>JALJCO010006795.1:0-19338 GCA_023101725.1 Atherinomorus stipes
CAGCAGGTTTACAGACTGAAACACGAAGATCCAGCAGCAGGTTTACGGACTGAAGCACGAAGATCCAGCAGCAGGTTTACAGACCGAAACACGAAGATCCAGCAGCAGGTTTACAGACCGAAACACGAAGATCCAGCAGCAGGTTTACAGACTGAAACACGAAGATCCAGCAGCAGGTTTACAGACCGAAGCACGAAGATCCAGCAGCAGGTTTACAGACTGAAACACGAAGATCCAGCAGCAGGTTTACAGACTGAAACACGAAGATCCGGCAGCAGGTTTACAGACTGAAACACGAAGATCCGGCAGCAGGTTTACAGACCGAAACCACGAAGATCCGGCAGCAGGTTTACAGACTGAAACACGAAGATCCAGCAGCAGGTTTACTGACTGAAACACGAAGATCCAGCAGCAGGTTTACAGACTGAAACACGAAGATCCAGCAGCAGGTTTACAGACTGAAACACGAAGATCCAGCAGCAGGTTTACAGACTGAAACACGAAGACCAGATCCGGCAGCAGGTTTACAGACCGAAACACGAAGATCCAGCAGCAGGTTTACTGACCGAAACACGAAGATCCAGCAGCAGGTTTACTGACCGAAACACGAAGATCCGGCAGCAGGTTTACAGACTGGAACACGAAGATCCAGCAGCAGGTTTACTGAACGAAACACGAAGATCCGGCAGCAGGTTTACAGACTGGAACACGAAGATCCAGCAGCAGGTTTACTGACTGAAACACGAAGATCCAGCAGCAGGTTTACTGACTGAAACACGAAGATCCGGCAGCAGGTTTACAGACTGAAACACGAAGATCCGAGGAAAAAACGCAGCAGGTTTACAGACTGAAACACGAAGATCCAGCAGCAGGTTTACGGACTGAAACACGAAGATCCAGCAGCAGGTTTACAGACCGAAACACAAAAAAAATAAAAAAAGAAAAAAAAAAATAAAAACAAAATAAAAAAAAAAAAAAAAAAAAAAAGAGTGGGGGGGGGGAGATCCGGCAGCAGGTTTACGGACCGAAACACGAAGATCCAGCAGCAGGTTTACGGACTGAAACACGAAGATCCGGCAGCAGGTTTACAGACCGAAACACGGAGATCCGGCAGCAGGTTTACGGACTGAAACACGAAGATCCGGCAGCAGGTTTACAGAAAAGCCACGCACGGCCGAAACACGAAGATCCGGCAGCAGGTTTACAGACTGAAACACGAAGATCCGGCAGCAGGTTTACAGACCGAAACACGAAGATCCAGCAGCAGGTTTACGGACTGAAACACGAAGATCCAGCAGCAGGTTTACAGACTGAAACACGAAGATCCAGCAGCAGGTTTACTGACTGAAACACGAAGATCCAGCAGCAGGTTTACGGACTGAAACACGAAGATCCAGCAGCAGGTTTACAGACCGAAACACGAAGATCCAGCAGCAGGTTTACAGACCGAAACACGAAGATCCAGCAGCAGGTTTACAGACCGAAACACGAAGATCCAGCAGCAGGTTTATAGACCGAAGCATGAAGATCCAGCAGCAGGTTTACAGACCGAAACACGAAGATCCAGCAGCAGGTTTACAGACTGAAACACGAAGATCCAGCAACAGGTTTACAGACCGAAGCACGAAGATCCAGCAGCAGGTTTATAGACCGAAGCATGAAGATCCAGCAGCAGGTTTACAGACTGAAACACGAAGATCCAGCAGCAGGTTTACAGACTGAAACACAAAGATCCAGCAGCAGGTTTACAGACCGAAACACGGAGATCCGGCAGCAGGTTTACAGACTGAAACACGAAGATCCGGCAGCAGGTTTACAGACTGGAACACGAAGATCCGGCAGCAGGTTTACAGACCGAAACACGGAGATCCGGCAGCAGGTTTACAGACCGAAACACGGAGATCCGGCAGCAGGTTTACAGACCGAAACACGAAGATCCAGCAGCAGGTTTACGGACTGAAACACGAAGATTCAGCAGCAGGTTTACAGACCGAAACACGGAGATCCAGCAGCAGGTTTACTGACTGAAACACGAAGATCCAGCAGCAGGTTTACGGACCGAAACACGAAGATCCAGCAGCAGGTTTACAGACTGAAACACGAAGATCCAGCAGCAGGTTTACGGACTGAAACACGAAGATCCAGCAGCAGGTTTACAGACCGAAACACGAAGATCCAGCAGCAGGTTTACGGACCGAAACACAAAGATCCAGCAGCAGGTTTACGGACTGAAACACGAAGATCCAGCAGCAGGTTTACAGACTGAAACACGAAGATCCAGCAGCAGGTTTACGGACTGAAACACGAAGATCCAGCAGCAGGTTTACAGACTGAAACACGAAGATCCAGCAGCAGGTTTACAGACCGAAACACGAAGATCCAGCAGCAGGTTTACGGACCGAAACACGGAGATCCAGCAGCAGGTTTACGGACCGAAACACGAAGATCCAGCAGCAGGTTTACGGACCGAAACACGAAGATCCAGCAGCAGGTTTACAGACTGAAACACGAAGATCCGGCAGCAGGTTTACAGACCGAAACACGAAGATCCGGCAGCAGGTTTACAGACCGAAACACGAAGATCCGGCAGCAGGTTTACAGACCGAAACACGAAGATCCAGCAGCAGGTTTACGGACCGAAACACGAAGATCCAGCAGCAGGTTTACAGACTGAAACACGAAGATCCGGCAGCAGGTTTACAGACTGAAACACGAAGATCCAGCAGCAGGTTTACAGACCGAAACACGAAGATCCAGCAGCAGGTTTACAGACCGAAACACGAAGATCCAGCAGCAGGTTTACGGACTGAAACACGGAGATCCAGCAGCAGGTTTACAGACCGAAACACGAAGATCCAGCAGCAGGTTTACGGACTGAAACACGAAGATCCAGCAGCAGGTTTACAGACTGAAACACGAAGATCCGGCAGCAGGTTTACAGACCGAAACACGAAGATCCGGCAGCAGGTTTACAGACTGAAACACGAAGATCCAGCAGCAGGTTTACAGACCGAAACACGAAGATCCAGCAGCAGGTTTACAGACTGAAACACGAAGATCCGGCAGATCCGGCAGCAGGTTTACAGACCGAAACACGAAGATCCAGCAGCAGGTTTACTGACCGAAACACGAAGATCCAGCAGCAGGTTTACTGACCGAAACACGAAGATCCGGCAGCAGGTTTACAGACTGGAACACGAAGATCCAGCAGCAGGTTTACTGAACGAAACACGAAGATCCGGCAGCAGGTTTACAGACTGGAACACGAAGATCCAGCAGCAGGTTTACTGACTGAAACACGAAGATCCAGCAGCAGGTTTACTGAACGAAACACGAAGATCCGGCAGCAGGTTTACAGACTGAAACACGAAGATCCAGCAGCAGGTTTACAGACCGAAACACGGAGATCCAGCAGCAGGTTTACAGACCGAAGCATGAAGATCCAGCAACAGGTTTACAGACCGAAGCACGAAGATCCAGCAGCAGGTTTATAGACCGAAGCATGAAGATCCAGCAGCAGGTTTACAGACCGAAGCACGAAGATCCAGCAGCAGGTTTACAGACCGAAGCATGAAGATCCAGCAGCAGGTTTACAGACCGAAGCACGAAGATCCAGCAGCAGGTTTACAGACCGAAGCATGAAGATCCAGCAGCAGGTTTACAGACCAAAACACGAAGATCCAGCAGCAGGTTTATAGACCGAAACACGAAGATCCAGCAGCAGGTTTACAGACCGAAACACGAAGATCCAGCAGCAGGTTTACAGACTGAAGCACGAAGATCCGGCAGCAGGTTTACAGACCAAAACACGAAGATCCAGCAGCAGGTTTACAGACTGAAACACGAAGATCCAGCAGCAGGTTTACAGACCGAAACACGAAGATCCAGGAGCACAGACGATGATGAGGAAGATGAGGAAGATTTCCATCATCACCGATGACGTCACGGTGTTTGCTGCTGACTTCAGGATGCAGCAGATCAGGCATCGCTCCCAAACACGTTTACGACATGATGATGTGAGGATGATGAAGATGAAGCAGCCTCTGTTGTGTGAAACCATCTGAACGCATCATTTGTATGAATATTAATGTCATCTGTAGGATAACATCTAAGTTACTCTGTGCGGCCCATTGTGGGCACACATGATTAAAACCTGCCATGGTTGCCATGGAAACGCGTTCATGAACAGTGTCTCTAGGCCCCTTCGTTGTTCCAGGAGTGAATCCACCACTGCCGTCATCAGTATGAGCGCCGTATGAAACTGTCACAGCTTCTCCCACCATGCTGACAGATGCCGGGGACCTGCCAGGAATCTGCCGGGAACCTGCCGGGAACGTGCCGGGAACATGCGGGGAACCTGCCAGGAACCTGCCGGGAACCTGCCGGGAACATGCCGGGAACCTGCCGGGAACGTGCCGGGAACCTGCCAGTAACGTGCCGGGAAGATGCCGGGAACATGCCGGGGACCTGCCAGGAACCTGCCGGGAACCTGCCGGGAACATGCCGGGAACCTGCCGATAACGTGCCGGGAACCTGCTGGGAACGTGCCGGGAACATGCCGGGAACCTGCTGGTAACGTGCCGGGAAGATGCCGGGAACATGCCGGGAACCGGCCGGGAAGGTGCCGGGAGCCTGCCGGGAACGTGCCGGGAACCTGCAGGGGACCTGCCGGCAACATACGGGGAAGATGCCGGGAACCTGCCGGGAAAGGTGCCGGGAAGGAGCCGGGAACCTGCCGGGAAGGTGCCGGGAAGGAGCTGGGAACCTGCCAGTAACGTGCCGGGAACCTGCTGGGAACATGCCGGGAAACAGTAACGGACGTGGATGGTTCCAGACGTGGACGGTACCAGATGTAGACGGTTCCAGACGTGGACGGTTCCAGACGTGGAAGGTACCAGATGTAGACGGTTCCAGACGTGGACGGTTCCAGAAGTAGACGGTACCAGATGTGGACGGTACCAGATGTAGACGGTTCCAGACGTGGACGGTACCAAACGTGGACGGTACCAGACGTGGAGGGTTCCAGACAAGAACGGTACCAGACGTGGACGGTACCAGACGTGGACGGTACCAGACGTGGAGGGTTC
Organism: Atherinomorus stipes; assembly: GCA_023101725.1. Taxonomy (NCBI): domain Eukaryota; kingdom Metazoa; phylum Chordata; class Actinopteri; order Atheriniformes; family Atherinidae; genus Atherinomorus; species Atherinomorus stipes. Next base: position 5,088 of record JALJCO010006795.1, read on the forward strand.
CAGACACGGACGGTACAAGACGTGGAGGGTTCCAGACGTGGATGGTACCAGACGTTGACGGCCCTTGCGTACGCCCCGCTGGAAACACGCCTATGGGAACGCGGAGATGGGAACGCGCCGATGGGAACGCACCTATGGGAATGCGGAGATGGGAACGCGACGATGGGAACGCGCCTATGGGAACGCGCCTATGGGAACGCGCCTATGGGAACACGCCTATGGGAACGCGACGATGGGAACGCGACGATGGGAACGCGACGATGGGAACGCGCCGATGGGAACGCGCCGATGGGAACGCGGAGATGGGAACGCGACGATGGGAACGCGCCTATGGGAACGCGCCTATGGGAACGCGCCTATGGGAACGCGCCTATGGGAACGCGCCGATGGGAACGCGCCGATGGGAACGCGCCTATGGGAACGCGCCTATGGGAACGCGCCTATGGGAACGCGCCTATGGGAACGCGCCTATGGGAACGCGCCGATGGGAACGCGCCTATGGGAACGCGCCGATGGGAACGCGCCGATGGGAACGCGCCGATGGGAACGCGCCTATGGGAACGCGCCGATGGGAACGCGCCGATGGGAACGCGCCGATGGGAACACGCCGATGGGAACGCAGGGCTTAAAGCAAGTTAAAATCTTGTTTAAAGAGTTTATTTGCATTTACATCAGAGAATTTGGCCAAAATAGAGGTGATTTTCTGTGACTGGGGTCTAAATCGTGACGTAATAACACTTTCTTGCTGCGAGATTCGTATATCAGTTTCTGTCCTCTTCTTGTTTTTTTGCAAGTCCATGTCATGCCTCCAGTGTTATGGCTGAAGTGCACGTTGCAGGTCTCTTTCAGCTGTAATCAGTAATCTGTCATGTCATAGTGTCTGCTCTGCTTACTGTGCGTTCAGACCAAGAGCGACTAAAGCTGTAAAATCGCCGGAAGTCATTCACTTTCCATGGACACAGCAGGTATTATATTCTTTTTTAAACAGAAAAAATTCTCAATATTCTAATGAATTTAGACCCTCTACCAGCAGTTTTAATTACTATTCCTTGCCTTTCTAAACGAGCAGCTGATCTTTCTGATAAACACACTCCGTAAAACTGCGATGTTTCCAGTGGATCTGATCCCAGTTTGGTCCCAGTTTGACGTCATCACGGCAGTCCCAGTTTATGGAAACTGTCCAGTAAACGTCTCTTTCTTCTCCTGAACACATTCAGCATCATCTGATGGAGATACATCACTTCAGTACGAACTAAAGATACCAACAAGCTCACGTTTATGCCGCTACGGCGCTAAGCTAGCTGCTAACGTGCTAACATTAAGCTTTCATGTGACAGTGACTCACCTGTTCAGGTGTTTTTTAGGTGGATGTGGAGGATCCAGCGGTTCGGTTTTCATACCACAGACGGTGCAGCTGCTCATGTTTGTCGCTTTTATTCAGTTTTTCATGTCCAAAGTTTCAGTAGCAGCAGACCTGCGCAGGTGCTGCTGTTTATGTGTGCGGGGGGGGCGTCTGTGTGACGTCTATGATCCAGACCCGTCTCTGACCCAGACCCGTCTCTGAGCCAGACCCGTCTCTGGACCAGACCCGTCTCTGAGCCAGACCCGTCTCTGAGCCAGACCCGTCTCTGAGCCAGACCCGTCTATGATCCAGACCCGTCTCTGACCCAGACCCGTCTCTGATCCAGACCCGTCTCTGACCCACACCCGTCTCTGATCCAGACCCGTCTCTGATCCAGACCCGTCTCTGAGCCAGACCCGTCTCTGAGCCAGACCCGTCTCTGAGCCAGACCCGTCTCTGAGCCAGACCCGTCTATGATCCAGACCCGTCTCTGACCCAGACCCGTCTCTGATCCAGACCCGTCTCTGACCCACACCCGTCTCTGATCCAGACCCGTCTCTGAGCCAGACCCGTCTCTGATCCAGACCCGTCTCTGAGCCAGACCCGTCTCTGAGCCAGACCCGTCTCTGGACCAGACCCGTCTCTGACCCAGACCCGTCTCTGACCCAGACCCGTCTCTGATCCAGACCCGTCTCTGATCCAGACCCGTCTCTGAGCCAGACCCCTCTCTGATCCAGACCCGTCTCTGATCCAGACCCGTCTCTGATCCAGACCCGTCTCTGGACCAGACCCGTCTCTGATCCAGACCCGTCTCTGACCCAGACCCGTCTCTGAGCCAGACCCGTCTCTGATCCAGACCCGTCTCTGATCCAGACCCGTCTCTGGACCAGACCCGTCTCTGACCCAGACCCGTCTCTGACCCAGACCCGTCTCTGATCCAGACCCGTCTCTGATCCAGACCCGTCTCTGAGCCAGACCCCTCTCTGATCCAGACCCGTCTCTGATCCAGACCCGTCTCTGATCCAGACCCGTCTCTGGACCAGACCCGTCTCTGATCCAGACCCGTCTCTGACCCAGACCCGTCTCTGACCCAGACCCGTCTCTGATCCAGACCCGTCTCTGAGCCAGACCCGTCACTGATCCAGACCCGTCTCTGAGCCAGACCCGTCTCTGAGCCAGACCCGTCTCTGATCCAGACCCGTCTATGATCCAGACCCGTCTATGATCCAGACCCGTCACTGAGCCAGACCCGTCTCTGAGCCAGACCCGTCTCTGACCCAGACCCGTCTCTGATCCAGACCCGTCTCTGATCCAGACCCGTCTCTGACCCAGACCCGTCTCTGACCCAGACCCGTCTCTGATCCAGACCCGTCTCTGAGCCAGACCCGTCACTGATCCAGACCCGTCTCTGAGCCAGACCCGTCTCTGAGCCAGACCCGTCTCTGATCCAGACCCGTCTCTGATCCAGACCCGTCTATGATCCAGACCCGTCTATGATCCAGACCCGTCTCTGATCCAGACCCGTCTCTGATCCAGACCCGTCTATGATCCAGACCCGTCACTGACCCAGACCCGTCACTGACCTAGACCCGTCACTGACCCAGACCCGTCTCTGATCCAGACCCGTCTCTGATCCAGACCCGTCACTGATCCAGACCCGTCTCTGGACCAGACCCGTCACTGATCCAGACCCGTCTCTGATCCAGACCCGTCACTGATCCAGACCCGTCTCTGGACCAGACCCGTCACTAACCCAGACCCGTCTCTGAGCCAGACCCGTCTCTGAGCCAGACCCGTCTCTGAGCCAGACCCGTCTCTGATCCAGACCCGTCACTGATCCAGACCCGTCTCTGATCCAGACCCGTCACTGATCCAGACCCGTCTCTGATCCAGACCCGTCTCTGGACCAGACCCGTCACTAACCCAGACCCGTCTCTGAGCCAGACCCGTCTCTGAGCCAGACCCGTCTCTGAGCCAGACCCGTCTCTGGACCAGACCCGTCACTAACCCAGACCCGTCACTGATCCAGACCCGTCTCTGATCCAGACCCGTCTCTGAGCCAGACCCGTCTCTGAGCCAGACCCGTCTCTGAGCCAGACCCGTCTCTGGACCAGACCCGTCTCTGACCCAGACCCGTCTCTCTGACCCAGACCCGTCTCTGATCCAGACCCGTCTCTGATCCAGACCCGTCTCTGAGCCAGACCCCCTCTCTGATCCAGACCCGTCTCTGATCCAGACCCGTCTCTGATCCAGACCCGTCTCTGGACCAGACCCGTCTCTGATCCAGACCCGTCTCTGACCCAGACCCGTCTCTGATCCAGACCCGTCTCTGATCCAGACCCGTCTCTGGACCAGACCCGTCTCTGACCCAGACCCGTCTCTGACCCAGACCCGTCTCTGATCCAGACCCGTCTCTGATCCAGACCCGTCTCTGAGCCAGACCCCTCTCTGATCCAGACCCGTCTCTGATCCAGACCCGTCTCTGGACCAGACCCGTCTCTGATCCAGACCCGTCTCTGACCCAGACCCGTCTCTGACCCAGACCCGTCTCTGATCCAGACCCGTCTCTGAGCCAGACCCGTCTCTGAGCCAGACCCGTCTCTGATCCAGACCCGTCTCTGATCCAGACCCGTCTATGATCCAGACCCGTCTATGATCCAGACCCGTCTCTGATCCAGACCCGTCTCTGATCCAGACCCGTCTATGATCCAGACCCGTCACTGACCCAGACCCGTCACTGACCTAGACCCGTCACTGACCCAGACCCGTCTCTGATCCAGACCCGTCTCTGATCCAGACCCGTCACTGATCCAGACCCGTCTCTGGACCAGACCCGTCACTGATCCAGACCCGTCTCTGATCCAGACCCGTCACTGATCCAGACCCGTCTCTGGACCAGACCCGTCACTAACCCAGACCCGTCTCTGAGCCAGACCCGTCTCTGAGCCAGACCCGTCTCTGAGCCAGACCCGTCTCTGATCCAGACCCGTCACTGATCCAGACCCGTCTCTGATCCAGACCCGTCACTGATCCAGACCCGTCTCTGATCCAGACCCGTCTCTGATCCAGACCCGTCTCTGATCCAGACCCGTCTCTGAGCCAGACCCGTCTCTGATCCAGACCCGTCTCTGATCCAGACCCGTCACTGATCCAGACCCGTCTCTGATCCAGACCCGTCACTGATCCAGACCCGTCTCTGGACCAGACCCGTCACTAACCCAGACCCGTCTCTGAGCCAGACCCGTCTCTGAGCCAGACCCGTCTCTGAGCCAGACCCGTCACTGACCCACACCCGTCTCTGATCCAGACCCGTCTCTGATCCAGACCCGTCACTGATCCAGACCCGTCTCTGAGCCAGACCCGTCTCTGATCCAGACCCGTCTCTGAACCAGACCCGTCTCTGATCCAGACCCGTCTCTGAGCCAGACCCGTCTCTGATCCAGACCCGTCTCTGAGCCAGACCCGTCTCTGATCCAGACCCGTCTCTGAGCCAGACCCGTCTCTGAGCCAGACCCGTCACTGATCCAGACCCGTCTCTGATCCAGACCCGTCTCTGATCCAGACCCGTCTCTGATCCAGACCCGTCTCTGGACCAGACCCGTCTCTGATCCAGACCCATCTCTGAGCCAGACCCGTCTCTGATCCAGACCCATCTCTGAGCCAGACCCGTCTCTGAGCCAGACCCGTCTCTGATCCAGACTCGTCTCTGGACCAGACCCGTCTCTGATCCAGACCCGTCTCTGACCCACACCCGTCTCTGATCCAGACCCGTCTCTGATCCAGACCCGTCTCTGGACCAAACCCGTCTCTGATCCAGACCCGTCTCTGATCCAGACCCGTCTCTGAGCCAGACCCGTCTGTGATCCAGACCCGTCACTGACCCAGACCCGTCTCTGGACCAGACCCGTCTCTGATCCAGACCCGTCTCTGAGCCAGACCCGTCTCTGATCCAGACCCGTCTCTGAGCCAGACCCGTCTCTGAGCCAGACCCGTCTCTGACCCAGACCCGTCTCTGAGCCAGACCCGTCTCTGAGCCAGACCCGTCTCTGATCCAGACCCGTCTCTGGACCAGACCCGTCTCTGGACCAGACCCGTCTCTGGACCAGACCCGTCTCTGAGCCAGACCCGTCTCTGAGCCAGACCCGTCTCTGGACCAGACCCGTCTCTGATCCAGACCCGTCTCTGATCCAGACCCGTCTCTGGACCAGACCCGTCTCTGATCCAGACCCGTCTCTGATCCAGACCCGTCTCTGAGCCAGACCCGTCACTGATCCAGACCCGTCTCTGGACCAGACCCGTCTCTGAGCCAGACCCGTCTCTGACCCAGACCCGTCTCTGGACCAGACCCGTCTCTGGACCAGACCCGTCTCTGATCCAGACCCGTCTCTGATCCAGACCCGTCTCTGGACCAGACCCGTCTCTGATCCAGACCCGTCTCTGATCCAGACCCGTCTCTGAGCCAGACCCGTCTCTGATCCAGACCCGTCTCTGATCCAGACCCGTCTCTGATCCAGACCCGTCTCTGATCCAGACCCGTCTCTGATCCAGACCCATGTCTGGACCAGCGAGTCTCTCGCCAGCCTGCCGCTGAGCTGGGACACAGATCCTCCTCCTGCCTGCTGTTCCTGAGCTTGTCCTCGCAGCACGCGTCCTAATCCGGCTTTTCTGTCCCCGCCAGACCACCGTGGCAGCGTTCCAGCCCCCTCAGACCTGCTGGTCTCAGCCGCTCCTGGTTCCTGTGACTCGCATCAAACACGAAGCGTTTCCAAGTCCTTCCTGATTTCAGCTTCAGCAGCGTTGAAGACCAGCTGCAGGTTCTCCTGGAGGGGACTTCTGTCCTCCAGCAAAGACCGTGAGGGTTCACAGGTTCCTGTTCAGATGCAGGTTCCTGTTCAGATGCAGGTTTCTGTTCAGAATCAGGTTCCTGTTCAGATGCACCACATCATCACACTGCTGCCGCCATGCTGGACAGGACATGTAGAAACTTTCATTTTAGTTTAACCTCTTGATCTTTGTCAGATGACATTAGGTGTGATGAAAGGCACCCAGAAATAAAAAGTATTATTATTTTTTCTCATTATTATTAGTATTATTATGATCATCATGATATTTATTATTGTAATCATTACTATTCATTATTATATCAACATTGTTTTGTCATTATTTTCATGATTATTATTGTCATCATTATTACAATAATGGTTTTAATTATTATTATACTAATATTAATCACAATGATGATAATTTCATTGTCACCATCATTATTATTATTATTATTATTAATATTATTAATATTATGAAAAAGAGAAAACTGGATTGTGTGAATCTGATCTCAGAGTTTCGGTGAGATGATTGAACTTGACGTGTGAATAAAAACAGCATTAGGATTTATGGATGAGTAAGAGGTGAGGACATGGATGATGTCATGAAGATGACATCATAAACACGTTCACGGAGGTCGGTCCGGTTCATCATCCTGATAGAACCGGACCGTGGGGAAAGAACCACACGGAGGCCGAGCATGAAGACGAGTGTCTTTAATTCTTTGTCCGGACTTCGTCCCGGTCCGACCGGTCTGGTCTCCACCGTTCAGTTAAAACGATGCAGTTCTGTTTGGACCGGAACCGCTGACCCAGTTCTGATCGTCCTGCACCCTGACCCAGGAGCCCTGAACCAGACCGGACTGGATCTGAGGGAACAGTTTCTGGAAAAGATCAGGGATGCAGATGTAACAGTCACAGTGAGACGTGAATCTGGGATCCAAACCGGGTCCAGAACTGGGTCCAGAACCGGGTCCAGAACCCCAGTAAACATGATTCATCAGATAAATAAGACAGTAGACCAGGATGGAGAGAGCAGCTCAGGACTGAACCAGCGGTCCAGATCTCTCAGAACCCGGCCTGGACCGGGTCCTGTACGGCCCGGCTGGTTTTCCAGAACCCACTCTGATGGAGACGGTCTTCGTGGATCCTGGTAGAAGGACTGGACTTCTCCGTCTTCCACCGCTGATGGGAAAACCCTGGACCCGGTCCCGGAGAGCCCACCTGGTTGTGTTTTCTGGGAAAACGTGTGGACAGACTGCAGTTCTGGTCCGGTCCAGACGGTCCAGACGGGGTCAGTGCAGGAGCGCCAGCAGAGCCGTGAACCAGGTCGCCACCGACGAGCCGCGGAGCCACAGGAAAAGTTCGTAGACGGAGAGTTTCCACAGACTCACGGACTCGGACACGGAGATCTGCAGACGTCGTCTCCTGGAGGAGGTCTTGCTCCTCCTGTGCCTGGGGAGGGACGGAGAGGGGGGGTCATCCGTCTGAGATGCACTGCTGCATTTAACATCATTTAAAAGGCTCTCAAAAGTTATTTTACCAATTAAATCATGTAACATTCACACGCTTCTTATTTGGCTTGTATTCATGTTTGTTTACACACTCGTGTTATTTATTTATTTATTTTGCTCTTATTTTTCATTGCATAATAACTCGTCCACTTTTCTCCTTTTATCTTTTTGTAACAAGTTTGTTTTTGATGATACATCTGTGGGTCAGACTTTCATATGAGCCCATCTTGGGTTTCTTACCTCTCCCTTCCACATTTCTATTGTAATTATAGTTCATTATTTTAACAGCATGGTTGTGGAAAATAAATAAATAAAAACGTAAAATAAGAGAAAATAAACTGACAGTTCAAATATTCCAGCATTTAATCATAAAAATTTAATGACACAGCAAAAAACTCCTGCAAATAAAATGTTGACGTTCATTTATTCTACGAGCCCGTTCTAGTCTGCGTAGAACCGAAAAAAAAAAACCAAAAATCCTATCAACAAAAGTTCTTACGCAAAAACAGTTAAACCACCATTTAGAAAACACGAAGTTCACTGCTTTTAATCGCTGTCTGGTACAAACCTCCTATCTCCATGTAACATCATAAGAACCCAAAAATTAGAACTTTATGTTTATGTTCTACTGGGAATAAAACATGTTTATGTTCTACTGGGAATAAAACATGTTTATGTTCTACTGGGAATAAAACATGTTTATGTTCTACTGGGAATAAAACATGTTTATGTTCTACAGGGAATAAAACATGTTTATGTTCTACTGGGAATAAAACATGTTTACGTTCTACTGGGAATAAAACATGTTTATGTTCTACTGGGAATAAAACATGTTTATGTTCTACTGGGAATAAAACATGTTTATGTTCTACTGGGAATAAAACATGTTCATGTTCTACTGGGAATAAAACATGTTTACGTTCTACTGGGAATAAAACATGTTTACGTTCTACTGGGAATAAAACATGTTTCACGTTCTACTGGGAATAAAACATGTTTACGTTCTACTGAGAATAAAACATGTTTACGTTCTACTGGGAATAAAACATGTTTACGTTCTACTGGGAATAAAACATGTTTATGTTCTACTGGGAATAAAACATGTTTATGTTCTACTGGGAATAAAACATGTTTACGTTCTACTGGGAATAAAACATGTTTACGTTCTACTGGGAATAAAACATGTTTACGTTCTACTGGGAATAAAACATGTTTACGTTCTACTGGGAATAAAAAACATGTTTATGTTCTACTGGGAATAAAACATGTTTGTGTTCTACTGAGAATAAAACATGTTTACATTCTACTGGGAATAAAACATGTTTAAAGTTCTACTGGGAATAAAACATGTTTGTGTTCTACTGGGAATAAAACATGTTTACGTTCTACTGAGGAATAAAACATGTTTACGTTCTCTGGGAATAAAACATGTTTACGTTCTACTGGGAATAAAACATGTTTATGTTCTACTGGGAATAAAACATGTTTGTGTTCTACTGGGAATAAAACATGTTTGTGTTCTACTGGGAATAAAACATGTTTATGTTCTACTGGGAATAAAACATGTTTATGTTCTACTGGGAATAAAACATGTTTACGTTCTACTGGGAATAAACATGTTTATGTTCTACTGGGAATAAAAAATGTTTATGTTCTACTGGGAATAAAACATGTTTACGTTCTACTGGGAATAAACATGTTTACGTTCTACTGGGAATAAAAAATGTTTATGTTCTACTGGGAATAAAACATGTTTATGTTCTACTGGGAATAAAACATGTGTACGTTCTACTGGGAATAAACATGTTTACGTTCTACTGGGAATAAAACATGTTTACGTTCTACTGGGAATAAAACATGTTTATGTTCTACTGGGAATAAAACATGTTTACGTTCTACTTGGAATAAAACATGTTTATGTTCTACTGGGAACAAAACATGTTTATGTTCTACTGGGAATAAAACATGTTTATGTTCTACTGGGAATAAAACATGTTTATGTTCTACTGGGAATAAAACATGTTTATGTTCTACTGGGAATAAAACATGTTTATGTTCTACTGGGAATAAAACATGTTTACGTTCTACTGGGAATAAAACATGTTTATGTTCTACTGGGAATAAAACATGTTTACGTTCTACTTGGAATAAAACATGTTTACGTTCTACTGGGAACAAAACATGTTTATGTTCTACTGGGAATAAAACATGTTTATGTTCTACTGGGAATAAAACATGTTTAAGTTCTACTGGGAATAAAACATGTTTACGTTCTACTGGGAATAAAACATGTTTGAAAACATGTTTATGTTCTACTGGGAATAAAACATGTTCATGTTCTACTGGGAATAAAACATGTTTATGTTCTACTGGGAATAAAACATGTTCATGTTCTATGAGAATAAAACATGTTTACGTTCTACTGGGAATAAAACATGTTTATGTTCTACTGGGAATAAAACATGTTCATGTTCTACTGGGAATAAAACATGTTTATGTTCTACTGGGAATAAAACATGTTCATGTTCTATGAGAATAAAACATGTTTATGTTCTACTGGGAATAAAACATGTTTATGTTCTACTGGGAATAAAACATGTTTATGTTCTACTGGGAATAAAACATGTTTATGTTCTACTGGGAATAAAACATGTTTACGTTCTACTGGGAATAAAACATGTTTACGTTCTACTGGGAATAAAACATGTTTACGTTCTACTGGGAATAAACATGTTTATGTTCTACTGGGAATAAAACATGTTCATGTTCTACTGGGAATAAAACACGTTTATGTTCTACTGGGAATAAAACACGTTTATGTTCTACTGGTAATAAAACATGTTTATGTTCTACTGGGAATAAAACATGTTTATGTTCTACTGGGAATAAAACATGTTCATGTTCTATGAGAATAAAACATGTTTATGTTCTACTGGGAATAAAACATGTTTATGTTCTACTGGGAATAAAACATGTTGACGTTCTACTGGGAATAAAACATGTTTATGTTCTACTGGGAATAAAACATGTTTATGTTCTACTGGGAATAAAACATGTTCATGTTCTATGAGAATAAAACATGTTTATGTTCTACTGGGAATAAAACATGTTTACGTTCTACTGGGAATAAAACATGTTTACGTTCTACTGGGAATAAAACATGTTTATGTTCTACTGGGAATAAACATGTTTATGTTCTACTGGGAATAAAACATGTTTACGTTCTACTGGTATTAAAACGTGTTTACGTTCTACTGGGAATAAAACATGTTTACGTTCTACTGGGAATAAAACATGTTTACGTTCTACTGGGAATAAAACGTGTTTATGTTCTACTGGGAATAAACATGTTTACGTTCTACTGGGAATAAAACATGTTTATGTTCTACTGGGAATAAAACATGTTTAAGTTCTACTGGGAATAAAACATGTTTATGTTCTACTGGGAATAAAACATGTTTAAGTTCTACTGGGAATAAAACGTGTTTAAGTTCTACTGGGAATAAAACATGTTTAAGTTCTACTGGGAATAAAACATGTTTATGTTCTACTGGGAATAAAACATGTTTAAGTTCTACTGGGAATAAAACATGTTTAAGTTCTACTGGGAATAAAACATGTTTAAGTTCTACTGGGAATAAAACATGTTTATGTTCTACTGGGAATAAAACATGTTTAAGTTCTACTGGGAATAAAACATGTTCATGTTCTACTGGGAATAAAACATGTTTATGTTCTACTGGGAATAAAACATGTTTGTGTTCTACTGGGAATAAAACATGTTTACGTTCTACTGGGAATAAAAATGTTTACGTTCTACTGGGAATAAAACATGTTTACGTTCTACTGGGAATAAAACATGTTTACGTTCAACTGGGAATAAAACATGTTTATGTTCTACTGGGAATAAAACATGTTTCTGCTCTACTGGGAATAAAACATGTTTATGTTCTACTGGGAATAAAACATGTTTATGTTCTACTGGGAATAAAACATGTTTATGTTCTACTGGGAATAAAACATGTTTACGTTCTACTGGGAATAAAACATGTTTATGTTCTACTGGGAATAAAACATGTTTACGTTCTACTGGGAATAAACATGTTTATGTTCTACTGGGAATAAAACATGTTTATGTTCTACTGGGAATAAAACATGTTTACGTTCTACTGAGAATAAAACATGTTTATGTTCTACTAGGAATAAAACACGTTTACGTTCTACTGGGAATAAAACATGTTTATGTTCTACTGGGAATAAAACATGTTTACGTTCTACTGGGAATAAAACATGTTTATGTTCTACTGGGAATAAAACATGTTTACGTTCTACTGGGAATAAAACATGTTTACGTTCTACTGGGAACAAAACATGTTTATGTTCTACTGGGAATAAAACATGTTTAAGTTCTGCTGGGAATAAAACATGTTTATGTTCTACTGGGAATAAAACATGTTTATGTTCTACTGGGAATAAAACATGTTTATGTTCTACTGGGAATAAAACATGTTTATGTTCTACTGGGAATAAAACATGTTTATGTTCTACTGGGAATAAAACATGTTCATGTTCTACTGAGAATAAAACATGTTTATGTTCTACTGGGAATAAAACATGTTTATGTTCTACTGGGAATAAAACATGTTGATGTTCTACTGGGAATAAAACATGTTTATGTTCTACTGGGAATAAAACATGTTTATGTTCTACTGGGAATAAAACATGTTTATGTTCTACTGAGAATAAAACATGTTTTTGTTCTACTGGGAATAAAACATGTTTACGTTCTACTGGGAATAAAACATGTTTATGTTCTACTGGGAATAAAACACGTTTACGTTCTACTGGGAATAAAACATGTTTATGTTCTACTGGGAATAAAACATGTTTATGTTCTACTGGGAATAAAACATGTTTATGTTCTACTGGGAATAAAACATGTTTATGTTCTACTGGGAATAAACATGTTTACGTTCTACTGGGAATAAAACATGTTTATGTTCTACTGGGAATAAACATGTTTACGTTCTACTGGGAATAAAACATGTTTACGTTCTACTGGGAATAAACATGTTTATGTTCTACTGGGAATAGAACATGTTTATGTTCTACTGGGAATAAAACATGTTTATGTTCTACTGGGAATAAAACATGTTTACGTTCTACTGGGAATAAAACATGTTTACGTTCTACTGGGAATAAAACATGTTTATGTTCTACTGGGAATAAAACATGTTTATGTTCTACTGGGAATAAAACATGTTTATGTTCTACTGGGAATAAAACATGTTTACGTTCTACTGGGAATAAAACATGTTTATGTTCTACTGGGAATAAAACATGTTTATGTTCTACTGGGAATAAAACATGTTTATGTTCTACTGGGAATAAAACATGTTTACGTTCTACTGGGAATAAAACATGTTTATGTTCTACTGGGAATAAAACATGTTTATGTTCTACTGGGAATAAAACATGTTTATGTTCTACTGGGAATAAAACATGTTTATGTTCTACTGGGAATAAAACACGTTTATGTTCTACTGGGAATAAAACATGTTTATGTTCTACTGAGAATAAAACATGTTTATGTTCTACTGGGAATAAAACATGTTTATGTTCTACTGGGAATAAAATATGTTTATGTTCTACTGGGAATAAACATGTTTATGTTCTACTGGGAATAAAACATGTTTATGTTCTACTGGGAATAAAACATGTTTATGTTCTACTGGGAATAAAACATGTTTATGTTCTACTGGGAATAAAACATGTTTATGTTCTACTGGGAATAAAACATGTTTATGTTCTACTGGGAATTAAACATGTTTATGTTCTACTGGGAATAAAACATGTTTATGTTCTACTGGGAATAAAACATGTTTATGTTCTGCTGGGAATAAAACATGTTTATGTTCTACTGGGAATAAAACATGTTTATGTTCTACTGGGAATAAAACATGTTTATGTTCTACTGGGAATAGAACATGTTTACGTTCTACTGGGAATAAAACATGTTTATGTTCTACTGGGAATAAAACATGTTTAAGTTCTACTGGGAATAAAACATGTTCATGTTCTATGGGAATAAAACATGTTTATGTTCTACTGGGAATAAAACATGTTTATGTTCTACTGGGAATAAAACATGTTGACGTTCTACTGGGAATAAAACATGTTTATGTTCTACTGGGAATAAAACATGTTTATGTTCTACTGGGAATAAAACATGTTCATGTTCTATGGGAATAAAAGATGTTTATGTTCTACTGGGAATAAAACATGTTTACGTTCTACTGGGAATAAACATGTTTATGTTCTACTGGGAATAAAACATGTTTATGTTCTACTGGGAATAAAACATGTTTACGTTCTACTGGGAATAAAACATGTTTATGTTCTACTGGGAATAAAACATGTTTATGTTCTACTGGGAATAAACATGTTTATGTTCTACTGGGAATAAACATGTTTATGTTCTACTGGGAATAAAACATGTTTATGTTTTACTGGGAATAAAACATGTTTATGTTCTACTCGGAATAAACATGTTTATGTTCTACTGGGAATAAAAC
>JALJCO010006800.1:0-10675 GCA_023101725.1 Atherinomorus stipes
AACTACATGCTGTGATATCATAGACATCATAAAGGTATAGACAGCTACATGCTGTGATGTCGCAGAACATCATAAAGTAGTTTTAACAACTAAATGCTGTGATGCCAACGACATCATACAGGTATAAAAAGCTACATGCTGTGATGTCACAGACATCTTACAGGTAAAATCAGCTTCATGCTGTGATGTCAAAGATATCATTCAGGTATAAACAGCTACAGGCTTTGATGTCATAGACATTACACAAGCATATAAAGAAACACATCATACAGGTATAAACAGCTACTGGCTGTGATGTCATAGACATCATATAGGTAGAAACAACAAAATGCTGTGATGTCATAGACATCATAAAGTTATAGACAGCTACATGCTGTGATGTAATAGACAACATACAGGTGTAAACAACTACATGCTGTGATGTCATAGACATCATACAGATGTAAACAGCTACATGCTGTGATGTCATAGACATCATAAAGGTATAAACAGCTACATGCTGTGATGTCATAGATATATAAAGGTATAGAGAGCTACAGGCTGTGATGTCACAGACATCATAAAGGTTTAAACAACTAAATGCTGTGATGTCATAGACATTGCACAGGTATAAAAAGAAACACATCATACAGGTATAAACAGCTACATGCTGTGATGTCATAGACAACATAAAGGTATAGACAGCTACATGCTGTGATGTCACAGACATCATGAAGGTATAAAACACTGCATGCTGTGATGTCATAGACATTTCAAAGGTATATACAGCTACATGCTGTAATGTCACAGACATCATAAAGGTTTAAACAACTAAATGCTGTGATGTCATAGACATTACACATGTATAAAAAGAAAACATCATACAGGTATAAACAGCTACTGGCTGTGATGTCATAAACATCATACAGGTAGAAACAGCTACATGCTGTGATGTCATAGACATAATACAGGTATAGACAGCTACATGCTGTAATGTCAAAGACATCATAAATGTATAGACAGCTACATGCTGTGATGTCATAGACATAAAAAAGGTATAGAGAGCTACATGAAGTGATTTTATAGACAACAAACAGGTATAAACAACTACATGCTGTAATGTCACAGACATTATAAAGGTATAGAAAGCTACATGCAGTGATTTCATAGACATCAAACAGGTATAAAAAGCTACATGCTGTGATATCATAGACATCATAAAGGTATAGACAGCTACATGCTGTGATGTCACAGACATCATAAAGGTATAAAACACTGCATGCTGTGATGTCACAGACATCATACAGGTAAAAACAGTATAAAGGTTTTAAGCATAAAAGTTTTAAGCATAAAGCTACATGCTGTGATATCATAGACATCATAAAGGTATAGACAGCTACATGCTGTGATGTCACAGACATCATAAAGGTATAAAACACTGCATGCTGTGATGTCACAGACATCATACAGGTAAAAACAGTATAAAGGTTTTAAGCATAAAGCTACATGCTGTGATATCATAGACATCATAAAGGTATAGACAGCTACATGCTGTGATGTCACAGACATCATAAATGTTTTAAGAACTAAATGCTGTGATGCAAACGACATCATACAGGTAAAAAAAAAAGCTACATGCTGTGATGTCAGGTATAAAAAGAATAAAAAGAAATGTCTAAAAAGAAACACATCATACAGGTATAAACAGCTACTGGCTGTGATGTCATAGACATCATCAGGGTCTTGATATGTACATGCTGTGATGTCATAGATATCATAAAGGTATAAACAACTACATGCTGTGATGTCATAGACATCATAAAGTTATAGACAGCTACATGCTGTGATGTCATAGACATCATAAAGGTATAGACAGCTACATGCTGTGATGTCACAGACATCATAAAGGTATAAAACACTGCATGCTGTGATGTCATAGACATTTCAAAGGTATAGACAGCTACATGCTGTAATGTCACAGACATTATAAAGGTATAGACAGCTACATGCTGTGATGTCATAGACATAATAAAGGTGTAGAGAGCTACATGCTGTGATGTCATAGACATCAAACAGGTATAAACAACTTCATGCTGTGATGTCACAGACAGCATAAAGGTTTTAACAACTAAATGCTGTGATGTCAATCACATGATACAGGTATAAAAAGCTACATGCTGTGATGTCACAGACATCATACAGGTGAAAAACAGTTACATGCTGTGATGTCATAGACATGATTCAGGTATAAACAGCTACAGGCTGTGATGTCATAGACATTACAAAGGTATAAAAAGAAACACATCATACAGGTATAAACAGCTACTGGCTGTGATGTCATAGACATCATCAAGGTCTTGACATCTACATGCTGTGATGTCATAGACATCATAAAGGTATAAACAACTACATGCTGTGATGTCATAGACATCATAAAGGTATAGACAGCTACATGCTGTGATATCATAGACATCATAAAGGTATAAACAACTTCATGCTGTGATGTCATAGACATCATAAAGGTATAGACAGCTACATGCTGTAATGTCACAGACATCATAAAGGTTTAGACAGCTACATGCTGTACTGTTATAGACATCATTAAGGTATAGACTGCTACATGCTGTAATGTCATAGACATTATAAAGGTATATAGAGTTACATGCTGTGATGTCACAGACATCATAAAGGTATCGACAGCTACATGCTGTGATGTCACAGACATCATAGAGGTAGAAACAACTAAATGCTGTGATGTCATAGACATAAAGTTAAAGACAGCTACATGCTGTGATGTCATAGACAACATACAGGTATAAACAACTACATGCTGTGATGTCATAGACATCATACAGGTATAGACAACTACATGCTGTGATGTCACAGACATCATAAAGGTTTTAACAACTAAATGCTGTGATGCCAAAGATATCATTCAGGTATAAACAGCTACATGCTGTGATATCATAGACATTATAAAGGTATAGAGAGCTACATGCTGTGATGTCATAGACATCAAACAGGTATAAACAACTACATGCTGTGATGTCACAGACATCATAAAGGTTTAAACAACTAAATGCTGTGATGCCAAAGATATCATTCAGGTATAAACAGCTACAGGCTGTGATGTCATAGACATTACACATGTATAAAAAGAAACACATCATACAGGTATAAACAGCTACTGGCTGTGATGTCATAGACATCATAGAGGTAGAAACAACTACATGCTGTGATGTCATAGACATTTCAAAGGTATAGACAGCTACATGCTGTAATGTCACAGACATCATAGAGGTAGAAACAACTAAATGCTGTGATGTCATAGACATCATAAAGTTATAGACAGCTACATGCTGTGATGTCATAGACAACATACAGGTATAAAGAACTACATGCTGTGATGTCATAGACATCATACAGGTATAAACAGCTACAGGCTGTGATGTCATAGACATCATAGAGGTGGAAACAACTAAATGCTGTGATGTCATAGACATCATAAAGTTATAGACAGCTACATGCTGTGATGTCATAGACATCATAAAGTTATAGACAGCTACATGCTGTGATGTCACAGATATAATAGAGGTATAAAACACTGCATGCTGTGATGTCATAGACATTTCAAAGGTATAGACAGCTACATGCTGTAATGTCACAGACATCATAAAGGTATAGACAGCTACATGCTGTGATGTCATAGACATTATAAAGGTATATAGAGTTACATGCTGTGATGTCACAGACATCATAAAGTTATAGACAACTACATGCTGTGATGTCACAGACATCATAGAGGTAGAAACAACTAAATGCTGTGATGTCATAGACATCATAAATTTATAGACAGCTACATGCTGTGATGTCATAGACAACATCCTGGAATAAAAAACTACATTCTGTGATGTCATAGACATCATAAAAGGTATATAGAGTTATATGCTGTGATGTCACAGACATCATAAAGGCATAAACAGCTACTGGCTGTGATGTCATAGACATCATAAAGGTATAGACAGCTACATGCTGTGATGTCACAGACATCATAAAGGTATAAAACACTGCATGCTGTGATGTCATAGACATTTCAAAGGTATATACAGCTACATGCTGTAATGTCACAGACATCATAAAGGTATAGACAGCTACATGCTGTGATGTCATAGACATCAAACAGGTATAAACAACTACATGCTGTGATGTCACAGACATCATAAAGGTTTAAACAACTAAATGCTGTGATGTCATAGACATAATACAGGTATAGACAGCTACATGCTGTAATGTCAAAGACATCATAAATGTATAGACAGCTACATGCTGTGATGTCATAGACATAAAAAAGGTTAGAGTGAAGAAAAAAAGGTATAAACACTACATGCTGTGATGTCATAGACATTATAAAGGTATAGAAAGCTACATGCTGTGATTTCATAGACATCAAACAGGTATAAACAACTACATGCTGTGATGTCGCAGACATCATAAAGGTTTTAACAACTAAATGCTGTGATGCCAACGACATCATACAGGTATAAAAAGCTCCATGCTGTGATGTCACAGACATCATACAGGTAAAAAGAGTTACATGCTGTAATGTCATAGACATCATTCACGTATAAACAGCTACAGGCTGTGATGTCATAGATATTACAAGGTATAAAAAGAAACATATACAGGTATAAACAGCTACAGGCTGTGATGTCATAGATATTACACAGGTATAAAAAGAAACACATCATACAGGTATAAACAGCTACTGGCTGTGATGTCATCATAAAGATATAGACAGCTACATGCTGTGATATCATAGACATCATAAAGGTATAGACAGCTACATGCTGTGATGTCACAGACATCATAAAGGTATAAAACACTGCATGCTGTGATGTCACAGACATCATACAGGTAAAAACATTATAAATAAATTTAAATAAAGCTACATGCTGTGATATCATAGACATCATAAAGGTATAGAACTACATGTGTGATGTCATAGACATCATAAAGGTATAGACAGCTACATGCTGTGATGTCACAGACATCATAAATGTTTTAAGAACTAAATGCTGTGATGCAAATGACATCATAAGGTAAAAAAAAGTATGTGTGATGTCTTATAAAAAGAATAAAAAGAAATGTCTAAAAAGAAACACATCATACAGGTATAAACAGCTACTGGCTGTGATGTCATAGACATCATAAGGTCTTGATATCTACATGCTGTGATGTCATAGATATCATAAAGGTATAAACAACTACATGCTGTGATGTCATAGACATCATAAAGTTATAGACAGCTACATGCTGTGATGTCATAGACAACATAAAGGTATAGACAGCTACATGCTGTGATGTCACAGACATCTTAAAGGTAATAAAACTGCTTGCTGTGATGTATAGACATTTCAAAGGTATAGACAGCTACATGCTGTGATATCATAGACATCATAAAGGTATAGACAGCTACATGCTGTGATGTCGCAGACATCATAAAGGTTTTAACAACTAAATGCTGTGATGCCAACGACATCATACAGGTATAAAAAGCTACATGCTGTGATGTCACAGACATCTTACAGGTAAAATCAGCTTCATGCTGTGATGTCAAAGATATCATTCAGGTATAAACAGCTACAGGCTGTGATGTCATAGACATTACACAAGTATATAAAGAAACACATCATACAGGTATAAACAGCTACTGGCTGTGATGTCATAGACATCATATAGGTAGAAACAACAAAATGCTGTGATGTCATAGACATCATAAAGTTATAGACAGCTACATGCTGTGATGTAATAGACAACATACAGGTGTAAACAACTACATGCTGTGATGTCATAGACATCATACCGGTATAGTTAGCTACATGCTGTGATGTCATAGACATCATAAAGGTATAAACAGCAACATGCTGTGATGTCATAGATATATAAAGGTATAGAGAGCTACAGGCTGTGATGTCACAGACATCATAAAGGTTTAAACAACTAAATGCTGTGATGTCATAGACATTTAAAGGTATATACAGCTACATGCTGTAATGTCACAGACATCATAAAGGTTTAAACAACTAAATGCTG
The DNA here is from genome assembly GCA_023101725.1 of Atherinomorus stipes. Classification (NCBI taxonomy): domain Eukaryota; kingdom Metazoa; phylum Chordata; class Actinopteri; order Atheriniformes; family Atherinidae; genus Atherinomorus; species Atherinomorus stipes. The sequence continues at coordinate 6,073 of JALJCO010006800.1, forward strand.
TGATGTCATAGACATTGCACAGGTATAAAAAGAAACACATCATACAGGTATAAACAGCTACATGCTGTGATGTCATAGACAACATAAAGGTATAGACAGCTACATGCTGTGATGTCACAGACATCATAAAGGTATAAAACACTGCATGCTGTGATGTCATAGACATTTCAAAGGTATATACAGCTACATGCTGTAATGTCACAGACATCATAAAGGTTTAAACAACTAAATGCTGTGATGTCATAGACATTACACATGTATAAAAAGAAACACATCATACAGGTATAAACAGCTACTGGCTGTGATGTCATAAACATCATACAGGTAGAAACAACTACATGCTGTGATGTCATAGACATAATACAGGTATAGACAGCTACATGCTGTAATGTCACAGACATCATAAATGTATAGACAGCTACATGCTGTGATGTCATAGACATAAAAAAGGTATAGAGAGCTACACGAAGTGATTTCATAGACAACAAACAGGTATAAACAACTACATGCTGTAACGTCATAGACATCATAAAGGTATAGACAGCTACATGCTGTAATGTCATAGACATCAAACAGGTATAAAAAGCTACATGCTGTGATGTCATAGACATCATAAAGGTATAGACAGCTAATGCTGTGATGTAGATCATAAGGTTAGATTGCTGTGATGTCACAGAATCAAAAGGTAAAAATTAAGCTACATGCTGTGATGTCATAGACATCATAAAGGTATAGACAGCTACATGCTGTGATGTCACAGACATCATAAAGGTATAAAACACTGCATGCTGTGATGTCACAGACATCATACAGGTAAAAACGTAAGGTTTAAGCATAAAGCTACATGCTGTGATATCATAGACATCATAAAGGTATAGACAGCTACATGCTGTGATGTCACAGACATCATAAATGTTTTAAGAACTAAATGCTGTGATGCAAACGACATCATACAGGTAAAAAAAAAAAAGCTACATGCTGTGATGTCAGGTATAAAAAGAATAAAAAGAAATGTCTAAAAAGAAACACATCATACAGGTATAAACAGCTACTGGCTGTGATGTCATAGACATCATCAGGGTCTTGATATGTACATGCTGTGATGTCATAGATATCATAAAGGTATAAACAACTACATGCTGTGATGTCATAGACATCATAAAGTTATAGACAGCTACATGCTGTGATGTCATAGACAACATAAAGGTATAGACAGCTACATGCTGTGATGTCACAGACATCATAAAGGTAAAAAACACTGCATGCTGTGATGTCATAGACATTTCAAAGGTATAGACAGCTACATGCTGTGATGTCATAGACATTATAAAGGTATAGAGAGCTACATGCTGTGATGTCATAGACATCAAACAGGTATAAACAACTACATGCTGTTATGTCACAGACATAATAAAGGTTTTAACAACTAAATGCTGTGATGTCAATGACATGATACAGGTATAAAAAGCTACATGCTGTGATGTCACAGACATCATACAGGTGAAAAACAGTTACATGCTGTGATGTCATAGACATGATTCAGGTACAAACAGCTACAGGCTGTGATGTCATAGACATTACAAAGGTATAAAAAGAAACACATCATACAGGTATAAACAGCTACTGGCTGTGATGTCATAGACATCATCAAGGTCTTGACATCTACATGCTGTGATGTCATAGATATCATAAAGGTATAGACAGCTACTGGCTGTGATGTCATAGACATCATCAAGGTCTAGATATCTACATGCTGTGATGTCATAGATATCATAAAGGTATAGACAGCTACATGCCTTGATGTCACAGACATCATAAAGGTTTAAAACACTGCATGCTGTGATGTCATAGACATTTCAAAGGTATAGACAACTACATGCTGTAATGTCACAGACATCATAAAGGTATAGACAGCTACATGCTGTGATGTCATAGACATCATAAAGGTATAGACAGCTACATGCTGTGATGTCACAGACATCATAAAGGTATAAAACACTGCATGCTGTGATGTCATAGACATTTCAAAGGTATAGACAGCTACATGCTGTAATGTCACAGACATCATAAAGGTATAGACAGTTACATGCTGTGATGTCACAGACATCATAAAGGTATAGAGAATAAAACACTACATGCTGTGATGTCATAGACATTTCAAAGGTATAGACAGCTACATGCTGTAATGTCACAGACATCATAAAGGTATAGACAGCTACATGCTGTGATGTCATAGACATTATAAAGGTATATAGAGTTACATGCTGTGATGTCACAGACATCATAAAGTTATAGACAACTACATGCTGTGATGTCATAGAGAACATACTGGTATAAAGAACTACATGCTGTGATGTCATAGACATCATACAGCCAAGACACCTAAGTGCTGTGATGTCATAGACATCATAAAGGCATATAGAGTTATATGATGTGATGTCACAGACATCATAAAGGTATAGACAACTACATGCTGTGATGTCACAGACATCATAGAGGTAGAAACAACTAAATGCTGTGATGTCATAGACATCATAAAGTTATAGACAGCTACATGCTGTGATGTCATAGACATCATAAAGGTATAGACAGCTACATGCTGTGATGTCACAGACATCATAAAGGTATAAAACACTGCATGCTGTGATGTCATAGACATTTCAAAGGTATAGACAGCTACATGCTGTAATGTCACAGACATCATAAAGGTATAGACAGTTACATGCTGTGATGTCATAGACATTATAAAGGTATAGAGAGCTACATGCTGTGATGTCATAGACATCAAACAGGTATAAGCAACTACATGCTGTGATGTCACAGACATCATAGAGGTAGAAACAACTAAATGCTGTGATGTCATAGACATCATACAGGTATAAAAAGCTACATGCTGTGATGTCACAGACATCATACAGGTAAAAAACATTTACATGCTGTGATGTCATAGACATCATTCAGGTATAAACAGCTACAGGCTGTGATGTCATAGACATCATAAAGGTATTGACATCTACATGCTGTGATGTCATAGACATCATAAAGGTATAAACAACTACATGCTGTGATGTCATAGACATCATAAAGGTATAGACAGCTACATGCTTTGATATCATAGACATCATAAAGGTATAGACAGCAACATGCTGTGATGTCATAGACATTATATAGGTATATAGAGTTACATGCTGTGATGTCACAGACATCATAAAGGTATAGACAGCTACATGCTGTGATGTCACAGACATCATACAGGTATAAACAACTACATGCTGTGATGTCATAGACATCATAAAGGTATAGACAGCTACATGCTGTGATGTCATAGACATAAAGGTATAAACAACTACATGCTGTGATGTCATAGACATCAAACAGGTATAAACAGCTACATGCTGTGATGTCATAGACATTATAAAGGTATAACAGCTACATGCTGTGATGTCATAGGCATCATAAAGGTATAGACAGCTACATGCTGTGATGTCAAAGACATCATACAGGTATAAACATCTACAGGCTGTGATGTCATAGACATTACACAGGTATAAAAAGAAACAAAACAGCTACATGCTGTGATGTCATAGACATTATAAAGGTATAGAGAGCTACATGCTGTGATGTCATAGACATCAAACAGGTATAAACAACTACATGCTGTGATGTCACAGACATCATAAAGGTTTAAACAACTAAATGCTGTGATGCCAAAGACATCATTCAGGTATAAACAGCTACAGGCTGTGATGTCATAGACATTACACATGTATAAAAAGAAACACATCATACAGTTATAAACAGCTACTGGCTGTGATGTCATAGACATCATAGAGGTGGAAACAACTAAATGCTGTGATGTCATAGACATCATAAAGTTATAGACAGCTACATGCTGTGATTGAATAGACAACATACAGGTATAAACAACTACATGCTGTGATGTCATAGACATAATTTAGGTATAGACAGCTACATGCTGTGATGTCATAGACATCATAAAGGTATAGAGAACTACATGCTGTGATGTCATAGACATCAAACAGGTATAAACAACTACATGCTGTGATGTCATAGACATCATAAAGTTATAGTCAGGTACATGCTGTGATGTCATAGACAACATACAGGTATAAACAACTACATGCTGTGATGTCGTAGACATCATAAATTTATAGACAGCTACATGCTGTGATGTCATAGACATCAAAGAGGTATAGACAGCTACATGCTGTGATGTCACAGATATAATAGAGGTATAAAACACTGAATGCTGTGATGTCATAGACATTTCAAAGGTATAGACAGCTACATGTTGTGATGTCATAGACATCATACAGGTATAGATACCTACATGCTGTGATGTCATAGACATCATAAAGGTATATGAGTCTATATGCTGTGATGTCACAGACATCATAAAGGTATAAACAGCTACTGGCTGTGATGTCATAGACATCATACAGGTAGAAACAACTAAATGCTGTGATGTCATAGACATCATAAAGTTATAGACAGCTACATGCTGTGATTGAATAGACAACATACAGGTATAAACAACTACATGCTGTGATGTCATAGACATAATTAAAGGTATAGACAGCTA
>JALJCO010006801.1:0-15176 GCA_023101725.1 Atherinomorus stipes
ATCAAAGCTACTTTTTTTTTAACATCGAACTTACTTCATTCCAAGTCACATTGCTACATTTCCTAGTGATCAATGAAACTGATCTCTGATCTGTTTGATCTGTCAGTTTATTAAAGTCTTCTTCCTCAACAAAACTAATACTTACTATACATACCGTAATCCCCCCGCCCCCACTAAAAAAAAAAAAAAAAATGGTTGTGTGTGTGACTGTCTTCCAGGGCAGCTACTTTGGCTGAATGGAGTCTCTTTAAAGGAAAAACAAAACTTCTCACATTTCAAATGTAACTTCACTATTCAGGTATAAATGAACACTTAATTCTAAAATGTTTGGATAAACATGCATCACAATCATGATTATCAAAATGTCTCAACTAATACAGCAACTGTCAGTGAGTCAGTCTGATCAATGTAAATCAGTCTTTAGTTTTAATTAAATTTTTGATCTACCTCATTGTTTTTTGTTTTGATTAATTTAAAGTGGTTAAAGTAACATGTTTATTTCGTCTTGGATTGTGTAGTCTTGCTATGAAGCTGTCTGTTTAGTAGAATATTTATTAGCCCCATTTTGTACAACTGCCATCTACACAAATATCAGTTATCTATTTAAACTGACCACAGTTTTGTTTTTAGAGGAAAAGAAAACCTGCACAAAGTAAAGCTATACTGCTCTGTTTCTCCCAACCTTTCCTGCCATTCTTGTCATACACACATGCATTTAGAACGCGCGCGCGCGCACGCACACACACACACACACACACATGTTATCATTTCGCTTTTAAATGACGTTTTTGGCTAGTGCTATGTTAGCTGTTGATGTTTCTGGCTGAGTTGTGATGACTAGCTTAGCTGATTGTGTGAACTTCAGCAAATACCTGAATGTGTCCTTAAATTTGTGTTGGACGTTGACAGGAGCTTCCTCGTGGGGGTGCACAATAAACAACGGAATGTATAACTGCTCCGTCAGGTCTTGAAGATCTTGAACTTGTTGTGATATGGCCATGGGGATTCACACAGCGAAGACATCTCTGCCTCTACCTCCTCCCCCTCCAGTTGCACGCTTACCATCACAGCCTCATCAGTCAATTCTCGCGGTCATCTGTATTTATGCACAGTCTAGGGCAGGAACCGGGATGATAGGTACGCAAAGTTAAAAGGCTCCTGTCACATCTGCATCGAGAGTAAACACGGGAGAGATGCGTTTAAGGTGTAGAAATAGCTGGGGAAATGTAGCTTCTGAGGACGCTACCCCGGTACTTGGCCACGAAAGTAGCTTCACTACTGAAAAGCTATTTGATGTAGAAAACAGCGACGTTACGACCACGCTACTGAGAAATGTAGTTAAACTAGTAGCGGCGCTACTTGTAACGGCGCTACTGCCCAACACTGCTGACGGGTGGGGGCTGGTCAGATCCGAGCCGGACCCAGACAGGGACAGAAGAAAAGATGAGTTGCATTAGCAAAGATAAGAGACGGTCTACTGACTGAGCACTTATACAACTTTAAGGTTTAGATTAGGTTAGAAATGACGGATCAGCTCAGGTCTCCTCCGTATGGATCACCGCGAACATCCGGGGAATTTTCGCCAAATTCGTCACATCCGGTTAGGTAACAGGTGAAAACATCGCTTCGTTGCATAGGGGAGCCACTGAATTAACTGCTTCATTACTCGTCAATCTTCGTTTATTCTACTTTGGAAATACCGAGAAGTCCCGCTGTGTATGGCTGCCATAAACATATCTATCACACGGACAAGAGAATATGTTTTCCAGTTCCCAAAACAACAGAAAAAAGTCCCGAACAACATGCTAAGTGGCAAGCTGCTATCAAGCCCATAAATGCTGACAGTTCACGCTGGAAACCATGGAAACATCTAACAATATGTTCCGATCACTTTGTGACTGATAAAAAAAGCATATTGTGGTCTCACTTTTTAAACCCTGCAGTTGTTTGTACAGATGATAGAAAACACCATTAAATCAGTGGATGTACAGAATCACAGCGCCGCCCGCTGTTCCCGTCTCCTCAGGACTGTTAACGATTACGTTCATCCGGATTACTGCCATCAATGTTCCCACATAAGAATAAAAGCATAAAAAGCGGCAGAAAGGCATTTGCAGCATTATAAACATGCACAGTCATAACCAGTTACATACAGATAAGACTGCCGGTAATTTATAGCTTTATCAATGAGAATAAACTCCTGAGAAGTACATCAAAGAAATACCACCATTTCTTAAAAATCCGGGGAAAATTTATGTTCTATAAAAAATAAATGGCTTGAACACGGGGCTTACCTGATGAAACCAAATACATCATGAGATCGGGAAACTGATCATCAGGCTGTTATGTACAGGTAGGTTCATCTAACCAGGCTGTAGCAGCAGAAGATGGGCATCACTTAGTCCAACAGATACTAGTTTAGCTTCGTATCTTCTTCTAGCGTCGGCAGTAAGACTTTCAGTATAACTGGACGTTATTTCTATAATATTTCAAAGACAGACCGGCGGAGAAAAAAAATTAAAAAGTGTGCAAAAGCAGTTTTTGAGGCTCATAGTCCATCAGACGCCGTTCAAATACGAAGCATATTTTCACCGGGACCAGCTTCGCGGTCACATGAGTTCCGGGTTGTGACGTAGGCTCGCGGTGATCCATAGCCCAGTGGGGGCTGCAGAGCGGCTCCGAGCTCCTCTGACTGCACATAAAAACTCTCCAGCGATGTGCAGCACTGCACAGGAGTGTATTGTAGATTTTCTCTGAGTCTAAAGCAGCGTCTCATCCCGTTGGTCCGACACCCACCTGCCTTCCTGCAGCCTGAAGCAGCCCCCACCTGGGCACCTGCGCGTGTTCATACTGATGCCTACCTTCGCTCCTATGTGGCAGTTTTACCAGCGGGATGAGGAGCTGCACGAAGAGTAAAAAGTAATTGTCTCTTAGAACTATATGTTCATGATTTAATAATTTGTTGAGAAAAATGGAGGAATTAAATTCAGTCACAGCTATTTTTGTAATTTGGGGAATACATTCTACATTCCCTTTTTCTTTTTCTTTACAAATGGGTTAATTCTTCGTGCTGATATGTGAATACTTATGTTTAAATGACAGTTTGCGGTTTGGTTAATAAATATTTTCATGTTCTGCTGCGCTGCTGCAAACCCTCACTGACTCAAACTTGCGTACACGAACTCGGAGCTGTCGTGAGATTTGATCGTATCCTACGATCACGTTCACATTGATAAATGTCGAGTCTGGCATGGAAATGGTCGTACGCACAGATTTTCGTCGTACAATCGTTTGATAAATGAGGGCCTTTGTGTCATAACCTCAGAGGTCTTGTTACTCCCAAGTGGTCACATCCTGAAAATATCTGAGTACCAGACAGACACACCATGATCATCACGTGGTGTCTTTTCAAAAGGCGGGAGGAGGGGGGGGGGTTTTTAGGAGCCTCTGAATTGACTGTTTGGGTCACTCATAAAATGGAAAGTGGACGGAGGACATCAGTTCCCTCCATTATTGAAGTTCTGGACTCATGTGATACAGGGAGTGCAGAATTATTAGGCAAATGAGTATTTTGAGCACATCGTCCTCTTTATGCATGTTATCTTACTCCAAGCTGTATAGGCCCAAAGCCTACTACCAATTAAGCATATCAGGTGATTTGCATCTCTGTAATCAGAAGGGGTGTGGTCTAATGACATTAACACCCTATATCAGGTGTATTAGGCAAACAGAATTATTAGGCATCTTCCTTTCCTTTGGCAAAATGGGTCAGAAGAGGGACTTGACAGGCTCCGAAAAGTCAAAAATAGTGAAATATCCTGCAGAGGGATGCAGCACTCTTAAAATTGCCAAGCTTCTGAAGCATGATCATCCAACAATCAAACGTTTCTTCAAAATAGTCAACAGGGTCGCAAGAAGGTGTGGAAAAACCAAGGCGCAAAATAACTGCCCATGAACTGAGAAAAGTCAAGCGTGCAGCTGCCAGGATGCCACTTGCCAGCAGTTTTGCCATATTTCAGAGCTGCAACGTCACTGGAGTGCCCAAAAGCACAAGGTGAGCAATACTCAGAGACATGGCCAAGATAAGAAAGGCTGAAAAACCAACACCACTGAACAAGACACACAAGCTGAAACGTCAAGACTGGGCCAAGAAATATCTCAAGATTGATTTTTCTAAGGTTTTATGGACTCATGAAATGAGAGTGAGTCTTGATGGGCCAGATGGATGGGCCCGTGGCTGGATCGGTAAAGGGCAGAGAGCTCCAGTCCGACTTAGACGCCAGCAAGGTGGAGGTGGGGTACTGGTATGGGCTGGTGTCATCAAAGATGAGCTTGTGGGGCCTTTTCAGGGGTGAGGATGGAGTCAAGCTCAACTCCCAGTCCTACTGCCAATTTCTGGAAGACACCTTCTTCAAGCAGTGGTACAGGAAGAAGTCTGCATCCTTCAAGAAAAACATGATTTTCATGCAGGACAGTGCTCCATCACACGCATCCAAGTACTCCACAGCGTGGCTGCAAGAAAGGGTCTAATCTTTGGAAAGCTGAGTTCAATTTCTCTATCCACACACCCAAGCCAGATTATTGCCACACCTGTTCTCAATCAAGAAATCACTTAAATAGGACCTGCCTGACAAAGTTAAGTAGAACAAAAATCCTCAAAAGCTAGACATCATGCTGCGATCCAAAGAAATTCAGGAAAAAAATTTGAAACAAAGTAATTGAGATCTATCAGTCTGGAAAAGGTTCCAAAGCCATTTCTAAAGCTTTGGGACTCCAGAAAATCACAGTGAGAGACATTATCCACAAATGGTGAAAACATGGAACAGTGGTGAACCTTCCCAGGAGGGGCCGGCTGACCGAAATGACCCCAAGAGCACAGCGACGACTCATCCAAGAGGTCACAAAAGACCCCAAAACAACATCCAAGAACTGCAGGCCTCACTTGCCTCAATTAAGGTCAGTGTTCATGACTCCCCCATCAGAAAGAGACTGGGCAATTATTATGAGTAAATATGAGTATAATTTAAATACTCATGAAAATATGAGTATTTTGGGAAAATACTCTGTGGACTGACGAGACAAAAGTTGAACTGGTCCCATTGCATTTCAGAAAAGAAACATCATACCAACAGTAAAATATGGTGGTTTTAGTGTGATGGTCTGGGGCTGTTTTGCTGCTTTAGGACCTGGAAGACTTGCTGTGGTAAATGGAACCATGAATTCTGCTTCTACCAAAAAATCCTGAAGGAGAATGTCCGGCCATCTATTGGTGACCTCAAGCTGAAGCGCACTTGGGTTCTGCAGCAGAACAATGATCCAGAACACACCAGCAAGTCCACCTCTGAATGGCTTAAGAACAACAAAATGAAGACTTTGGAGTGGCCTAGTCAAAGTCCCCACCTGAATCCCATTGAGATGCTGTGGCATGACCTTAAAAAGGCGGTTCATGCTGGAAAAGCCTCCAATGTGGCTGAATTACAACAATTCTGCAAAGATGAGTGGAACAAAATTCCTCCACAGCTCTGTAGAAGACTCACTGCCAGTTATCACAAACGCTTGATGCAGTTGTTGCTGCTAAGGTGGAACATCCAGTTATTAGGTTTAGGGGGGCAATCACTTTTTCACACAGGGTCATGGAGGTTTGGATCCCCCCTTGAAAATAAAAATCTTCATTTAAAAAACTGCATTCTGTGTTTACTTGTATTATTTTTGTTTCACATTTAAATTTGTTTGATGATATGAAGCATATGTGTGAGATAAACCTGGAAAAAAAAAAAAAAGAAATCAGGATGGGGGAAACACTTTTTCACACGGCTGTACACACACACACACACACACACACACACACACACACACATATACATATATGTATACTGTTATATATTTAAAAAATATCTGTATTAAATATGTATAATTTATTTATTTATATATGTATATTTATATAACCAAGAAAGCAAAATAAATGTTACTCCTATACATGGGTAAACATCTGAGACAAGCTTGTATAATAGTACAGAATTATCTTTCTGTACACATATTCATTAACGACAAAAGCTTCATTATAGATTCAAGTTTTTAACATAGTTAGTAAAAGGAGACCAGATCACCCAAAACTTTTCACAACAGTTTTCTCAGCAGTATCTCAGCTTCTCTAGCTGCATCTCTCCAATCCAGCCGCTGAATGGTTTGTCAGATTACCACTGGAGAAGAATGGTTCTGTGGGCCATTAAGGAAGCAAAAGCAACTGCTTTCCCCTGTAACCCTGAAATGGAGATTTCTGGGGAAAGGTGGAACTTTTTTCTTGCAGATTAGAGAAATGACTCCAAAAATGTTTGCCCAGAAACTTTTCAGTGATGCGCAGTTCCAGAACATACAGTGGGTATGGAAAGTATTCAGACCCCTTTAAACTTTTCACACTTTGCTTCATTGCAGCCATTTGCCAAAATCAAAAAAGTTCATTTTATTTCTCATTAATGTCACTCAGCATCACATTTTGACAGTAAAAAAACAAAGGTATACATTTTTGTAAATTTATTAAAAAAGAAAAACTGTAATATCACATGGTCATAAGTATTCAGTACTTTGCTCAGTACTGAGTAGAAGTACTTCTGAGCTCATACATCCATGAGTCTTCTTGGGAATGATGCAACAAGTGTTCCACACCTGGATTTGGGATCTTCTGGGTTCTTCTTGCAGATCGTCTCCAGTTCTGTCAGGTTGGATGGTGAACGGTGGTGTTCAGCCATTTTCAGGTCTCTCCAGAGATGCTCAGTTGGGTTTAAGTCAGGGTTCTGGCTGGGCCAGTCCAGAATGGTCCAGAGTGGTTCTGATCCACTCCTTTGTTATTTCAGCTGTGTGTGAGGGTCATTGTCTTGTTGGAAGGTGAACCTTCGGTCCAGTCTGAGGTCCTGAACTGTGGAAGAGCTTTTCTTCCAGGATCTCTGTACTTGGCTGCATTCATCTTTCCTTCAACTGCAACCAGTCGTCCTGTCCCTGCAGCTGAAAAACACCCCCATAGCATGATGCTGCCACCACCATGTTTCACTGTTGGGGTGGTATTGGGCAGGTGATGAGCAGTGCCTGGTTTTCTCCACACATACCGCTTAGAATTAACTCCAAAAAGTTCAATCTTGGTCTCATCAGACCAGAGAATCTTATTTCACAGTCTGGGAGTCCTTCATGTGTTTTTGGCAAACTCTATGCGGGCTTTCATATGTCTGCACTGAGGAGAGGCTTCCATCGGGCCACTCTGCCATAAAGCCCCGACTGGTGGAGGCTGCAGTGATAGTTGACTTTTTGGAACTTTCTCCATCTCCCTACTGCATCTCTGGAGCTCAGCCACAGTGATCTTTGGCTTCTTCTTTACCTCCCTCACCAAGGCTCTTCTCCCACCATTGCTCAGTTTGGCTGGATGGCCGGGTCTAGGAAGAGTTCTGGTCGTCCCAAACTTCTTCCATTTAAGGACTATGGAGGCCACCGTGCTCTTAGGAACCTTTAGTGCTGCAGAAACTCTTTTGTAACCTTGTCCAGATCTGTGTCTCGCCACAATTCTGTCTCTGAGCTCCTTGGACAGTTCCTTCCACCCCATGATCCTCATTTGCTCTGACATGCACTGTGAGCTGGAAGGTCTGATATAGACAGGTGTGTGTCTTTCCTAATCAAGTCCAATCAGTTTAATTAAACACAGCTGGACTCCAATGAAGGAGTAGAACCATCTCAAGGAGGATCAGAAGAAATGGACAATCTGTGAGTTAAATATGAGTGTCACTGCAAAGGGTCTGAAAACTTATGACCATGTGATATTTCACTATTTCTTTTTAAATAAATTTGCAAAAATGTCTATATTTCTGTTTTTTCTGTCAAGATGGGGTGCTGAGTGTACATTCATGAGAAATAAAATGTATCTTTTTGATTTTAGCAAATGGCTGCATTGAAAGAAAGAGTGAAAAGTTTAAAGGGGTCTGAATACTTTCCGTACCCAATGTATATTGATAATTTTATACCAAGGGGCAATAGAAATAAAACTTATAACTTAAATACCTGGAAGAAATTTTCTAAAGTTACAATAAACCAATGAATATATATATTAAAAAATAGATTAAAATAAATATTTTTTTGGGGAAGTGCTTGATTGAGGCTGAGCAGTCAGCCTTTGGTTTTGATTTCTGATGGACTGACTTAATCATGTGAATACCTGGACAAAATACCACCCCTGGAAACAATTGTGACACTTTAAAATGTATCCAATCTAATACTTTTTACCAGGTAGATATCGAAGTATCACTCCCAGGTATTGGCACCCCCATTCTTAGTTAGTTCTGTGATGGACCACGAGCAGCTCCAGCCTCCAACCAGTCCTCCATCTGAATAATCCGTTATCTTGAGTTATAATGAAAGTTTGTTTTTTATTTATAAAAAAAGAAAATCCTCCGTTATTGCAGGATACCGGTCACTATTATCCAGAGATAAAGACATAAATGATCTCGTTATCACAAGATAACAGTGTTTAAAAAAAAGACTTGCAACTTCGACCGCTGTCAGCTTCCATGATTTTCAAATTGTGTGTATATATTTTTAATTCTCATTTTATTTTTAGGATATAGTCCAAAGTTTTTACAGTAGTTGTTTTTCCTCCTTCAATCAAGGATAGAATGATCAGGACAAAAGAAAAACAAGAGGCAGCTTTACTCCTTATTTTGTAAGTAGTTAATGAAGAGGTTAACATCGTCCCATCCATCTTCTAGCTACTGAAATGCTGTCCATTTCCTCCATTTTTGATGAAAGGTCATCTTCATCAAGCACTTTGTGGAAAAAATAAAGAATTACCAAGAGCCTTATGAGTAAAGAATAAAACGGTAAATTTATTGAGAATGGACAAATATTGCCTTGCAAGCAGGCAGTGCCACACATGACTTTGGCCTTGGGTTGGCAACATGTTTTTAAACAGATTACTCGGACAGCTGCGGCCTAAAAAATGATAATCCCTTCAAGATGTGCCCAAACACTGACATGTGGAGATACAGAATCTTCCTGCGTCATATAAGAGAAAGATAACTGAGTGACACTTTAACAGTCGGATAACAGGATAATTTCCTTCACACATGCGACAATCAGGATGAATTGAATTGAATAAATAAACATCTCTGTTCCATTACTTTCTCAGGTATGGCTCCCAAATACATGGTTATGGGGTCTCTTCTTTGAATACTATAATGCAGGATTTTTCCTGATGATTCACTCATTTCATCCCAGAAAGGCTGTATCTTTACACATACAGAAAATATGGTTGTGAGTGGCGTCTCCATGGCAACATTGCCTCCAACAGTGCTGTTTTTTGCCCAGATACTTAAGTAATGTGCTGTGACCAAAAGAAGCCAGTCAACTTCCTCCATCCAAAAAGACGACAATTTTGTGAGTTAGTGGAGGTTTGAGGTCGCCCTCAAAAGAAAAGATTTTATTGTCACCGGTATGAGGCTGCCCTCTGCTGCAAACACTTCAAGCAGGTGACTGACAGGAGCGGTCAGACTGACACATCTGAGGTCAGACCATCGGTTTTCAGCTTCCCAACTCCTCTTAAAAAAGTATGTGTATCATTCAGGCTTTTTGCATGCTGTATACCAGATATGCTGATGTCAATAATATAAACACCAGGGTCTATTTGGCTTCATTCACATTGGCATTTTCAACCTGAGATCACAGACCTGCATATGATGAATCCCCCCGAGGATTAATAAAGTATCTTTGATTTGATATAGGAATATATACACAACACACACACTGGTCACAAAAACCTAGGGATTTTTTGGGATATTTGCAGGATATCAGAATGACCCACTCAAACGTTTCCAGGTTAAACTTTCCCTAAAGTTTTGAATGCATATGTACTGTTAACTATTCAACACTGTTCTCCAAAAAGATGATTAAACACACACACACACACACACACACACACACACTTTATATACAGTCATCCTCAAAATTATTATACCCTCCAATTAAAGAAAAGGCTAAATTCACAAGAGTAATTCATATAACAAGAAACTAAAGAAACCAATAATAAAAATTTACAAAATTATGATTTAGTGAAATAAGATATTGCTTTTTATTGTGGTTGGTAATAATAATTATTTAAAAAAAAAACTGTCCCAGACACATTTGAGTATCTTTCCCACGAACAGTGGACCAAAATACCTGTCAACAGGTGTAGACGTCTTTGAACATCAGAGAAAACACCTGATTGCAGTGATTTCCTCAGTGTTGCTCACTGACAGCTGATTTTTTTTTCTTTAATTAGAGGGTATGAATAAGTTTGAGGACGATTGTACATATAACGCATGCCTTACACTACCTGTCATCAGAAATTGGCATGATTTTGATTTCTTATCATCATCATACTTTTCATTTGGACCGTTTGTTCTGTGTTTACATGCTGTTATCAGCCTGAATGGCTGTAAACATCTTCTGATTGTCTTTCTGAAGGTGGTGAGAGCAGCAGAGGGGACGAGTCGCTCCTCGTGTGTCCGTGGTCACACACTTCATCTGCAAACAGATCGGTACAGAGGATGTCCTTTCACGCGGTGAGGACATGGAGGAAACAGTCCAGCATGGACGACCATCAGTCCTTCCTTCTCTCTGTGTGAGAACGAGGCTGCAACACTGCAGAACTGACAACCTTCACATGGCAGAGAAGCACCAGAAGAAACTGACCAGAGTTCACCTGCAGGGATTCCAGCCCCCCCTCCCCACCCCCCACCCCACCCCACATATCCACTTGTTACCAGCACATTATCACAGGAGAAGTAGCTTCTAAATGAGCCTTTGTTCAACTACAGGACTGAGTTCTGCTGACACTCGGCAGATATGTGATGTCATGTTTTTGTTTGTTTTGTTTGTGATTATATCAAAAAGAAAATGATCCATTGAGGTCCTCTGACAAAGAACATGTTTTCAAATTTCAGATAATCATTACCCTATTTAGACTAACATGCCTTTTACATTAATGTGCATATACTGTACAGTCATTCTCAAAATTATTAAAAGCCTCCCATTATATAAGGAAAAAAAAATCAGCTGTTGGTAAAATAACCTGTAATTAAACAAAGTAATATATAAAAAAATATGAACATCATGACATTGATTTTGAATTGTGATTGAACAGAAACATTAAAAACAAAAAAATGAAACAAGTAAAAAAGCATGATGTGGTTCCTGAACTAAAATTTTGTTGAGCAACACTTTGAGACAATCACTGCAATCAGGTGTTTTCTGTAACGTCCAATCAGACGTCTGCACCTGTTGACATGTATGTTGGTCCACTGTTCATGAGCAAAGTGCTGTATTATGTTTGGGACAATTTTGTTTGTTTTTTATTATAATTCCATTAAACTGAAATTCAAAAACAATATTAAAAAACATTACCAGCGGAAGGGATGGAACAAGAAGGGGAAACCAGTTGCTGGCTGGAATGAGCTGGTGGTTTTTACGACGTAGAAAAAACCACCAACCAGGCCAGATATCCGAACGTAGAGATGGACTCAGACCTAAACCAAAAACCAGACCAGAAATCTGGGTGCAGCGATGGACTCAGACCTAAAAACCACCAACCAGGTCAGAAATCTGTATTCATGATGTATTCATACCTAAAAACCATCAACTACCACAATAACAATGCTAATAATGCTAATGCTAATAATGGATTAGATTTATATCGCGCTTTTCAAGGCACTCAAAGTGCTCACAGTGGGTCCATTATTCTTTCACGCCTCAGTCAGAGGGTTTTGTGTCTTGCCCAAGGACACAACGACATATGGGGGATCAGGATTTGAACCGTCGATCCTTTGATCATTGGCCGACCTGCTCTACCACCTGAGCCCTAATAATAATAATAATGCATTAATAATCCAGCTGGATGTAAAAGTTTGTGTGATATAAATAAATAAAATGAAATAAAATGAATAATGAATAACTATGTTGATAAACTACTACACTAATAATGCTAATAATGCTAATAATAATAATCCAGCTGGATGCAAAAATGTTAATATTTAAATAAAAAAAATTAACTTAAATTAAATGAATAATGAACTATGGTAACTAAATGAATTAACTTACTACCTACAACTAAATTAATTAATCTCTCCTCGCTATTTTTCTTTTTTTTTTGTGTAGAGAGAAATTATCAGTAAATGAGTCAGCATCAAAGGAAATCTCTCTCTGTCTGATTTTTGTTCAGTAAGAGATATTTTGTAAATCGCCTGATGTCAAACTATTTTAAAAAAAATTAAGTAATAATAGGCCTAAAAAAAAGAAAAAAAAGAAGAAGAAAAAAGCGAGGAGATCTAGAACTTCGAGCTTCAGATTTATATTTATTTAAGAAAAGCACTTCGCATAACCAGCTTAGTTTTTAAATGTTTTTTAGAGACGACGGAGACTTATTTACTTGCACACACATTCGCAGCATCATTATAGCACTTCAGTTAATCTGATTATAAATTGTTGAAGAGGAATAATGTTTTTGATCCGACAGAAGTCGTCATGCAGACGATCAGGGAATGTCCCGCATGTCTCCGTCACGTGTCAATGAGGAAACCACCTGGATTTTCATCGGGATCGGGGATAACTTTGCAGCACAGATGGGACCGCGGCAGAAACAGGATCAGATCTTATCGATCAGATCAGCTGATCGTCTGATGACGCTCACAGGTTTGAAATAAGCGTATTTAACAACGTCAGATTAATGATTCGTTCTCACCTGTCTACAGGTGTGAGTTAAACATTCCTACTGTGGCGGAGTCCAGCAGACAGAGAGCTTTACTGAGCATGCGCTCTGTGAGCATTTCCCGCTAGTTTCTCATGCATATTCTTTCTCCACCTTCACAGCAGAAAGTCACAGAGTCTGCGCAGAAGTGTCCTAAAAGAAGTTCCCTGATAAGTGACGTCATTAAAGCACAAGTGGGCGTGGCTTACAGAACTCCGTCCTTTCATGTAATGACGTCAAACAGGCTGCGTTCTGGAAGCTCTCATATGTGTTCCCTTCTCTCCTGCTTCAGTTTGCTAACCCTCAGACCGAAAGCAGGATCGCGATTTCATCCATCCTCATCGAGACATCGTTAGAGACAACCGAGAGACAGAACTCATCCATCCATCATGCAAGCACGCAAGACCACCATGCACAAGCTCAAGGCTCTCTTCCTGAAGAAGACCCCGGTGATCCCGGTTCAGTTCGGTCTCCCAGAGACCTCGGAGATCCCGCCAAGCAGAGGAGACCACCAGAGACCAAGAGGGACCTGAACAGTTTCATCCCGGGGAGGCCAAAGACCTGCTGGGATGCTGAACCAGCCGCTCCAGACACCAGCGCGCCCCCCAGACCCAAGACCACCATCAAGAAACTTAAAACCTACTTTAGAAAACGGTCACCAAAGGTGGTCCCAGGACTGTGCGGTCCCACAGAGACCTCCTCAGCTCACCATCAAACCCAGGAGGCCCCGAGAGTCCAGGAGGAAACCAGTTCAACCAGTTTCCCCACATGTAGCGGTCTGCCATCAGAAAAGGAAGCCACCGAGAAGACTTCTGAAACCAGACAGGAAAATCTGGATGCCACCGTCCCTCTGTGGACCTGCAGGCCGATCCAGAACAGGCCGAGAATCTGGACCACCATCCGTCTGTGGACCTGAAGGCCGATCCAGAACAGGCCGAGAATCTGGACCACCATCCGTCTGTGGACCTGCAGGCCGATCCAGAACAGGCCGAGAATCTGGACCAGCATCCGTCTGTGGACCTGAAGGCCGATCCAGAACAGGCCGAGAATCTGGACCAGCATCCGTCTGTGGACCTGCAGGCCGATCCAGAACAGGCCGAGAATCTGGACCACCATCCGTCTGTGGACCTGAAGGCCGATCCAGAACAGGCCGAGAATCTGGACCACCATACGTCTGTGGACCTGAAGGCCGATCCAGAACAGACCCGAAGTGGTTTCATGGCTCAGCCGGAGCCAGAAGACATCACCTCTGACTCTGAAGAAGACCAGATCACCAGACTTTCTCCTGAAGACCACCGTGAGCAGGACGCATCAGGAAAGGGGGACAGCTATAAAACCGCTGTAGGCCTGGTTTTGAAAAGACTCATTAACCAGGCCATTTGTGAGTCCGAGACCGGCTCAGCTCCAGGACAGCTCCACAACACCTACACCTGGCTTTTCCACAAAATCTGGACCCAAGTTGAAGGCCACCATTTTGACCTGTCCCCAGAAAAACTGGATGGGCTCCACAAGACCATTTTCAAGGCCTTCTGCAAGAAAATCGGGGATTCAGGTAAACATGTCCTGATTTTACTGAACTCAAAGCTGCAGGAAAGCGACAGATTAGTTGTCTCCTGCTTTAAAAGGCCTTGCTGAGAACCCCAAAGCCGCCTGCCATCATCTTATTAAGAGGCAAGTCTAAGATCAAGCCCTATGTGCCCAGCCAGACCCCCCAGCAGCAGAGCTGGACCCAGTCCCAGCAGACGTCAGGTGGACCAGCCGACTTTGTGGACGCACAGACAGGTCAGCCAGTTTTTCTGGAGGAGCAGGACTTCTCTCCAGCAGAGAGAGAAGAAGGTAAAGAAGCGGTGCGTCGTCTGCTCCACACGCTGATGGAAATCCTGATCCGTCACTCTAATAATGTCCACATCAAGCCTCAGTGGGTGGAGAGACAGGCCAACCAGCTGTGTGAGCTCATCTGGCCTGACCTGGAGGGTTACCACTTGAAGGTCCCAGAGAAAATGAGCAAACTCCCCATGGACATTTTCCTCCACCTGTGCCAAAGCAACTCCATTTGCAGGCATTCAGCCTTCCCTTTGATCTTTTCAGGCGACTTAGCGGAAAAGGCCTGGTTGGTCCGCTCCGTCAGAGTCAAGCTGCTGGGAGCACTGGGAGGCCTTCCAGCCTCTAAGGTCCGTTTTAACGTGTAGTACCAGTTATCTGGACTGGTACTAGACACACGTGCACAAATGTGCGCACACTTGTTATTTAATTTATTTATTTAGTTTTAGAAGTTAATTGAGTTTGTTATGATAGTTAATTAATTTAGTTTTAGGTAGTTAGTTAATTCATTTAGTTACTGTGGTTCATTATTAATTTAATTTAAGTTAATTTCTTATTTATATATTACAAGTTTTGCATCCAGCTGGATTATTATTAT
>JALJCO010006802.1:0-192627 GCA_023101725.1 Atherinomorus stipes
AGGCAAAGGAGCTGTTTAAGCTCAGGAAGTAGTATAGTTGTGCATAAAGCCCATTACTTCTCCAAAAAAGTAATGGCTTTAGTAATGGAATTAAATCTTTATAAAAAAAAATAACTAATTACTTGGAAAAGTTATTTTTCTGTTACTTTTTCAATTTTCCCTTTGACGTCACGTAACTTTAGATTAATCCATATGCTGAATTATTCATGATAAAAGTGAATATTAGATTTCACTAATGAATGAAATGGAAATCTAACAGAATAAATAACAGAAAAATCTCCCTGTAGCTGCTTTAAGCCTACATGGTTACATCAGTTCCAGCCACCATAAAGAAACGCAGTTTCTCATAAACATCTCTCATCACATTTGTGTCTTTTATCTCTGACGGAAACTGAAATTTGTGATTCCAGTTTATGATTCTTCCCATTTTCTCGAGTCACCATTGGTAGATTGTGTGGGTGTGTGTGGTTGTGTGCAGCTGCGCACATTGACTTAGGTTTGCAGTGACAATAATCAATCATCATCACTGTATATCCACCGCTCCCAGTCAGATGAAGTCAGATCCAGGGTGCAGAACTACAGTGTATCTGCATCTTCAGCGTTAACTATGGTCATGGATAAGAGAAATAATTCAGGGAAACTTCTGGCTTGAACATGTGATGCTGTTTTCTTCTGGATTCATACTCGCGCTGCGTCTGCGACACCGTCACCACTGCATGCCCTGCCCGCAGAGACTCAGGGCTCAACACACACCCAGCCCGACACGGAGCCGCTCTCCAGGTTTAACTGCATCACTCCACCTCCTCTCCACTAATGCAGCACCACAAATAATATTGTACCAAAAAATCTGAAACTTCTGTTCACCAGAATAAAAATGAATCGGATATAACAAGAGTAACGCTGTCAGTGACAGTCAGTAATGGTAACAGCGTTGTCACAATGGACATCGTAATTAGTTAGATTACCCTGTTATTGAAAAAATGTAGTGCCGTTAGTAACGCCATTTATTCTAACTCCGTTATTCCCATCACTGGAGCTAAACAAGCAGCTTCTACTGTCACCCTGGTCATTTCTGAAACATTTTCCCCATATTTTGGTTTTAACATATCTGAAATCTAAACTTTTAGAATGCCTCAACTGAATGAAACAGTCTTCATCAAGATGTTAAAAAGTTTAACTTTTTTCATCTTTGAAAAGGATTATCGCCTCGAGTCCCATCTGCAATCTACAAACACCAGGTTTGAAACTGAAGTCCACTTGCTTTTGAGTGTTTTCGAGGTATTCCAACTCATAGTTGTGATTTTATCTGAGCAAATAAATTGTTTTGATCACTTCCAATAGTAGTGAAATTGGTGGTGAAGACAGGACCAGATGGAGAGTGAATGCTGCAATTAAAGATATCTCAAGGGCACAAACAACAAGAAACACACTCCCCAAACACACTCACTGGCCACTTTATCAAGTCCACCTGTTCACCTGCTTGAGAACACATATCTTTAATCAGCCAATCATATGGCAGCAACTCAATGCATTCGTTCCAGACTGACTGGAACTGGAGAACTGCATTCTCTGAATGCACAACCTGTCTAGTCTTTAAGCAGATGGGCAACAACAGCAAGAAAATTAGCGACCACAGCTGTGGCAGCTAATGGGGATCTGAATGAAAGGCGCCACTCCTGTCAGCTAAGAACAGAAACTGAGGCTACAATTCACACAGACTCACCAAAACTGGACAATAGAAGATGGAGAAATATTGCTGGTCTGATGAGTCTCCATTTCAGCTCTACATTCAGATGGTAAGTTCAGAAATTGGTGGAAACTAAATGAAAACATGAATCCATCCTGCCTTGTATCAACACTTCTGGCTGCTGGTGTATAATGGTGTGGTTGATATTTACTTGGCACACTTTAGGCTTCTTAATGGGCTTTATGCACAGGTCCAGTACTTCCTGATATAGTACTGCATCTTTTTTCCTGTCTCTCATGATTGGATAAACTGATTAATCCAGGTGTGTCTGACCATTTGCTGAGGTCAAAGTCCCGCCTCGTCCTCTAGTGTGCTTAGTTTTGCACTTCATTTTTGGCCATTATTAGGGCAACATCCTGGTACTTTCAGTGCACTGAATTTTCGCTTAAATGACAGCATGAACACACTACACACTCAAAAATAGTGTTTGAAGTGCTCAACTGCCGTTTGAGACACGGCCTATTTCTCTTCAGTTACCACTGCATTGTTTGTGTTGTCAAGATGGGGGTCAAACCATGTTGTTATGTGGAGAAAATGCTGCAAAACGAAGTTTAAACTTAGTTTATGAACATGTACTTAGGGTAGAGTCACATGAACACTTTTGTCACAATTAAAGCGTTCTCAAGTCCAGAAAGGGATTAGATCCGTATTTTATCCGGCATGCGACCGCACCAGAAGTCTGGAACAGTTGTCAGAACGGAACAGTTGGAAGAGGCCATCTGCAACATTGGAAAGTCCGAAACGCTTGACGCAAGGGGGGGCAGAGAGAGTGTCCTCCCTCTGGAGCTCCCTGCAGATGCTTCTCCCGAAGTAGACATCCCTTATGCACACCGAGAAATGAGACACACAGGACATGTTTCTCGGAACTTCATGCTGGCTGTCTCTCAGTCAGCATGCTCGACGCATGTACATGCATAGATTGTCTATTAGTGACAGACATCGCACTCTAACAAGTGGTGACGCCACCAGCTGGACTGGAGTTTTGCCGTCTCTTTCTACTTGCGTCATGGCGCGATGACGACGGTTTCGTCCTCAAAACGTTTCAGAAAACAACCATGAGACTGCGCAGAGTTGTTGGACCCCTGCTGCAAGAATCCAGAACATTCAAGTCTAGTTCGTTTGAGGAAACCCATGAGACCGTGCCTGAGGGGTGTATTCACACCATGATAGTCCGGGATCTTGGTCTGATTGGGCGGGGATTTCTGAAAAATTCCGCACCTTCCTTTACTTCGGTTTGTGTTCAAACTGCAGTAACACCTGGTTAAACCACCATAGTTAAACAACTGCCTGCTAGGAAACGATGCTCCCCAATACAACCACTGATCAATGGTGAAGAAGCAGGAAGAAGAAGAAAAATGAACTCTGTGATTTAAGTGGAAATCTCTCTGCTTCCTATCATTTGACAATCCATCTCGGTCTACACATTTTCCAGTTGTTTTTCATTGTTGTTTGAACTTCAGCTTCTTCAAACGCACCGTTTGCTTTATTTTTCCTCTGACCCAAACGGTAATCTACCCCACTTCCTGCTAATTCTTCTTCTCCTGCTTTATTGCAGTCGACAAACGTCACCCCCATTAAGTGCGTTGGATGTCTATGCACTGGATAGTACAATAGTCTGTTTGCAAGTGAACCGAGACCCCCAGCTTTCAGGCGGACCAGAGTCCGCCTCTTTGGTGCGCACCAGAGTACGGTGTTCAGACAGCGCCAAACAAAGTGGACTATTTGCAGAATCGGACCAAACTGCCAGAGTGTAAACGCACCCTTATATTTACTGAAATCTTTATTAGATCAATTTTATTGAATGTTTTTTTTCCCATTTAATATACACAGATATTTAAAAAATTTCATGTTCCCCGTTGAATGTGTCAAAGTACCCACAGGGGTGCGCGTAGCCCCATTTGAGAAACAGTGGTTTAAATAACCAATCATGTCAATATGGAGCAAACTCTGAGGAATGTTTCCAACACCTTCGTGGATCTATGACTCCAAAAATAAGGCAGCTCTGAAAAAAGGAGGTCCAGCCTGGTTCCAGCAAAACGAACCTTGTTGTACTGTAGTTGTAGACCCCTCCAACCCAGTAGTCAAACATAGTTTACGCAGCAACACAACTTACAACTGACAGATGTACGTCAACAGTCCCAACTTGAAAAGCCTGCCTCAAATATTGTTCTTGCGAAGCTTTTTCAGAAATCTGCTATCTGTCACTCCTGCTTAGCAATCACCTGACGCAACTTAGTGTGGAGCTTCAGAGGGAAATTGGCCTCCAGACAACTGAGGGCCTTTGGGTAGTCTTTGTCAAGCCCTGTAACAGCATCATACGACTGCAGGAACTGAGGCGAAGCAGTACAGCAATCCTCCTCCTGCCACTCAGAGGCTCTGTGATTCAAAACAGCATCAAAATCCATAGTAAGCTCCTCCACCCCTCAGCCTATCTCTATTAAATTAGAATAGAGTGTTCACTTCAAAAGAAATCTCAGTGCATTGAAATGAACTGACCTTTCGAGTGGGAGTACAAGTCAAAGCGGAGCTCAGTGGAGAAGGGGAGCGTTTGCTCAGGGCAGCCCTCTCTACTACTTCTTATCTGACTGTTTGAGCTCAAACTGAAACAAATGGCAGTGGAAGAGAAGGCTTTGTTGTTGTGGCAACTTGTAACATCAAGGTTTGTTTTACAGCTTCGTCCGTTAGAAGACATTTTAAGTAGAGTCACGGCAGATCTGGGAGAGGAGAATAAATTGAGGACATCAGTCAGTGCTCCACTTCTTGTGACATTTTCCATCTTCCGAAAGTCGTCTTCACATCTCATATTGCCACCACGAATAACTCCGAGCTGACTAATCTCACATGAAATAAAGATTTCATTTGATTGCAAGAGCTTGTTGTTTAACATTTTCAAAGTTAATGAGACCAAATGTAAACAAATCCATCCTTCAAATTCAAATCGAGACATTTGCATCAGAGTTATTTGTTCCCTCATAAATCTGCTCTATTATTGAGCGCAATAACTTGCTTTCTTCCAGTAAATGTTAGAGCTAAACTACTCATCCAAACACTCAGCGGTCCTCCTGTGTATTACTGTTCAAAGCTCCGCTTTCCCAGTAGATGTAGCTTTGTAACAATTCTAAGAAGTATGCTCTGGTTCTCATTTCTTTCTCGCATTTAGAGGAAGATTTAAAGCATTTTCTTTGTGTAAAGCTGCTCAGGAGATTTTTTTTTTGTCCTGTTTTTTTTTTCTTTGTCTGTCCTTAGTGAAACAAACAAACCCATTCAAAGCAAACAAATTGAACTAAAGCTGGAAACTAAAGTGCATTATCAGCACTACAACTCCACCACCTTGAGGCATTCGACTTAGAAGGAGACATTGCTCAAATGCGCACAACAGTTGACATCTTGAGAGTTTCATGCATGCACAAGCAATGTAATTCCACCACCCCACCCCCTCCATTGCCTTCTTCATTCAAGCGTGCATCAGCAGCATCCCTGAGGAAGGGAGACTTTTCTTGCTGCAGCACCACATTCACCCTCTGAACACAGAAACCCACAGCATGCCCAGCACATATTAAGTGGCACACATATGCAGCAAACCACCCCCCCCCCCTCCCCCTTACTAGCTTATCAACATGCATGTGTAGAAACCTGCCCAGCATGGCAAATGCCATTTATGTAATTCTCCATAGGCCCCAATCACGGCTACTAGAGAAAATGAAGATGAACGATGTGCAACGAGGAAGGCGCAGTGATGAACTGACGGGGGTTATTTCTTGGAGGGAAGTACTGGTGCATCTATCTTCAGAGTTAGCATCCCTCGATTACGATGCCATTCAATGAAAAATGCACAATATAAACACCTGGAACCAGCATCTCAATCAAACCCAAACTGAGATTACAATATCTATCTGCAACAGAATGAAGGCATTTGGATTTTCCCACAAGCTGAGATGATTTAAATCATGTTGGTAACATCCATCATTCAGTGAAGAATTTTATGCAAATCATTAAACATCTCTAGAATTGCACATGGTACACACAGTCCTAAATATTTTAACATTTACATCTAAATGGACTGTACTTATATAGCGCTTTTCCAGTCATAGTAACCGCTCAAAGCGCTTTACACTACATATCACATTCACCCAGTCACACACACATTCACACCCCGATAGGCACATCGGGAGGCAACTTGGGGTTCAGTGTCTTGCCCAAGGACACTTCGGCATGTAGTCTGGGGAAGCCTGGAATCGATCCCACAACCCTCCGGTTGAAAGACAACTGCTCTTCCATCTGAGCTACAGCTTTACTTAAGCTGCAGATGAAGCAGCTAGAAAAGGCTAGAACTTAACTTTCCTTGACTTCACTTCTGGATCCAGCAGATTCAACTATGATTAGAGGATGTTTTGAAGGCTGTCTTACAGGATAACTTTTTTTTTTTTTTTTAACATGGACCTTATTTCTAGGAGTTTATGCCAATACTTTAAAGGTAGAGTCCGAAGTCCCCTCAGCGTTTCTGTTTGCAAACAGCAGTATTCAAACTGAGTGCCTCCCTCTCAGGCTAATGGCCGAATCGTTCTTCAGCCTTTTCAGCTTCAAGCCTCTCCTTCAGAGCTCAGAAGCGGGTAAAAGCCAAACCAATATTAACCCTGGTTTTCCAGCGTGCACTATCTAAAGCTCTTATCTTTCCTTTGGTGCATCCGCCATCTTTTCTTTTTTTTTTTTTTTTCCTTTGAGAGTTCGAGTGACTGCATCTGCTCCAATCAATCATGAGCTTATTTCCACACAGCGTCATGTCCTTGGCTCTGTCATTGGCTGGCCATATAAACAGAAATCTCCACCCAGAACACACCAAAACAAAACGAAAGAGCGAATTACAGGCAGGGGAAGAGAGAGTTGCATTCAAATGCACTACTGCACGTGAGTAGAGGCCCAAAGGATTTCACTTGCACAGGTCTAACGTTTATTTTCACGGGGGGAAACTTCAGACTCTACCTTTAAGTAGAATGAACAGAAGAACGAGTAATATTGTCCTGTGGGTTCAGATTTCTCTCTCTGATCTCTCTGTTAAGACGTTTTCAGTTTGCATTGTGGAACATGAGCGGTAAAGTTCATCCGCTCTTTAAACGGACTCGTCTTTTCAAACATGCCGCTTCGTTGCGGACTTATCGCATCCCGGGTGCTTTCAGACATCAGGAAATGTTGCGGAAAAGTAAGCACAGTCCCACTCTCCCTTCAACTCTGTCCGGAACATTTCCTTGTGCATTCAACCAAAACGACGTGCCGCAACATTTCCACTCTTATGACACGGGGTCCAGCCGGTTCATGTCTGCGACATCTCTGAGGTAAAAGAGCGGATCGCATGTCTGAATGCAGGTGCTATAAAGGACAGAGTCCGCAATATTACCGCTTTCCAGTGCAAGTCTGAAAGGGGCTTTAGTTATTAGGGGTTACTTCCACACTCTACAGACTGTGCGCGCCCCCTGACGCCTGCTGCCGCAGCACTACTGACAAGATAAACAAGCTACCCAGGCAACAACAAACCACAATCCGTGAAACTTTGAACTCTCAAAACAATAGTCCTCATTTGTTTGTCCATTCTACTTAAAGTATTGGTGAAATGAAGGAGGTTTGCTGCAGATAATGCCTTCGAGAGGCTGCCTCGTTTCTCCCATTATATGGATATAACGGCAGGCGACTCAACGAAATATTGTACGAAGGAGTCAGTGATGCAGAAATTTTACGTAAATGCATGTATAAACTCCTAGAAATAAGGTCCAGGTTGAAAAATAAGAAAGTTATCCTTTAATGAGTGTTGGTTAAATGTCTGTGTGGTTGCACTGGGTTAACCAGTCCCATCATCATCTTGGTCACAGGTCTTTTACAATCGAGAGCTTTAAATTTCAGGTTTTTTCTAGTTAAGTAAAAGTTAAATAATGATTTCTTTATGAATTAATCTGATGAATTTGTAGAAGCGAAAGCATCTAATACTTTACATATAAATTGAATTAACTTTTCAAGATGGCAGAAAGATCTAGCAGGCGCCTCCGGTGAAAGTACAGCTTATCAGATTTTCTTCTTAGAAAAACACAACAAAATCTAGTAAACAAATCAAAAGCTATGACTGCATGAAGGAGAAATTATAACAATTTTCTGATATTTTGGAATGAATATGGTCATTTAAGAGGTTGGAAAAAGTTGGGGGGAAAGGTGTGTTCACGATGCAGAGGAGATAAGACATCAGCAATGATCTCGCAGAAGCAACTATGCTCTGTGATGGGTTACATGGTCATTCCCAAACTATTTAGGATCCATCATTCTTGACTAAAAAAAAAAAGACAACTTATAAGTAAAAAGAACAAAATCACAACTAATGTCAATTTTCCCAGAAGTATGTGATCCAGCAAGTTCAGCTCAAGATCAGAACCCAAGAGCTGCATCTCAGACTTTCAAGGCCTGATGTAGTATTCAATTTTCAATGTTCAAGTTCATGACAGTACAATCTGAAGAAGACTGAATAAGTATGGCTTGTTTAGAAAGGTTGCAGGAGAAACCCCTTTCTCTCTAAAAAAATTACCATGGCAGCATGACGTAAGTTTGCAGCCATAAGACTTCCATCGTCCACCGGACAGGTTAGACCAATGTGGGGATATTTGGTCAGAAGAACATACCCATAAAACATTCTCTCGAGAGATGATAAAGTTGGGAAATGATAAAATCATTAAAGAAAAAGTAATACAGCGTTAGTAACATAAATAGTTCACTTGATGTAGCTGTAGCTTTTTCTGTAGGTATCTTAAGGACTTGCAAACAAAACAAAACAAAACAAAAAACAGATTGTTATTGAGGACAGCAGGATCAGTACTGTCTTGAAAACATACCTGTAGATTTGAGGGGTGGGGTATGTTTTGCCTTGAGAGCTATTTATTCAAGCACAGTGAAACATGGACCTGAGCTTCCATCCTCTCATTACTTGAAGATTGGCCATTGATTCTGCAGTGCTGGCTGCAAACTCTATTACTTGTTCAATTCTTTGTTTCTGACAGAGTAAGCTGTTTTGAAGGCCTCATTTGGCCTCTTTCTGTCTTAAAACAGCACCAACAACAGCAACAGAGCCTCTCTCACATTTAAATTAGGCACTACTTGCTACAACATCAATATATTATTGGCAATCCTACAATTTAAGGTTTAAAACCAAGGCCATCAATCACATTTTGCTACAGAATTTGATAGACTCAACATTTTTTCATGGCCCTAAACTGAGTTAAGCTACTTGGCACCCACTTTTACAAGCACTTTGTAGCAGTATGTATCTGTTTGCTTTCCAATATATTGATTTTCATTACCTCTTCTGATCTGGGCCTCTGATGGAAAAAGGTGGTCCTATAATCTTTATCTGCATCATTCATTCAAAGACAAATATTTGGCATGTTATGGATGCAATTTAAACAAAGACAAATGAGCCATTTTAGTGGTAAAAAGCAACTTCCAGATGGATCCCTTTGATGAGGGAGTAGCTTCCACTTAATGCACGTGGGTAGAATTCCAGCTCATCAAAGGCAGGAAATATGGTTAGAAGGATGGACATTATAGTTTGCAGCAAAGAGTCATAGAGAAAATGTTATGTATTGGTTAATTTCCGGAAATTTCCGGAAATTTCCGGAAATTTCCTCATTTCCGGAAGCCTTTTGAGATCTTGCCAGGGACAACAGATGAAAAATAGCCTCCTGGCTAAATCTGGCTTATTTAGAAGTTTTTCTTTGTTTTGTTTTGTTTTGGTTTTTTTTTATATGCTCTGTCCCTATTAAAAAAGAAAGAAAAAAATTATCAACCAATGTCGGGTCATTATCAATATTCAATTTTAAAACCAATACCGGCCAATACCTATCACACAGATGATATTATGCATCACTTATTTCCTTTTTTTTTTTTTTTTTTTTTTTTAAATCATCTGGTCCCTGAAGTTGGAATATAGAAGTTTGTTAAAAGTAGCATTCAAAAGTTCAGCAAAAACTTCCTGGGATTAAAAGCGTGAAAAATATACTACCCAATTCCTAGAAAAGTTGGAATACTGTTTAAAATTTAAATAAAAACAAAATTCAATTATTTGTAACTCTCATTAACGCATTTACTAATCATAATAAAATATAAACAACTCTTTGAATATTGAATATTCCCACAGGATCCCACATGGTGGGATGCTCAAAGTCTTCAAAATGTTGTGTTGAATAACGTTTAAATGTAGTTTGTCTCAGATTGGTGAACCTCTGCCCGTCTTTACATGAGAGAGGCTGTGCCTCTTTGAAATGCTTCTATATACAGTCGTGATACTAACTCGTCTTTAAGTATTCCTGCAGTTGTTGTTGATTTGTTCTACTTAATCTTACAGCCTGTTGTTGCCTTTCCCAACTTATTAGAGATATCTTGATGCCATCAAACTCAAAATCTGACAATATTTTACATGAAATAGGGAAATGTCGCAGCTTCAACTTCTGGTTAATGATGATGATTGATGATGATGATTTATGCTTCATTAATCCTAATTACGAAATTCGTTCTCTGCATTTAACCCATCTCAAGTTTAACCTGAGAGCAGTGTGCAGCCAATTATAGTGCCCGGGGAGTGGTTGGTGAGGGTTAAAATGAAATCAAAATGATAAATTATTAAAATAAATTGTTTGTGAATTGTGGTGGCAAATAATAATAAAAACAAACTGTCCTAAACAGATTAGAGCACCTTCCCCGTGGACAATGGACCAAAGCACCTGTTAACAAGAGTAGAAATCTTTTTGAATGTTCTAGAAAACACCTGATTGCAGTGATTGACTCAAAGTGTTGCTCAACAAATTTTTAGCTTCGAGCCCCATCATGCTTGTTTACTCGTTTTATTTTTTGTTTTTAATATTTTTGTTGACCCACAAGTCAAAAACAATGACTTTCATAGAATTTTTTACTATTATTGCATTTGTCAATTTTAACTTATTTCACTGTCAGCTGATCTTTCCCTTCTTTAATTGGAGGGTATGAATCATTTTGAAGATGACTGTGTATACACACACACACACACACACACACACAACACAAACATATATATATGTATAAGCTTTGGTCACTGTTAATCTCTGTGTTATTTTCTGCAAAATACTTTTGGTAAGTTTTGTTTTGTTCTTTTGTTTGGTCTTCATGGTGCTATTTATTCAATTTAGCATAATTTTAGTCTCTTCATGACTCAGATGGGACATTTTGTATTGTCTTGTATATTTATTTGTCTTCCCTGTATGGCCATTATCCGACTGTTCATGACATATCAGCTCCCATTCCTGGCCCAGTTGCATCATCGATCTCAATATTTTACTACAGACATTGCCTGAGTCTGCTTTGAACCATCATAAGGAGCTGTAAGATCGCCAGAGCGTCTTTATGTTTTCGGTAGCTGCAACAGATTCCCCTTCTATTGTGTGTAAGACTTGTGTACATCCTTTCAGCTGAATCGAGCGACATTTATATGGACTGTGAGGTCTGACCTGTCAGTATGTTCTCTGAAAGCACAGAAAGAACGACCTGTGACTAGACTGTACAAGCACTTGCATCACAGAAAACTGAAAACTTAAGTGCAGCACTGACACCTGACAGTTAAAATACAAAGGCTAAATGTTGACTTGCAACAATGGCTCTGAAAGTAGCTATATCTAACTTTCCAACTTTAAAACTTGGTGCTTCTGACTTGTTTTGATGGCACAGTGACGTTTATTATGCATATTCCTTCAGCCATCTTTGCCCTCCAGCATCCCCAGGCTGAGAAGATAAACTTCTTTTCATCTTGAATAAATAAAAAGAAGAAAGAGTAAAGTTTCTCGCTTCAGAGTTCCTATCTGCAATGTGAATCCAAACAAAGAAGAAGTCCTTGAAAAAATAGTGTTTTGTCTATGTGAGAACCAGTCCAGTAACTATTAACCAACAAGCTTCTGATTGGGACAATTTAAAAGGATGGAATTGCAATGTGCCCTGCTGCCTTTGCTGGACCACAGTTTCTAATAATCCAGACTGAAATATTTTGGGCTGTTATCATTTTATTGGTCAAACAGCAGCTCTAACAGTAGCTGCCTTCGGGCTTACAGTCAGTTACATCTAACAGTCTCTTCTCCTTTATTTTGTAAGATGTTCATCAGTTTCAGGGTTCCATGTGAAATATAACAGTCAGTAAACATCTTTCTATAAAGAAAACCTGAGCTGTGCCAATTTTTGGACCCCCCAAAACTCTACCCCCATTGAAAATTAATGTGAACACCCAAGTGTTGTGTTTCTATTAATGCTGGTCACTGCAGCCAGTAAATACTTCTGTAGCTCCGAATGGTGCTTCAAGAAGCTAGCCTGGTACACCAGCCTGACTAACGGCATGTATGAGATACACGGCAAGTCAGTCTAGGCTTCCTCCATTGGAGAATGATTCCACTCCGGTAAAAAATTGACCGGACCAATCACAGCGCAGCAGTAGAATTATTAACAGATGAACGTTAAACTCCTCCGACATTTCCACCGCTGTTTTTGCTCTGTTTTGGTGCGTAACTAACAGCTTCCGGGTCATAGTCACATGACGTGCGAAACGCTTTCTCATATTAGTAGTTCAGCAATAAACAATGCTAAAATGTAATAGAGTATTTATAATAATAAAACCAAACATTCTATGTTAATATACACAAGAAAACTACAATAAAATGGGGAGGGAAAAAAAACGTGTAAACGCTGACTTCCGGCGTCGCCATAGCAACGCAGCAACAGAGTGCCGTGCTACGCCAGCTACAGTCACTTCTGATTGGTTCTCTCCGGTTCACTTTCCTCCCGTTAGTCCCGCCTCTCGTCTCGCATTGGAAATCAGTCTCCAACGGAGGGAACACAGACTGACTTGCCGTGTATCTCATACATGGCGTTAGTCAGGCTGGTGTACCAGGCTACCAAGAAGCCACATTAGTCTGTGTGTACCAAGGGGCAAACTCCGTTGGAGAACAGTGAAGCTACTTCCTTGTTGCAAAAAATGTAGGTCTTTCTTCATCCGCTAGGGGCTGGCTCCACAACAGAGCAAATCTTCATAGACTCCCATGTTAAAAAGGCCAACTTCACAGCAGAAATAAACATGTTTACAGCCTGGTTCAAAACATCATTTTAGGTTTAATAGGTCAGGTTTACCTTCATGTCAACTGTGAGGGGGGTGAATTTTTTTTTCATAACTCATCCGTTTAGATGTTATTTAATCTTGAAATGACACACAGCTAGGGGATGTGACTTTTTGATTGACAGGCAGCAGACCGGGTGCTGGTTTTAGCCGTGGAGGCTAATAATTAGCTCCCTGCTTGCTCGCAGGAAGGCCTTCCTCCTTACTGGGTTGAAATTGAAATTATTTCATTTGCGATATGTTTGTGAGTTTAAAATTCTTCATACCCACTACCGGTAAATAATAAAGGGGTCAATTTTTCCTCATGTTTACTGTTATGGACTTATTTCATTGACCTGAACCAGAGAGGTCAATGAAAGAGGTTTTAGAGGTGTCGTATCTGACGAATCTAAAAGAAAAAATAAATAATAAAAAACCAAACGGACGCCCTATTTGACAGATTTTCACAGCGAGGCGCCCCTAACAACACTAATGCAGTATCTATCTTGCATCCTACCCTGATCTCTCCTGTTTCTTTTAGAGATGCACTGATCCAGTTTTTCCCGATCCAATCAGATGTTGATACCTGGGCTGAGTGTATCGGCCGATACCCAATAACAATCCAATACTACTATTTAATAAATGAACCATATACCTTGCCATGTGGGCAAAGGCTCCACATAAACATTTAGTCTTTGTGGAAAAAAAGTAACAAATTAACACAGATAAAAATGTACTTAATGTTATTTATAAACAAATCAGCAGCTAAAAGAAATAAGACTTCTTGGCTCTGTGTGATGATGTTACTAACTCGTGCTGCAAACATAGAATTGAAGTGACAAGATTACTTCAACTGTATTGTTGTGTATGATAACAAAAAAGAAATGACTGGATTGGCCTCATTCATCCGATATCAGATCCAGCTAATTAGTCAATATCAGAACCGATATCTGATCTGAGTATCGGATCAATGCATCTCTAGTTTCTTTGATGAATCAGCCACTGTGCATGTTCAACATGACCAGTGTGTTGGAATCCAGTTGCTTGCTTATTACACTGTAAATTGACACTGCTGTGAAGTGACACAGCAGGGTGTTGCTGGGCAATGATGGCTCCAGGAATGTACGGAAGGAATTTCATTGTGCCTTCAACATGAGCCAAAAGCACACATTTTAATGTTGGGAAGTTGTGTTAGTTTAACGTGGTCTTCATGCACCTCATATCTAATTTAATCCTGTTTTCAGTGTTGCTTGTTTTTTCAGCTTTAGCTTCCCTAAATCACGTTTCTTTGTACAGATATCTTTCAGAATTTAAATACATGTACATGTGATCTCAATTGACTTTTTTTTTCCAAATCTGTATCTACAGATCGTATCACTGTAGTGACTGTAGCCAGAACATACAAACACACACATAAGGCTTCTCTTTGATGGGAAAGGTTGCAAGTCAGAGGGGATTAAACTCAATGACTTAACAGCAGTGTGCCCTCCTAAATCCCAGTCAGACACATGCACTCCCCATCCTCTGTTCACCCTTTTCAGACAGCAGCGAGCATTTTGCTGCATTACCAAGGTAATGGCAGCTATAGTCGTACCACTGACCTCAACAGATTCTAATACTATGTTTATATCAAGTGTGAGATTAGATGTTGGGGCCGGCAGATTGGGCTGCTACTCTCATAAAAACAGAAATTGAATGGAAGAAAACATCTTTGAAAATAACTTTCTGATGGATGAAGTTTGTACAAGTGTGGCTACATCTACATGTGGCACTCTGGGGAGTTATTCCCTCATGTTTGATAGGGATATGTTCAAATGTGTGTATTATATGTAAAACACATGTATCCATCTATGAAAGGTTTTCCTGTGTGTTTGCAGTTTTATGACGATGCAGGTCTGTCCATCAGCAGTTTATAGTGCACAAGTCTTTGATCTGGTCACAAGGGAGAGTTGAAATTAAAGTATTTCTGTTAGTGCAGCAACAATTGATTGGCTTTACACCTCAAGGTGATGGTGGTTATTTCAGAAATCACTTCTGTCCAGCATTGAATGTGCATCTGTGTGAAATGTGTACTTCCAGGCATGTCTTGGATGGGATAGGTGGCAAGTCAATGGGGATTAACCCCAGTATCCTAGCAGCCACGTGTTCTTAACTCACACTCTGAGACACGTTTCCCCTCTGTCTGCTCTCATCCCTGTCCCACTTCCAGGCATAAGCACTGAGTTCCCTGTAATGGTCCTGTAATAGCAGCAATAGACTTCCAATTGCTATCGATTCCCATCTAGCCAGGACTGCTGATTCTTGGACTCTGTTGTTGTTTTGTGCCCTGAAAGTCTGGTTTTAAGCATTCATTGTGGGAATGTTGAGGCAACCTGCAGTCAGTAGAGGGCATACTTTTATTAAACTGGCATTAAGAGTGTGTATGTTAATATTTGCCTGACATTTCTTCTGTAATCTCTTTATCCTCAATCTGTAGCTGCAGAAGGACTGAATAATTTAAGTTGCACTGCTATATTATCAAATAAGATAAAAAATGAAATGGCACAGTATACATGTAGTTGAACGATGTACAAGAGGATTTGTATGTTCTAAAGTCGTGTCTATGCTTGCATTTCTTAAATATATTTTGTCCTGTTATTTTTGTTTTGTGAGGTTTTAAAGTACAATTTTATTCTCCAGCATCCATTGATAAATGCAGCTAAATTAGCTACAACCCCAATTTTAATTTATACTAGCGTAAACTTTTTTTAAAAAGTAAAATGATTTGCAAATCTCAAACACATTTTATTCCTGAACAGAATACATACATACACACATATATACATATATTTATATACACACACACACACATATATATATATATATATATATATATATATATATATGTATATACAAGCACACAGCACACACACACACAGCCCCTTACCCTAAACCTAATTCCCATAACTGATTGCCTAAACCTAACCTTTGCCCTAATCCTAACCAAAATCTAGATGCAACTTAATCTCTAAAACCTAATCTTGACCCTCAAAAACGGGGTTTGGACCCCTGGGGACCGAGAAAATGTCCCCACGAAGGCAAAAAAGGTCCTCATGGTGATGGTAAAATACGGGAAATGGTCCCCATAATGTAGCAGAAATGTGCCTACACACACACACAAATACACACATACAGCGGGGAAAAAAGTATTGAACACGTAAACATTTTCCTCAGAAAATATATTTCTAGTAGAGCAATTGACATGAAATTTTCACCAGATGTAGGCAACAACTCAAGTAATGCACACATAAGAAATCCTAAAATATATGTCCATAAATGAAGTTATATGTATATAGTAATGACAAAGGGAATGAGTATTGAACACATGTAAGGCAAAAAGATCTGGAAAGCCAAGAAAGCAGCTGGAGTCTGTCAGTATCTAGAAAGTAATCCTGTCCCCTATCAGTGCAAAGTATAACCAACTGGTTTAGTCCTGATTGTTGCCTTTAAAAAGGTTTCTCATCACCAAGGTGTCAGACAAGAAGCATTCCATGATGGGTAAAAGCAAATAACTGTTTAAAGACCTACGCAACCTTATTATTGCAAAACACACTGAAGGCATTGGTGACGGGTGCATTTCTAAACTTCTGAAAGTTCCAGTGAGCACCATTGGGGCCATCATCCTGAAGTGGAAAGAACACGGCATCATCATAAACTCACGGCCAGGTGCTCCTTGCAAGATTTCAGACAGAGGAGTCAGAACAATATTTAGAAAGGTTCTCCAACAGCCAAGGTCACTCGTGGAGAGATTCAGAAAGACCTGGAATCAACAGGTACAGCTGTTTCAGAGAAAACAAGAAGTCATGCACTCAAATGCCATGGCCTTCATGCACGCACACCATGAAAGACTCCATTTCTGAAGAAAAAGCATGTTGATGCTCATTTGAAATTTGCAACACAACATCTGGACAAACCCATGACACTCTGGGAAAACGTAGTCTGATCAGATGAGACCAAAACT
Source organism: Atherinomorus stipes (assembly GCA_023101725.1). NCBI lineage: Eukaryota > Metazoa > Chordata > Actinopteri > Atheriniformes > Atherinidae > Atherinomorus > Atherinomorus stipes. The sequence continues at coordinate 16,882 of JALJCO010006802.1, forward strand.
GAACTCTTCTGACGTCATAAAACACAATGTGTTTGGAGGAGAAATGGCACCACACTTGACCCCAAAAACACCATAGCAACAGTGAAGTTCGGAGGTGGGAACATCATGGTGGGGGGCTGTTTTTCATGTGGTTCTGGCAGACTTCATGTCATTGAAGGAAGAATGAATGGAGAAAAGTGGAGAGACATTCTGGACCAGAATCTGCTGCCAGCTGCTGAAGATGAAAAGAGGCTGGATCTTTCAGCAAGGCAACCATCCCAAGCACACAGGCAAGGAAACACCCAGCTGTTTAAGAAAAAGAAAATAAAGCTGCTAGAGTGGCCCAGTCAATCACCCCATGTGAATCCAATTGAAAATCTTTGGAAAGAACTGAAGATCTGTGTTCACAGAAGAGACCCCCGGAACCTTGAAGATTTGAAGGCAGTTTGGGTGGAAGAATGGGCCAAAATCACATCTGAGCAACGTATTCCACTAGTTTCTCCATACAGGAGGCGTCTGGAGGCTGAAATCACCAACAAAGGCTTTTGCACTAAATTTCAGAAAGTGTGTTCAATACTTCATTTCACTTTATTACACATAATTTCTGGATATAAATGTTTGGATTTCTTTGTATGTGTGCATTACTTGGGTCGTTGCCGACATCTGGTGAAAATTTCATGTCAATAGCTCTACTAGAAAAATGTTGACATGTTCAATATATATATATACAGTATATATACATATATATATATATACATACATATACAGGCAATTATTTTGCCTTGAGTAATTTTATGAATCAAATTACTCTAATTATTTGAGTAATCATTGCAGCCCTACATCTGACTGAAATTAAATGGATCCAACAGCCCATGATGTTCAAGACAATGACTCATTAATTTGAGTCAGGTGTGTTTGAGCAGGGACACATTGAAAACCTGCTGGATTGCGGCCCTAGTTGGACCAGACTGGGAAACCCCGATCTAAGCTGGCCAGATTGTAAATCTCCTGGATGGGATATAAATGTCTGGAAATCTTCCGAAGATCACCTAAAAGGGGTGAGCTATCCATCACCATTTACCAGAGAGTTACAAACTACTGTTTCTGAGAAACTGTTGATGCCACTCTGGAGTTTTAAGGGTTATACATAGGGCTGGACGATATAGAAAAAAAGATTATCGATAAAAAAAAATCTGTATCGATCGATATCGATATTTATAAAAAGAAAAAAAAGTCATTATCAAATTCAAAGCTTTTTTAGGTGCAGCCCTGGCCATTTAAGCTTTTGCTGAATGATCTACTCCTAATAAAGATCACACTAAAAGCCGTTTTCAGACCTGCATTGTGGAACATGAGCGGTAAAGTCCGTCCGCTCTTTAAACAGACTCGTCTTTTCAAACATGCTGCTTCCTTGCAAACTTATCGATTCCCGGCGCTTTCAAACATCAGGAAATGTTGCAGAAAAGTCAGCACAGCCCCGCTCTCCCTTCAACTCTATCCAGAGCATTTTCTTGTGCTTTCAGCCAAAACGACATGCCGCAACATTTCCACTCTTGTGACATGTAGACCAGCCGGTACATGTCCGCTACATCTCTGAGGTAAAAGACCGGTACGCATGTCTGAATGCAGCGTTATAAAGGACAGAGTTCGCAATCTTACCGCTTTCCAGTGGAAGTCTGGAAGGGACATAACACTGAAACCCAATTCAGCCTTTGCCTGGGTCTGCGTTTGTGATTGTTTTTTCGGAAGGAGTGACTGTAGTATCATGCTACCTGATAGGCTACAGCAGAAAACTATGCTTCTATATTGAACTTTTATTGACCCTCTTTTTTTTTATATTGACAAAACCTCTATCGATCGATATATATTGATATTGAATTATCGTCCAGCCCTAGTTATACATAGAATATTTTTCCATTCTTGCTGGATATGGGAATGAAAAGGAAGCCATATGGAGGTATAACATACTAATCCAACACCTATACATGCAGTTTCTACATATATGCAAGTTACCTGAGCTATGTGCAGTCATGCAGTGATTCCCAATCCTGGTCCTCAAGGCACACTATCCAGAGGACTTTCCATTTTGCCCTGCTAGGACACAGCTGGTTCAAATTAAATGGATCTCTGATGAGCTCTGCACCAGTCTGTGACTGGCCCATTCATGTGAGTCAGCTGTATTTCAACAGAGCAACATAAAAGTTTTCAGGATAGTGTGCCTTCAGGACCAGGGTTGGGAATCACTGCAGTAGTGTAACCACACAGCATAAGAAATGGTGAATTTTGAGCTGCGTGCTTATATAACAGGATGAACACTTCCCTCACTTTAGCTACAGACGAAGCAGTGTCCATGAATTCAGAAATCAATTCAAATCCTGACCAGAGGGCAGTTTTTAACATCACTTCCATCATAAATGAGCTCAGAGCAAAAAAGGTGGCCGACTTTCCTGGATCTAAACTGAGAAATGCAATTGCTGAATTCCTTGAGAAAATCACTTCCACATTTGTGTTAAACAGCAACAAGCTAACCTCATTTATTAAAGTTATTTTACAGATCTGTCCCGAAAACATGTCTGTAGCATATTTATTCACATTGTTTCTATTTTAAATGAGCTCAAATGGAGAAAATGAAAGGTTGAGATGTAAAAGAGAGAGAGAGTGAAGCCAGAAAAACATTAAATGTACGTGAAACATACACCCCACCCCCACCCCATTCATTCTCAAATGTGTTTGTTAGTTTTTTAATCCGTTCTCTGATTAATTCGGCTGATCTTTGCTGCTGAGCTGGAAACCCGAGCGGGAGTGTTCTAAGTACTCCGGACCAGTGGGAGTACCTGGAGCTAATTAGCTGCAAAGGGCTTGCTGAAGTCGCTCAATAGTTCTGAGGGGACTGCCCTCTACCTCGCTCCGTTAGCTAATCCGGGTAATCAGCACAAAAATAGTGACTGAGGGATGAGAGGCATCTTTCATCAGCCTCTCCGGCAGAACTTCACAGCTACTGTAGTTCAGCACTGACAACCCTTCCAATAACACATCCGCTTCTTCTCTTGACTCTATTAAATCACACTCTCTATGAGTGTCTCAGGTAAGACAAAAAGCTGGGACGGATCTTAAGAAGCTGTCAGCTTGTAAAGTTTGAGCTTCTCATCATATTCTGACTCATTAAAGAAAAACACCACCTTTTATCTGCTCCTTTAAAGTATAAGCTGGCATACTCGCTGTCTGTCCCCTTTTTTGTTCAAACGAAGCCAATAAAAAATACAATAAAAGAAACAAGGAACAAAAGTGCCTTCAAAGCATTAAAGCAGGGAGGAAGGAACTGTGGACCGGTTCCTGTTATGTACTGAAAAACACTCCTTCCACTCAACTCTGCTGCATGAGACTGCATCAGAATACTTAATGAGCTGAGATCTGAGGTCAGGGACTGAGTCTTGTCCATCATGCAAGACTGATCACAGAACGGCCGGCGTGATGCAGAATAACTAAACTAACTCAGTAGAGTGATGAAGGAATGAAACGAAGATGAAACTGTATCCCAATTACGATTCAAACTGACACAAGCATCCCTTCCAGCTGTTACACACATCCCAACACCATTGTGAACAATGTTAAGCTCCTTACATGTGAAGATGACGAGGACCGTGCGCAGCAGCAGGTCGACAGTCGTCTCCCACCTCTCCGACACGCGGGCCACCACGGACGGGATGAGGATTTCTGCCGGGACGTAGAACTGCAGGGCGAAGGTGATGAAAATGCCGAAACAGTACAGCAGCTTGACGGCCTGGTACGTCCTATATGCGGAGTGAGAGACGGAAAGTGTCAGGGAACACGGCATGCCAAGAAAAGTCAAAGATATTAACACTGAGGCTCCCGTTTTAACTGCAAGATCTGCAATGAAATCCAACACGCCAAAGAGTTTTTAATCCAGTTGCAGTCTAGAAAAGAAAATGGCAAACATCTGCCGTTTTTCTGCTCCATCAGAGCTGCTGCTAATTACAGCGTTTGAGTTTTCAACCTTATTGAACAGCCAATCTATGCCACTAATTAGCGGAATCAGTCCAGTCAAAGCAGGCATTTCAATGGACGCCTCCCTCCTGCAGCTGTGATGATAGCAACAAGCAATGAACAAACAAATCCAATCTGACAATTCAGCTCTGCTAACTTTACTGCACAAGCATTTTCAGAGACAGCTTTCTGGTGGAAATATCGGTCTGTGCAGACAGTTGGCTCTGTGAAGTGGAGATGATCTTCCTCACTTCAGATATAATTACTGCAGATTTATCAGCCCTGTGGACCAGGGGAAATGACTAATCTCATACTGTTATATAAGAGCATGCAAAATTCTTTTCCATAGGGATGTCCAATGTTGGCTTTTTTTTTTACCGATATCTGGTATCCGATATTGTCAAACTCTGATGTCAACCGATACCGATATATGCAGACAACTGCGAGGCTGTCATATTTTGCAAAATAGAAGTAAGCTATATTCTTCTCTAAGAGCAAAGATCTCAAAATAGCCTAACTAAGCCAGAGGAGTTCTTTTTGGACATCTGGCTGCCATATATCAGACACCAGCAGATATTAGCCAACATGTGGCTAATTCTAATGTTTCTGGCAACTTGGTAACTTAACCAACAACTTAAAACCAGACATATTATAAGCAGCTTCAAAGCAAGTCAGTCTGTAGCAGCAGCAGCTGCACCGTAGTCGCATGACTCTGAAAGGAATGCTGGGATATGAAGTTCTTCCACAATAACAGGGACTGTGTCCGAATGTCCTTCCTACTCCCTAACCTCTCATTCACTACATCAGGCTGCACTACATAGCAGACTACTACTTTTTCCTCACCGCAAATCACGTGATTACCAGCTTTCACCGTGGCAACCACGGCGGCACCCACGATGCACAAAAAGATGTCATTCAAAATCAAACCTGTAATTTTAAGTGAATTTATTTTATCTACTTATATTGTGTTTAATCCCTTTTCTGTTGTTTTTTTCTCTCTTTTTTTCCACCACTCGATGTATCCCGCACCATCAGCTCTCCTGACCGCAATGCATTGTGGTCTATGTTTACCCGTCTAGGGACCATCAAAGCTCACTAGTTTTCAAGATGCATTGTGGGTAATTTTGAGTGCACTACTTGTTCTTTCTGGACATTCGGGCACCGCTACAAAATGGCGTTATCCCTATGTAAGGCCCTATGTAGGGAATAGGGTGTACATTCAGACACAACAAAGGACTTTTAGACATGCTGGACCGCTGCCAATGGAATGACATCTCATGAGATCTCATTGTTTCGTTACAAAATCTCATGAGATTTCGTTAGTAAAAATATTGGTCCGAAAAAAACTATACCAACATTTTCCGATATCACATTTTAATGATGATATTGGCCAATAATATCGGTAGGATGATAATATCATGCATCAGGTCTGTTGGATGATACCCCTATTTGCCATGACTGAACAGACTTTATGTATGTATATATATATATATATATATATATATATATATATATATATATATATATATATATATATATATATTCAATACAAGTTTAATGTTTCTATTTAATATTTGTTTACAAGTGCACTGTTTCTTTTTTATAGTATATACAGTCATCCTCAAAATTATTCACATCCTCCAATTAAAGAAGGATAAAAATGAGTGGTCAACAAAATAAGTTGAAATTGACAAAAGTGATGATAAATAAAAATTCTGTGAAAATTATGACACTGATTTTTTAATTGTGGTTCAACAGAAATATTAAAAATGAAAAATAAAACAAATAAACAAGCATTATGGGGCTCCGAAGCTAAATTCTTTGTAAAAATTTTGTTAAGCGACACTTTGAGCTATCACTGCAATCAGGTGTTTTCTTGAATGTTCAAAAAGATTTCTGCACCTGTTGACAGGCATGTTGGTCCACTGGTCATGGGACAGGTGCTCTACTGTTTTTGTTTTTTTTTATTGCTATTTTCTACCACAAATCAATGTTTTGTTTCACTTAATTACAATTTTGTAAATTTTTATTAATCATTAGTTATCTAGTTTCTTGTTATGTGAATTACTTTTGTGAATTTGGCCTTTTCTTTAATTGGAGGGTTTGAATAATTTTTAGGACGACTGTGTTTATTTGAAATGCTTTTTTTTTTTTTTTAGATCCTTCACTAAACTAATTTGGCAGTCAAATGCAGTATCGGCCTGAAATATCGGCAGGTTGCATCAGCCATCGTGGCAAATATTGTATCGTCCCTAAAAAATTTGTATCGGTCGATCCCTACAGGAGGTGAATCGATTCAGAGGATTTATCGAATCAATATTGGATCGCACAGGGAAGTATTGCGATGCAAGGATTAATCAATATTTTTACCCACCCCTAAAAGACAGTGCACAAAATTGCAGGTTATCCCCCTCAGTTTGACATCAGTAATTCAGATTTCCCAAATGTCACTAAATGCAGCAATACTCTGGATCCTGGGTTAAGTTTTAACATCAGTAAAAAGTAACTTTTCCAAACTTAAAGACGACACGGAGAGATGAAACGACTGAAGTCCGGGGTAAATGTGACATAGGAAGTACAGCATTATTTTTTTTTACTTTTTGTTTATAAAGCTGCCATCTGGTTGTTGCTTAATCTGTGGAAAAGCGTTTTAACAACCTGATCGACTGTGCCTAAAGTAGATAAATACCAGCTGTCTGTAGCCTATGTGCAGACAAGGGAAGTGTAGGTGTTTGAGAATTAATTTGCCGGGTAAAAAAAACCACTCCATCAATTTGTTGGGTGCTACTTAAAGTGTTGTTCATCCTGCAGAGGAGACAGACGGAGTGGAGAGAGAGGGTTGTGTTCTTAAACAGGCTGACGTCAGTAAGGTGAAAATATCACTGGATCTGTGTGGTATTTTGACCAAAAACATGTCACAAACATTTCATTAGGAGCTCAGGAATGTTTAAGATCTAAAGTTCAGCTAAACCAGAACACTGCATGCCCATCAGGTTGCTACGGAGCAACTTCTGTGCAAACATGCTGACATTTGAGAAAGCAGTCAAACTCCTACTGTCTTCATTCTTTCACGGAGTCAGTCGCTCCACCTGCTGTGGCTCAGACAACAGAATAACCTTTCCTACATTGATGAGCATATTTTTGCCTCAACTAAACATAAGTAATGCGCTTCTGTAAATAAAAACAAAGCTTAACAAAATGGGAAATTAAGGTTAAACTAATAAAACGTGGGGTGTAAAACAAACCTTTAATTCAGCCTCAGTGTTGGCTCAAAACGTTATTTAATTCAGCCTTCAACTGCACTGTGCTGAAAAGAAGAAACATCCTCTGGTTTGGAGGAAGGGTTGGATTTGACATTTACAGAGACATCAAAGCCAGTCTCCACAAAAGAAGGATGGAGGAGTTACTGTAGGCACTGAAAATATTTCCACCTACAAGGACTTATACTTCCTCTATGACTGGAGCTGACTGTGATGCACTGGTTAACTCCCAGTTAGTCATGCCATTAGTCATACTCCTTTAGGTGTTTCTGAGCTCTGATACAAGCGACTATGTTTGCTGTCTGGCCATCAGATTAAACACGAGCTAATGTGAGAACATGCTGCATGGGAGTGCAAAACTTTTGAGCCTTTCTGTAGAACTGCACGATCCAGTTTTTTTCCAATCCAATCCGATACCGATACCTGGGCTGAGCGTATCGGCCGATACTGATCTGATACTGTTCAATAATTGAACTGTATACCTTGCCATGTGAGTGAAAGCATCAGGTTCGACATAAACATTTAGCCTTTAAAAAAGGTAACAACACAGATATAAATGTACTTTTCAAAAATTGAAGTGTACATTAGCAGCAAAAAGACATAACGCTTCAGTGTAAAGTGCACTGCAAACAGATATTTTGAAATGGAATATAAAATATAGCAGCTGCCTGAAACCCAACAAACAATGGCTTAATTGACTTGTTAATGAAGCAAAACAAATATGCAAAATATAAAAATAAACAGAAGTAACATGCAAATGACTGGATCGGCCTCATTCATACGATGTCCGATCCAAGTAATTAGTCAATATCAGAGCTGATATCCGATTCGGGAATGGGATCGGAGCATCCTCTCTACCTTTCCGGGACAAAACTAAATTCAAAGTAAAATGATACAAGAGTTGCATGACCAGTATTCAGGATGACTGCATGTCTGAAGACCTGCAGCCAAAACAATAAAGGCAGCTGGACTGCGATTAAAGGAATAGTACACCCACAAAATTATGTTCCTTCAGTTTCTGCTTACCCTCATGATGAGCAAGACTCTGGAGCACTTTTTTAATTTCTCAAATGCAGCCGGAGATCCGACAGGTTTTTGTTTTCCCCCAACTTTCATGAAGTTCACCGGCAACTGAGCCAAAAAGGTCCATAAAAGTCCACAAAAACTTGGCAATATTCCTCCATACTGCTTGTCCAATGTAATCCAAGTGTCCTGAGTGGGTAGCGTCCATAATTTACTCAAAGCGACATAATTTAGCATATTTTTATAGCTTAAACAGTGCTACATCTAGCTGCTGCGAAGCGCACCCTAGCGAGTTCACGACACTACAGAAGCCGCGGCAGACGAGATTGTGCGTTCTCTTTTTCTTTCTTTTAAATCAATAGCCAACCCCTCTTGTGTTTGTCCCTGTTGTAAACGGTGAATTTCTTCTTCTACGTTTGCATTATCAGCAGAGTAGGCGCTAAACGGTGCGGCTTCCGTGGTGTCCTGAACGCGCATGAACGCGCAAATAGAAACTGCAACGTAGTGCTGTTTAGGCTACAAAAATATAATAAATTATATCATTTAGAGTAAATTATGGACGCTACCCACTCAGGACACTTGGATTACATTGGGCGAGCAGTATGGAGGAATATTGACAAGTCTTTGTGGACTTTTATGGACCTTTTTGGTTCAAAACGAAAACCTGTCCGATCTCCGGCTGCATTTGAGATATTAAAAAAGTGCTCCAGAGTCTTGTTCAGCATGAGAGTGAGTAGAAAATGAATGCACATCATTCAGTGGGAGTATAATTCCCTTAAAGGTTGATCTCAGATAATTAAGCAGCTACATTTCTGAATATGAATATATATAATGAGGTTGAAAAACATACTTTAAGAATGGCCCTCTGTGATTTTGTGGTACCACTGTCTGATGATAAAGAGAGTCTAGTTTTTCTGAAACCAAAGACTCAGATTCTTTTTTTTTTTTTTTTTCGAAGTAAGTTTTTACATTTTATAATGTGGTCCATACACAGTGTAAAACTAAGTTCCAAACTTCCTGGTTTAGATTTTTTCTGCAGCTTTTTCAAATATAACATTCAACCACCAATTCACCGGTTGTAAAAATCTTCGAGGTAAGAGAAGTAGAAAAAGGAAAGGTCAGGTCCTCGTAATGATCAGGTTTCAACATGAATTTGTGATGCAGATTTTGATGTCATCTTACCAGCAGTTTGGCAGGTTGAGAGTGATGCTTCCACCTATATGCTCTCCAAAGCAGAGGTATCCTATGGTACCAAGGCTGATGTAGAGAAAGGTGACGATGCCCATTCCCAAATAAAGAACCAGGGTGAATCTCTGAGGCCTCTGCATTTTATTTTCCAGGGGAAGAACCTACAGACACACAGATATATGAAAGGAATGTTAACCAGACAGTGGAGCAAAATTCTATGAAGGCATTTTAACAGCATTAAGTCATTATTATGAAGTCCGCCCCATGATCCTGCAGTTGTGGAAGCTCCTTCAGCAGCAATAAGTTGAAGTGATGGTTTTCTTTAATGGTTGTGGACGAATTTGGGTTGATGCTTCTTTCCAGTGTTACTTCGGTTCAGGTTTGCAGCATTTGTTTCTGCATGCGTCTCTGAGGGTCTTGCTGCTGTTTGGGATCATCGTCCTGTTTCATGAGCCAATTTCAACCAAACTGTAGCTGTCACACAAATAGAGTCATATTCAGCTCTAAAATACTTCAGTCACAGAGAAGTTCATGGTCCACACGATGACTATAAGGAGCCCATGTCATCATTTCGTCACCACCATGCTTCACAGTTGGAATGAGATGTTTGTGCTGATATGCTGTGGTTGGTTTTATTCAAATGTGCTGCTGTGCACTGTGACCAAACAGCTCTGCTTTGGTCTGGTGTATCCAAAACACATCACTGCAGAAGCATTTTGTGTGTTTTTTTTGTTTTGTTTTGTTTTGTTTTAGATGCAACTTTGAAAACAAAAGCTGTTCTTTTTGGTAGGGCTGGACAATTAATCGAAATTTAATCGTGATTTCAATTTTGCCTTTTCACAATCATAAAAACACTGTAATCGAAGAAAAACGATTAATCCTGAAGTGAGCATACCGCTAGAGTTATAGGAAGCAAACTGCAGGGAGTATAGAACAGGAACGCATGTAGACTGGGTATTCATTTTTATTAATATTATTATCTTAAATAATATTCTTACTTTACTCCTTTACTTGTTTCTAATTTATTTCCGGTTTAATTTTTTTCAAAGTTATATTTGAAGTTGAGTTTTGGTGGTTCAATAAACACTTTTTATAAAATCAATGAATAATCGTGTATATTAATCGTGATTTCAATATCAGTCAAAATAATCGTGATTATAATTTTTTCCATAATCGTCCAGCCCTACTTTTTGGAGAGACAAAGGTTTCTCATGTAACTCTACCAAACAAGCCATGCTAGTTCAGTCTTTTCTTATTGTTCCATCATAACATTTAGCATGTTAACTGAGGCCTGGGCAGTGTAAGATGTAACTCCAGGGTTTCTCTGACCATCGCACAGTCTGATTTTGACCCGACCTTGCTCTCCTGGGAACATTGGCAGCTGTCTTTAACGTTTTCCAGTAGTAGATAATCTTTCTCACTGAGGAATGATGGATCATTTATCACCTTTCCCAGATTGATGGGCAGCAAGATTTACCTCTTATTGCTGATGAAGATAATTGTGAATGTCTTTCATCCTCGGCATTATGTTCACACACGCCTGAATACTTCGGTACAATGAACAGCCACTGCTAAAAGCTAGAAAATTACATTTTTTTTTAAAGATTTTTGGGGGGGCTGAAGTGGCCTTTATATGACAGTTTATCGACAGGAAAGGGGGCAGAGAGAGTAGGGAATGACATGCAACAAAAGGACCTGGACCAGGAGTCGAACTGGGGCCAACTGCATTGAGAAACTGTAGCGTCTGTTCATGGGGCAGCTGCTCAGCCAACTGAGCAAAACACCGCCCCAGAAAATGACATGTTTAAAGAGGCTTTTAAAAGCTTTTAAAGTACTTTAAGAAAAAAAAAAATCAGATCTACTGATACATCCAAGGAGAAACATCTTAGCCAGCTGTAATATTCTCTTATTCTTGCACAATAACTTAAAAAAGAAGAAAAAAAAAAAAACAACACTGATAACTGATAAATTTCCACTCCTAAAGGCCGATACTGTAACTTATAACTGATAACACACATACACAAACCAAAAAGATGTAAATAGGAGCATTTTTACACAACAATAATATCGGTCTCCTAATGTGAGTGGAGCACTGTCATGCTGACAAAAATAATGTAGTTGTCCTCAAAATTATTCATACCCTCAAAATAAAGAATGCAAAAACTGATTTTAAATTGTGGTTCAAAAGAAAAATCAAAACAAACGCACAAAAATAAAAGCTTAAGTTTTGTTGAGCAACACTTTGAGGCAATCACTGCAATCAGGTGTTTTCTTTAATGTTCAAAAAGACTTCTACTCCTGTTGACAGATATTTTGGTCCACTGTTCATCGGAAATATGCTCTATGTGTCTAGGACAGCTTTGTTTTATAATAATTATCATTTTCAGCCATAATTCAAAAGTAATATTTTATTTCACTAAATTATAATTTTGTAAATTTTTATTTATTATTAGTTTGTTATTTGAATTACTATTGTAAATTTAACATTTTCTTTAATTGGTGGGTGTGAATAATTTTGAGAACAACTGTATGTCATTAGGGCAAGTTGTCAAAATATCAAAATTATCGGAATGATGTAATAATTTCCTGTTATTTGCCGAGTTATTATCGTGCACGCCAAAATATTCTTTATAATTACCGCCGTCTGAGCCAATGGTGACATGAACGAACATTTGCTATCTTCCCATGTTAAAAACAGGCTTTCTAAATTAAACAAATGAAAGTTTCCATTCTGATCTTGTCAGTCATGTCTCGTCTTCTCCAACTGTGATGTCTTGATTTGGGTTTCTGGGCTTTCTATTGAAAAATAACTTTGCGCTGACATTTTAGTAAAAGACCAGGGCTCTGTTGCTGTGCACTCAACATATTGAGAAGTGTTATGTTCACTTCAGCACACCAGGTGGTGTCAAATGAATACCAATGAATACTTTGTTTCTGTCCACAGCTCCAGCAGAACTGTGACATCACAGTGCCCTTAAAGGAGAGCTGAAGAGAACATTTACAACCTCATTTCAAAATCCATCCTCAGAGAGGGCAAAATGATGAATGTGTAGTCGGTGTCATCTTTAACCCGGCTCACAGTGCATTAAAACATACTCTGTGTTAGTTATGTGACGCAGTATCACTGGAGATGATTTACTCTACTTAATAAAATGCTGGAGAGGACACTGGGGACCAGATACAGCAACGATGTAATCACAAAGGTAGAAATGTGCCGACACCATCTCTTATTCAGATTTCTAAAGCTGTGTTAACACGCACTGTTCTGTTTAATGAATCCTAATCATGGAAAGATTACCCAAACGTGCATCAGCCTGATTTTCGCTCTCCCGCTTTAGCTGTAAATGAGTGCGGACACCCCACTTAATTACTCATTTGCATAAACATGGTTTGCTCCACAACTTAACAGCCATGGTGATGAGAGGAACAGCGAAAAAGGAAGAGCCAATTTACTGAACCTCACACACATCAGCAAAGAACAAAAGAGGAAGTCGGTTTTATTTTGAGGTCTGAGTTCTGCAAGATTTACAACAAACAATCCTGCATACGCGGGTTAGAGAAAGAAGAAAAGAAAAGGTTGGGTTTCACATTCGTTCATTTTCTATACGGCTACACGACAGGGTAGCAGAAGTTTAGCAGGCCAGAGGCAGGGTACACCCGGGCAGGTTGCTAGCCCATCGCATGGCCAGCACAAAGAGACAAGCAATCACTCACACACGCTTACAAACACACTTACTCCTGGGGACAATTTAGAGTGACTAACTAACCTAACATGCATGTCTTTGAAGAAGAACCCTGCAAACACGGGGAGGACACGCTAACTCCACACAGACAGGCTACTGGTCAAACCCCTCAGCAGGTGAAGCTCCAACCGGGGGGCGTTTTGATGTGAGGCTGCAGTGCCAACCACAAAATCACCATGCAGCTCTGGACTACATTTAAGAGAGGGGGGTGGGGGTGGGGGACACAGCGTTCACCCACAGACTATACATTTACGACATTTACGATGCGCACGCGGTGGTGTCCCTGTATCTAAATGCCACATGTGGAGTTTACATTTTCATACTTTCTCACCACCACCTCAATCAGCTGTTTATTAAAACCATCTGTTCAATGTCACATCTGTGGAAATGCGGAGATGAACTCTGCTTCAGACGTCTGCGTAACCCCGTCCACTTCAAATGTCCAAGCAATCACACAATAATTCTCAGAACTACACAAGAAGAAAGTTCTGCTCCGCCGAGGGGTGGAGAACAAGCCGCAAGCCGCCCTCAATCACGTCCGTGAGAACAAAATGACGTCATTTTGTTCTTGTGCTCCTGAGAACAAGAAGAAAGTTCTCTCTTCTCACGGCGTATGTAGAAGCCTTTACTTTTAGCGGCTACTTTAGCAGAGAAGAGAACGGATGCAAGATGGAAGCTGAAATAGCCTACTTTGCAAAGTGCAAAAATGTGCCAAAGTTCAGTTGTAATTCCAATTATTTTTAATACGTGTATGTGTTCAGATTATGTATGTGATTATAAATTAGTAATTTATCAGTCTAACTGTGCAGTTCCCCATCTGTTTTTGGTTGGATGGTCTGCTCACAACTAGCAAAAGAATTTAGCAATCATAGTCCGGTTCCTAAGTTTTTATAACAACTAAGAGCATCTAACGTCTTTAAAATTCAGCCAATACCCTTAAAATATCCACTCAGCAAGTTTAAAGGTTACCTCCTCTTTCTCCTGTATTACCTTCATCAAAAATGTACAGAAAAAAAAAAGAAAAACAAAAACAGTCTCCCTTCCTTCTTTGCATGTGAAATCTAATAATGCAAATGAGGAGAGAGCTTATTATAGCAGGTGGGGATTAAATTAATCTAACAGGTGACAGAAAATGCATATTTCATGCTCACACCTCCCACCGTAAAAATAAAAAGAGCTTAGGTGGTATGCTGGACATCAACGCGTTCATCAGAAACCTACCACTCCGATCCCTTCAAAGGCAAAGATGGCCGTCCCAAAAAAGAGAGGGTAGTCCTTAGCTCTGCCGACCTTTGGCAGGTTGATGGGGGTTGGGATGTTCTGCAAGGAAACAAAGAGAAACAGTGCGTGTTAAATGTATCAGCTTAATTTTAAAACAGAAGGCTTTCTGCATGCTCATCTGTGAATAGTTAGGACTAAATACCAGACAATTATTTTATATCTAAGCAAATCAAATCTGCAGTCAAGAGGACCTTTCCATGGATAATTGGCAATCACATTTAATAAGACCTTGTGCAAAGAGGATGCCCCACCTCGGGCCTGTTGAACTCATTTACTGGCCAAAGCTTGCAAATTACCTTAGCTTGTAGCAATTATTTAATATAATCATGATCTTCTGTAAGTAGCTGTAAAATAATCAGGATAATATATGAAGAGCTGTCATTACCTGCAGGATAAACCCAACTAGAAGGATGAAAGATATCATGAGCCATTAAACCTGATCCCTTTACAGTCAGTGAAGGACAATGCCATGTTAAAGAAGGTCCTCCTGTTCGACAATGACCCTTAATATAAATTTTTCAGAAAGAGAAAGGAAGATATGCATCTAATTTCCTGGAATGAAGTGATTTTATCTCATTACAGTGAAGGTCATTGGGCTGAGACAAAACCTTAAAATCATCATGTGGAACCGTTAAGTATGAAACAGAGCCAAGTTGTTCAGTATCACATTAATCTCATAATATATTAGGATGTAAAGCTAAAACACAGACAGGGAGGCAAATCAAACCCAAATTCAGCACTGTTTAAAGTTCTCCCACTCAACATGCTCTAGTTTTTCTAAAAATGTGTTTCTGAGGTTGTTCATCAGCCACAAAGACCTTCCAGGCCACATGTCTTTGTAGGAAGTCTTTGTTAGGGTTCTGATGCAAGAAATTGCTTCTATTCAAGGTGAGGCCATTTCTCAACAAACACGACTACAATATATCTGTAAAGCGCAGAGGCTGGATGATGAAACACTCCACAGCTGGAAAACAGGTAATCTGGAGACTCTGTCTCTACCAGTTGTTCTGTTATCCATAACAACAGGAGAGTGCAATCAGAGACCGATAGTTGGTGTTCAAGGCAGCTGAATAAAAATATTTAATGAAAGTAGGTTTACAAACTTTACTGATTCATATGCAATTTAAAAAATCTCCCTTTTGGTCTCAAAGAGGAATCTGTTTTCTATGAACCAAAGGATACCTCAAATGCAGTAAAAACGCTAACATCAGGACACAACTCCTCTATTGACGGATCCGACGGCATTTTCAAATAAACCAATGAGAAGCAAAGGTATGTTTTATAATGAAAGAAAAAAGCAGCTTTTAGACAAATCTGTACAAGTTATGAAATGTTTTTAATGTTTCTGCATTAGCAGAGTATTCAACTGATTTAGGTGTCAAGAAAGCAACTATGACACTTGTCATTTCCCTCCCGGTTTGAATAAATATTTTTCATTTATTATTAACAATAAAATTAGTATTAATGTTAATATCAATATTGAGAAAAAGAAGAAGATTTTATCTATATAGTGCTTTTTATAAAACTCAAAGCTGCTTTACAAATCAAAAGATAAATAGAAGATAAAATAGAATACAATTCAATAGAAAAAGTTCTCAATTAAAAACAGAAATAAGTTTTAAGGGTTTTAAGTTCTGGTTTGAAAGCGGTGGGGTTTGTGTTGGTGCAGATGTGTTGAGGTAGAGAACTCCAGAGGGTGGGGGCAATGACAGAAAAGGCTGTGTCCCCCCCCAGGTTTGGGGCCTGGTCCTGGGAGTGATTAGGAGGTTGGCAGGAACAGAATGGAGGGAACAGGAGGGGGCGGAGGAGTGAAGCATGTCTTTCAGATAAGAGGGGGGCCTTTTCATGGAGGGCTTTATGGTTGAGTGGGAGGATTTTGAATTGATATGGTATGGAATGGGGAGCAGTGAAGGTTTTTGAGGACAGGAGTGATGTGGTGTTGGGAGCGGGTGTGAGTGAGGAGGCGGGCGGCAGAATTTTGCATATACAGATGTTTATGGAGGAGATTGGTGGGATTGCAATAAGGATGCTGTTGCAGTAATCAACACAGGATACTATGAAGGCATGAATGAGGTTTTTAGCTGCACGGAAAGAAAGGAAGGGGCGGAAACGGGCATTAAAGACCCACAGTGCAACTTTTCCACCTTAAATATGTGTTTTTGATGGCACATCAACATTCATTATGCGCATTTTTCAAGCTGTCACTGCCCGGAGGCGTCCCGCGGCTCAGAAACTGTAGCCTCGTGGGACCATCCTGATCTCGCGAGCTTCAGGTTTTCACTCGCAGATCAGTCTGGCTACTTTCCGTTGAAGAGAATTTGGAGCAGTTCACCAAACGAACGTCCAATCAGCGTTGGCTTTGAGGCAGGTTGAGGTGTGACACAACGAGAAGCGACAGTTCAGTCTAAACAACATGCCGGCTTCAGCGGATGAAACTGAACTAGCGTCAGTGTGGCTATGGCTCAAGTTTTATCGGAATTACAGAGTATTTCTTCACTGAAAGGTAGGGATGTATACCGAGTACCGGTATCGTTTGGTACCGGTTCCTAATCTTAACGATACCAGGGTACCGTTAAGATTCTGGACTAACAATACTCTTATTGATACTTTTTGTACATCTACCTAACCATCGAGTTATCATTACGCAGTCAAATAATCACAATGATGGACTAAGACAGACACAATTCCCTTATTCTCCCAGCTGTCCTTCACCCACTTTTATGTCCAGGCTTCTTCAACATCATCTGAACAAAGATTCTCCACCACTGGATCTTGTAGCATCTTGTAATGTCTTTATTATTTACTCTAAGTTATGTTATAGTATCAATAAGAGAATCGATGAATACCGGTATCGATAAGGAGTATCGATATTGGTATCGGTATCGATAAAATCATAACGATATACATCCCTACTGAAAGGAGAGCAAAATACTGCTCTGGAGGCTTTTCTCAAAGGAAAAGATGTTTTTGCTCGTTTTTTTGTCATCGCTTTGTTAGTACGGCATATGCTTCGTTGACCTGATTGGTTGATTTGGCCCGTCTATCGCCAACATAGGTGGTGATAGACAGATGCCTTATCCAATCAGCTAACCAGTATTTTCGCCCCTTCCCAAAACTACTCTAACGGATGATTCCCAGATGGATATGCGGAGCAAATCCATCTGGCGGAGTCAGGTTACAGAAACTGTACTCTGTAACTTTTCCCATTCGGGACAGGGCTGTGACGTTGCAGCCGACTACTGGTAGCACACCACATCATGTACTAGCAAACGGATATGAACCAGATATGTTTTGAATGTGCACCATGTTGGATTCAGCATAGAAACGCAAGGAAACTTTATCGGAGGAAGAGAGGAAAAGAAAGAGAGGAAGGGACAATACAAGAATCAAGATAGGACTGTCTTTTACTGGCTGGAGTGAATCACAGTACAGGTACGATGCAAGATGGATGCTAGTTTAACCGTCGATAGGGGCCGCTGAGAAAACTGCTAAAAGTTCCATTGTGGGTCTTTAATAACTGAAACTCAAATTATAAGGGGCTTTTGATTAAAATATGAGGGAAAAAGACCATTTGAATTAGAAATTAGGTGCATTTACAGGTGCTATTGATGATTGCCTGCTTTGTTTTCTAATAGAGACTTTAAGATGTGCAGCAGCAGGTTGTCTGGTTTCTCTGTTTGGGTTGTACAGTTGTTGCCACAGCTTTATATGTCCGTTATATCTTTGTTTCATTTTTCTTCTCTTCTACTCGACTCCCCCCTCCCTTGTTTCCACTTGTCTGGCCCAGTATCAACACATGACTTAGCAAGGCATCAAGCTTGACATAAACATTTAGCTTTTTTATTTTTTTTTTAAAAAAGGTAACAAATTAGACGGATATAAATGCACATATAAATGCACTTAATTTCATTCATCAACAAATAACAAGTGTAAATTTATTACGATACTAATAAAAACAGAAATGACTGGATCGGAATGCTGGATTGGCCACATTCATCCGATATCTGATCCTGCCAATTTGTCAGTATCGGAGCCAATATCCGATCCAAGTATTGGATCAGTGCATCTCTAATAACAAGTGGAGCCATGCACCAACAAAGTGGAGTCATCTCAAATTATAGATATTTTGTATCCATTAGGCTCCTTTTGGCAAAGCAAATCTGTTTAGCACAACATGGCTTAAGATCATCAGATCAGTGTGGTAAAGCAAAAAAAAAAAAAAAAAGATAAAATTAAATTAAATAAATAAATATAAAACATTAGGCAGATATTTCTGATGAAAGTTGAGAAAAGCAGATGAGGTAATCGATACACGACAGCTTTAGAGACCTGAAAGTTAAATGTTGATTTTCTTTTTCCTGTGTTTGAACATGCATATTTAGCCCAATTATCTCCTCCTGTGTTAATATGACATATGGGGGGATTTTACATGACAGCGGAGCAAATACAGTGCATCCTGATCCAGACTGACAGACCTGGACCTCTGTGAAGCTGCTGAGTTTATTCATCTCTCAACAAATCTGATAATTAACTTTGTGACTTAGATGCTTTCATATTACAAGAGACACACAAAATGAGGTCAAGATATGCAAATCCTGCTGTGAACTGACAACCTGCTGGCACAGAGTCAATACAACTGCACCACTGTCTGGCCTGATGAGGCCTCACACCGGACTGGTAACTTAATATGCATGTAAACAAAGACAGCTGAGGAGTACGGTGTACATCTTGGGACATCATCGACCTTAGAGTTAGGTGTCAGGACAAAAGTCATCATGTATCAGGAAAAAATTTTCAGGCGTCAGAAAAAAGTTGACAGAAAAAAAGTTTTCAGGTCTCAGGAAAAAGTTGTCAGAAAAAAAAGTTGTCAGGAAAAGTCTTCAGGAAAAAAGATGTCAGATGTTCGGGAAAAACGTCTTTAGAAAAAAAAAAGTTGACTCTAAAGACAAGGATGTCCTAAAATGACCACCATAGAGAAGTCACTACTGATTAAGTAAATCAGTGAGAGAGAAAGAAAAGTGGTGGTTACCGTGAGTGAGTAGAAGTAGATGAGAACCAAACTAGCAGTCATGACCAGGTTTGCCACCAGAGAGAGGGGAGCCAGGTACTTCAGGTTGGGGGTGAAGACCAGCACGATGACAGCAGGCAGGAAGCAGAGCATGTAGAGACGGGAGTCGAAGCTTGGAACCAGGACCTGGGTCTGATTGGTGAAGTTCATTTGGCAGCTGAAGGTCGTGGCGTTGGCAGCTTCTACCACCTGATAAAAGCAGATAAGAGGGAGATAACAAGCACATTAGAAATGTTATTCTCTCTGAGCCAGTCTGACTATTTTAAAGGCCACTAACGAAGAAATAACAGCTCTGTCTGAATTTAGGGGCTCGCAGCCGCGACAAATACGGTCACGTGACTTTCCGATGTGCAGCAAAGGACGGGTGGAGATGGACACAGTTCACAGACACAAAACTGCTGACTGAAAAGAGCACGACCTCTGTAACGGTGGGGTCAAAAAGTGTTTAGTCAGCCACTGACGGTGCAAGTTCTCCTACTTAGAAAGATTGACAGGTCAAATGTTTCCTGCAAGTCTCTGCACACACTGTAGGTGGTACTTTGGCCCGTTACTGCATGCAGATCCCCTCTAGAACATGTTTTGGGGCTGTCGCTGGGCAACACAAACTTTCAACAAACTTTCAACCAACTTTCTATGGGGTGGTGGAGGCCCCCGGGTGAAATTTTAGGGGCCCCCTTCCCGGGGGTCAACCAACTTTCAACACCCAGCCATCTTCAACGTTCTCACTGATGAAAGAAGGTTTGGCTTTGAGTCTAACCATACATGGGACCGTTCATTCTTCCCTTAACACGGACCAGTCATCCTGTCCACTTTGCAGAAAAACAGCCCCAAACCATGATGCTTCCACCCCCATGCTTCACAGTAGGTACAGTGTTCTTGGGATGAAACTCAGCATTCTTCTTCCTCCAAACACCAGTTGAATTTTATAACTAAAAAGTTCTATTTTGGTTTCATCTGACCTCATGATATTCTCCCAATCCTCTTCTGGATCATCCATATGCTCTCTGGCAAACTTCAGACGGGCCTGGACATGTCCTGGCTTAAGCAGAGGGACACACTTGGCACTGCAGGATTTGCCCCACAACTGATTTATTCCCACCAGCCTAATTGCCTATTGTAGATGAACTCCTCCCAGCCTGGTGCAGGTCTACAATTTTCTTCCTGGTGTCCTTCGACAGCTCTTTGGTCTTGGCCATGGCTGGGTTTGAAGTCTGACAGTTTGAGGGTGTAGACAGGTGTCTTTTATACAGGTAACCAGTTCAAACGACAGACAGCTTCTTAAAGAAGAAGTTACAGGTCTGTGAGAGACGGAAATCTTACTTGTTTGTTATTGGCCAAATACTTATTTTTCATCTTAATTTTCAAATAAATTCTTTAAAAATCCTACAGTCATTTCCTGGATTTTTTTTCTCATTCTGTCTCTCATAGTTGAAGTGTACCTGTGATGAAAATTTCAGACCTCTGTCATCTTTCTAAGTAGGACAACTTGCACAATCAGTGTTTGACTAATACCTTTTGGCCCCACTGTATATGGTGAGATTTTGTTTTTAAGCTAATGACCTGTACACTGAACATATAAGGGTGCTGTGAGAGATATAAAGAAATACAAGTTGCTACAATATACCTTAATTATCACAATAAGACTTTTTTCCTGAGACTGTGCAGCCCTACCACACTCTCACATTTCAAGCCTCCTTCAATATGACACTAAATCTTCGACAAGTTAAATGTCAAAACTTCTGTGCTCCGTCTGCATGGAAATGAGCTTTGAAATATCAGTTTATAAACCTTTTTCCTCTATACACACTTTTAAAACTATTTTAGGAATTGTCCAAAAAGTAAAATTGTTGTCTTATTCAGATTTGTTTAGGGGTGGGACTTCGGTGCATTAATTCCAATTAAATATTTACAAGAATATTAGCGGGTTAAATTTTTTCCTGCATTTAATCGCAGTTGGCATTCGAGGCAAAGCGGAACCTTTGTCAAGGCTGATTTTCTGGTACACCCCATTATACTGACGGACATGGCATAAACTCCGCAACTTTGGCCCTGTCCCAATACCCACACTAAACCCTACCGTAATGTATGAAGTGTGCAGTTGATAAAAGTGGAATCAAGGGGTGGACGGCAGAATCGGGACAGTGATGGTTCTTTCATTATCTTGCACCACAATGTCATTTTATGACATCGCTTCCAAACTCAGCTTCATCTCTGTTCCTGGTGAAGAGACGTCATTTTCAGACCTAAACAGAAAGTTCATTTCATCTGTTCTTGTAAAATAGATGTCATGAAATCCACACGTGTTTAACTAATAAATAAATTAATTACTGAACTAATTTATGTAAGATGGCTGCATAATTTCACCAGTACAGGATTAAATACCATTTACATTCAAAACTAAATGTTTAATAGTGAATAAATTGTCTGCTCTGTGACTGTTATTGTTAACATACAATGTCCATAAATGTCCACATGTCCATAAAAACATGTGTGTCAGGTAAGCAGGACTCCCTTGTTAAAGATGCTGCGTCTCAATGGGACTTACTTATGTAAATAAAGTTTAAATAAAAATTAAGTATAGCAACTTTTATCAGTAAACTGATAACTTTCATTATTCAAATTTTTTGAATTTTAATATTCAAAGCATATTTCAAAGTAACAGGGCAAACTTCAGTAATTATTTCCCCTACAGCAGGAAAAGATGGCGTTTTTTTCCCCACAGGCAGGAGCTCATCACGAAACATGGTCATGCTCTGCCTTTATGGTTTAAAATGTCACATGCAGCAATGAATTATGGGCAATATGCTTCGGTGAAGTCTGCATGGATGCGGACTTCACTGAAGTGTGGATTGAGGGCACAAAGGGGGCGTGGCAGACTTCCTCCCTGGAGAATAGGGGATTATCACGCTTACCGGAACTTCCCGGTATTTTGACACTTCCTCTTCCGGGCCATGTTAACGACAGCCGTTCCTGCTCTGTTATACTGTTTAAATCGGATAAACTCCAAACATACTTAAGTTTTCATTCTAGACTGAAGTGATACTGGATCAAAAGCTGGATCAAAGCGATCGATTCGCCGCGGTGAAGGGCCGAACTTTATAATAAAACACACGTTTGTTTGTCGCCGGTGGGGCACAACACCGCACGACACCGGCACTTCACAGCATGCTAGCATTAGCCAGCTAGCGTTTACTGACGTGCTTAACATTGTGCGTCTTAAAACACACAAACATCTGAAAATCAGGTCTGTACCTCCCTGTTTCCAGTGGAACAACTGGGGACTGCCAAAAAAAGGAGACGCTTTCAGATGCTTGTGTGTTTTCAGCCGCACAAAGTTAGGCACGTCATCGAGCTGGCTAATGCTAACCTGCTAACAGTAGTCCGCCAGCTACTACTCTGTTAAACTTTGTAAATCGGATAAACGCCAATGCCAAGTTTTCATTCCAGACTGAAGTGATGCTAAGGAAGAAGTGGATTAAAACGACCGATTCGCTGCGGTGAAGGACCGAACTTTATAATAAAACGACACGTTTGTTTGTAGCCGGCAGTCTGCACAGTTGTGTTAGCAGGTCAGCATTAGCCAGCTCGATGACGTGCCTAACTTTGTGCGGCTGAAAACACATAAGCATCTGAAAGCGTCTCCTTTTTTTGGCAGTCCCGAGTTGTTCTACTGGAAACGGGGGGGGGGTACAGACCCAGTCTTCAGATGCTTGTATGTTTTCACAAGCGAAAAGTTGGTAACGTCAGCTAACGCGACCTTGCTAATGCTAGCTGTAGTGTAGTCTGCATCATTGAAGTGCCGACTACAGACATATGTGCAACCTTGTTTTATTTTAAATTTCGGTCCTTCACTCTGACAAATCGCTTTCATCCACTTCTTCCTTAGTGTCTTTTCAGTCGGGAATCCATGAAAACTTAGGTACGGCTGGCATTGTTTATTAGATGTACACAATGGAACAGAGCAGCAACATCGAGACTTGGATTGAGCCATTCCTGGCCCGGAAGAGGAAGCTTCAAATGTTTCAACTTCCGGAAACCAGAATGCGGAAGCGTGATAATCCCCTATTAGTACACACGAAGCACTTGAACTTGGGAGCGCATATTCTAGGGGCACAAGGGTGGAAGTGCGGGTGTTGGGACAGGGCCTTTGTTGCTATATTTAGAGAGTTTTCAGACCTCTCTGATTACTTTTTGTTGTATAAAAAAGCTAATGCACACTGGAGGCTGGAGGAAGTATCAGCTGTAGACAACAACAGATACCTCTGCTCCGTGAAGCAGAATATAAAACTCACAGCTGCCACTGATCATCAGATATTAAAGCCTCTTAATGTGAAGTGTGGACAGACGCATTTTAAAAAAAAGCAGGTTAAAAAAAAAATAAAATATTGGGGTTTTTTTTTGGGGGGGGTCATTTTTTTTTTAACTTTGAGTTAAAACACATTTAAATGCATTTGATCAGACAAGAATAGAACTGGAGTTTATAGTTTTAATGTCTGTGTCTATCATTTGATTCAGTTGTCCCCGAAAATCTAAATACATTTTTGTAATGCGATAAAAATGTGATTAATCAAGATTTATTAATTACAAAGCATATAATTAATTCGATTTTTTTTTAAATTGACTCCCACCCCTTCTTTTTTCATATGAATATTTGTAATCCAACTTGTGATTGTATATCATACTAATATTCAAAAAAGTCCCTTATGAGAAAATATGCCTTTCTTGACCATGTTTCCCTATAAGAAGGGATACGTACATTCTTCCTCAAAATTATTCACACCCTCCAATTAAAGAAGGAAAAATATCAGTTGTGAATAAAAAAAAAGTTGAAATTGAAAAAAGTGATAATAAATAAAAATTCTATGAAAATCATGACACTGATTTTGAATTGTGGATCAAAAGAAATATTAAAAACGAACAAAAAAATAAAACAAGTAAGTTTGAGACAATCACTGCAATCAGGGGTTTTCTCTCACGTTCAAAAAGACTTCTACACCTGCTGACAGGTATTTTGGTCTTCTTTTCAAGGGAAATGTGCCATGATGTGTCTGGGACAATTTTGTTTTTTTTTTTTTTTATCATCATTTCAAACCACAATTCAAAAGCAATATTTTATTTTGATATTATTATAATTTTGTAAAACAAAAAAGTATTAGTTTCTTTAGTTTCTATTTATTTGAATTATTATTGTGAATTTAGCCTTTTCTTTAACAGGAGGGTATGAATGATTTCGAGGACGACTGTAGGTCCATCAGTCTGATCCAGGACAGCTAGTCACTAAAACTCATGGGTTCCACCATCCTCACAAGTGACATCAGCATGAGCTGGCGTGTAGACGAGGATGCTCCTCCTGAGACACCTGAAGAAGATCAGCGTTGATCCTCCTCTGCACAACTTTCGCTACATTCTGACACGGTCTGTAAGTGGTGCAGTGAAAAAGTGGCCTCCCGTTGATCCGCAGCGCTCACACCGAGGCCGAGCGGTGTGCAAACATGATCATCTCCAGCCCATCCCTCCGTTTGAACTTCTCCCCTCAGGCAGAAGACTGAAATCCATACTGAAGAAAAAAAATCTCCAAGAGCAGAAACGGAGCTGCTTCGTTCCACATTAAAGCTAAAATGTGCTCAACTTTATACCGTTGACTCACTGGTTGCAGATCCTTCGCTTAATCCAGTCACATTCATACATTTCACCGAGTTAGTTCAAATATCAGGTTATCCAATATTTGCTCATGCATACGGGACGCATCATTTTCCTCCTTGTTCATCCACTTACTTCTGCTCCATCATTCCATCGTCCAGGCTACATTTTCAGAGCAGGCTGGACAATAAAAGAGTCTGAAGAGTTTGACTTGTGGGCAAGAAGCGCAACGTTGAATTACAGTCGTCCTCAAAACTATTCATACCCTCAAGTTAAAGAAGGAAAAAAATCAATTGTCAGTGAAATAAGATTAAAATTACAAAAGTAATAATAAATAAAAATTCTATGAAAATCATTACATTGATTTTAAATTGTGGTTTGAAAGAAATATTCAAAACAAACATAAAAAATAAAACAAGTAAACAAGCATGATGAGGTTTGGAAGCTAAAATTTTATTGAGCAACACAATCACTGCAATCAGGTGTTTTCTGTGACGTCTAATCAGAAGTCTGCATCTGTTGGCGGGTATTTTGGTCCACTGTTCATGGGAAAGGTGCTCTAATGTGTTTGTTTTTTCATTATTATGTTTAACCACAATTCAAAATCAATATTTGATGTTACTTAATCATAATTTTGTAAATTTTTATTCATAATAAGTTTCCTGTTATTTGAATTAATATTGTGAATTTATAAGTTTCTTTAATAGGAGGGCATGAATAATTTTGAGGACGTCTGTATACCAGAAGTGGTTAATGTAGCAGCTCAGCAAAGAGGAGGGAAAACAGGCAGATGCTGCCATCTAGTGGGAAGAAGTTGCACCACACAAATAAAATAAAGCCAAGAAAAAAACCCTGATGATTTCAATACTGAAAGCATTACAGCTGGCAAACACACAGTGAGGAAATTAGCTGCAATCGGTTTCAAAAATCAATTAAAAAGGCCAGTTAAAAAACAAAACAAAAAACTAATAAAATCAATAGGAATGAAGGAGTTTAGGGGTCAAAGGTCAACTAACATTCCTGTGACCTAACGACAGCCACATATGATCACATGTTCAGGTGGGAAATAGATAAAACTGTAGAAGTGAAACTTCTTTTAATCTAATTCAGGTGATTCATCTGATTTTGATGTAATGGCTGAGGACTCCTCTGAACATGAGCTCGTGTATCAGCTCCTGGTGGGCGACTGTCAACAAGAGTCATGGTGTTTGTTTTTTCAAAGAGACAAACAGAAGCAAATGAAACAGAAACAAGAAACCATCATCGAGTAAAAGTGTGTTTATCTGTGATTCATGCAAAAAACTAAAAGCTTACGTAAATCCTGTAAAGCTGTCTGAGATTTTTTTTTTTTTTTGGTAACTCCACTTCTGCTATTGACCTTTTCACTCCTATCTCCAGAGGTATTGGCAACCTTTGAGTGCGTGCTGCCCTTACACAACAGTGGAAACTTCCATAAAAAACACCTTCATGTCAGCAACTTGACATAAAGCCTCAAGTCCACGATCAGATGGCTGAACAGACTCCGCAGTGCATGCTTCCATTTGTGATTTACTCATCCACTTATAAAATCATCTACAGGAAGGAGTTTTCCGTATTTTCAGAGCGGTGGAGGTGAAAGGTCAGAGGACATGGTGAGCTGAGTGTCACGCTGACAGAACAAACAATCTCCAACATTCTGGACTGGTGGTCAAACCACTGTTCCCAGCGACGGCTCAGCCTGGAAGACTGAGATGTGTGTGTGTGTGTGTGTGTGTGTGTGTGTGTGTGTGTGATCAGCACCTGCTTCACGTTGTCACTGAGGAAGACAAAGTAGACGCAGCAGAAGCCCAACTGGGTGATGATGAGAAACAAGTTCACTGTCCGTCTGAGACAAACAAAAGACAAGAGGGAGAGAGATGGAGACAGAAAGAGAGAGAGATAACGACGTGTTCAGGACAAACAGATAAAAATCAATAAAAACTTGTGGAGTTCAGTTTTGTAAAGCATCATATTGAGCTTCTAAAATCTCTGCTCCCCTCGATTCTTCATCACAGGTCACTAGACTTACGGCTGCCCCCCAAATAGAAAAGTAAGACGGTCTTTGACTGACAGCAACTTTCTACTCATCCATGTGACAGCTGCCTGTTCAGATTCACACTTACACGAGTGGATTTCTACTGTGTTACATGCTCAAACTAAAGTTTGTTGCACATACTAGAGGTCGATGGGGGATAGGAAGAGGGGGGTGCAGGGCAGCAGAGGGAGAAGTGGTCCAGGTGGAGAATCTAACTAGACCACGACACCAGTAAGCGTAATAAAACCTTCAAGAGTTGAAATCCAACGAACATAACTTCCTTGGTGGAGGCAAAAAGAACCAGTTGTTCAACAAGCATAAGTGAATCATAATTCAGCATGAACAGCGACCGGCATGTTTTACATGACCACAGTGCTTGTTAAGCTAACAACGTTCAGCTAGTTAAGAACACGCTGAAATGAAAGCTGTCTGTATCGCCACTTTCAGACTTGCATTGCAGAATATGCTGTAAAGTCCATCCGCTATTTAATCGAAGATGTCTTTACAAACGTGGCGCTTCCTCAGGGACAAGTCCGCTACATCTCGATTAATTCAGCCACACAAACCAGTTTCAAGCTGTTCAGGAGCCATCTTTCACATTTTACCGCTTCTAAAACCGCATGTAGAACAATCAGCCGACCGCGACAGCATCCCCGCCGACATCACGTAATGGAGAGGGGATTTCCAGCCACGGCCTCATGAATACACGCCTGATTGATGTGATCTTAATTTGCCATGAATCTTAAAATTTGGCAAGTTCTTGTAAACTTCAGTGCTGGCTGAGACAAACCAACCCCCCCTCGATTTGTGTCCAGATACTACGGAGCTTCACTCGCCGTGTCCACAGTTTCCCCCTGTACCAGCCTAACTGTGCCCAAAATACTAATCCCACACAGAGATCGTATTTGGCAACCTGCAATGGCAACGTGTATTAGCTTATAGACGTAAATATAATGCCATTATGGAACCCGTAAAAATTTATTTTATAATTGTTTTTAGGCTAAATATAATTTTTCTAGGAAATGTTGTACATTCATTCTGTAAAAATTCCATATTCAACCTTTAGATTATCAACGTTCAGGAGTAATTTATCAAAAAGAAAAACTTAAAACATCTGAACAACGATTAACATCTGCTCATTATGAAATTTCTCTCTCTTTTTTTTTTTTATTTATTAAAATGAGGTTTCAAATTGAAACAGTGAGGCAAATAATTCCTCAGAATAAAACGTCATCTTAAAGAAGGAATGTCCAAACTTGCTCCTGAAGGGCCGCTGTCCAATGTTTCCCTGCTGCAACACACCTGACTCATATCAAACGGGTCCAACAGCCTATTGACTTCTGTACAATGACTCATTAGTTTGAGTCAGGTGAGCTGGCACAGTGACACATGAAAAACCTGGAGGGTTGTGACGTTCAAGGCGCAGAGCTGAACACCCCATCAGTGTTTCTTTTTTACATAAATGTGTCAAGTATTTACATAAAACAGCTGTACAGAGAAATTCATAAAGACATGAATACGTTGCAAGAACTTCTTACCTTCCCCAGTGTGAGTGTCTCCTGAGCCACGACACATTTTCCATCGCATACTGCATCACCTCACCGTACGTCATTGATGGCCGGTTCATCCTGAAAAGATGACGAAACCAAACATTAATCTTGGAGGAAAACCCTCTGCAGAGAAATAAGAACGGACAGGTGGGATATTATGCAATGATGGCAGCAAATAAACTACAGAGCCTTCACTGCAGACATGAGTTGGGTGGGAAAAAGCTGCTAAAAAGGCTAGAGATGGAAACTGCTGATGAATTATTTTTCATCTGTAAGTAAAAAAAAAAAAAAAAAGAAGTTGTGAAACAGAAAATTCACTTAAAGGCTTTACAGATCAGGACATAATGTTTAAAAAAAAAAAAAAAAAAAAATAAAGGCAGAAGTCTGTGGGAAAACCAAGTATAACTCATGATTCAGTACTTATTGGATGGTCTACTTAATGACTAGGGCTGCAACAATTAGTTGATTAGTCGATTAATTGTCTAATCGTCGACTATCAAAATAGTTGGTGACTAATTTCATAATCGACTAAATCATTTATTGTTTATCAGCTTTGTTTTTCCTCTCAAAATTGCCGCTGTACCTTCCACTGCCTTGTCCTCCTTTCTGTCTGGTCAGCTTTTCTTTAGTAGTTTGACATAAATAAACACACACACTACCAGTCAAAAGTTTGAACACGTTTTCCCATTAGATTCAATGAGAAAGTGTCCAAACTTTTGACTGGTACTGTAAATATGCTGCAACGATCATTAAAATAATCGTTTGTGACAGCCTAATTAATGACTGCAAGGTGTCCAGGCTCTGTCGCTACAAAACAAGTCCAGATCATCATCCCTCTACCACTGTGCTTTACAGTAGGAATGAGGTGTTTGTGCTGAAATGCTGCTGATTTTCTTCACTCGTGCTGCTGTACTTTGTGAACAGACACAGGCTTTTCCTTTGTTCAGATGCAAATTTTAAACCAAAATCCTGCTACCAAGTTCTTTTCAGAGAGGAGAGGCTTTCTCCTTCAATCCTTCGATGGTTTTATTATTGTAGCATCATGAATTTGATCATACTAACTAAGCCTTGGTGGTACATTGAATATTTATTGATACCAAAATTTATGACAACTACCAATGTCATTTTGCCCATGTCGGTATCTTCGGTGTTATTTTAAAAAAAAAAGAAAAAAAAAAAGAAAGTCGTTTGTCTCTTTTTCTTGTGTGTAGGTCGGCTACATTCATGTTACTGTGTGAGAAACCGTACTGCACGACTATTGCTTGTGGGACGCTGCATGATGTTACAGATGACTGTTGCTTACGTATCGTGTCACAGACAAGCGACTGTACAGCAAAGAATTTGCCATTTTGAATGCACACCATAGCTGACTCAGTAAAGAAATGCTAGAGGACCTTATCCAAGGAAGAGAGGGGAAAAAAGGAGGGAAAAGGACAGAGGAAGAGATCAGACAAAAGTCAACATCAGACTGACTTTGACTGGGTGGAGAGAGTCTGGAGGAGAGGCAGGATGGGAGATGGATGCTGAAATAGCCGTCATTGAAGAACCCCTCTCTGAGAAAATCTGCCGTGCTTCTGTAAAGCGGACCAGGTCGTTTCTGAGGTCTTTCCTCCTTGGTGCTCCAGAGTTTTTCCAATCTTTCACAATGCATTTTGGCTTGACACAGCATACAATGTGAAGTAGTTGTTTACCAGAGGATGCATTTGTCTTATTTAATAAACTGACAATGGGCTATATGCCCGGCTCCACTACTTCCTGAATTTCAGACAGCACCTTTGCTTCCTGTCTGTTGTGACTGGACGAACTGATTAACCCAGGTGTGTCTGACCTCAGTAACTGGCCAGACACACCTGGAGTAATTAGTTCAACCAGTAATGAAAGACAGAAAGCAAAGGTGCTGTCTGAAGTTCAGGAAGTAGTGGAGCCGGGCATATAGCCCATTATGTTACTTCCTTAAAAAAGAAAGATGGTGCACTCTCTCTTTCACATGTTTATCTGAAGACTCAGTTGTTATTATCAAAAGATTCCAGATCTATAAGAGGAAGTGACAAATGACTGCAAAACCTCTAAAACAGGAAGAATTGCATTTTTCCCACGGCTGTTAACTTTCTGTATTTCTCAATCTGATGCATGGATGTTTTCTTCCTGGCTGCAGAAAATCTTCATTCATGCTCTTGATCAGCTTAATCCTCTTTAATGTGGCTGGGCGGGGCTGCAGGAGATCTCCATGTGATCTGGGCAAAGGGCAGGAGACGACGAGGACAGGCGGGCGAACCGTCAAAAGCAGCTGCAGCTGCAGCATGCACTAATTACAGTCTGATAACAAGCGTGTTCGTGTCCCGAGTCGTCACACAGCTGTAAAACAGAAAATGATTACACACGGAGCTTGTGACCACTATGCTTTAGTTGCATAATCAGATGTTTTAAAACTGAAAACATCCACCGGAGCCCAGTACTACCTCTGATTGGTGGAGTTGATTACAGGCTGCATTTACATTGTGTTTGCTTTCGCCTGCTGGAGCTGATGGAAGTCTCAGTGGGCGCACTCCAAGCTGCCAATATGCCTCTGATTACCGAGCAGAAAATAGAGACCTAATAGAGCGTAATCCATCAGACGGCAACAACAAATACATGGTGGCTGGCACAGCAGACAACTGAGCAAACAAGTGACAGCAAACAGAGCAAAAGCTGTGTTTACAAGTGTTTATTCAGTAGGAAAACAAAGCCACCTGCAGCAAAACGGAAAAAAAAAAAACTGGCTGTTATGACATAGATTCAGCTTTAGGTTGGGTTTTTACTCACTGCTGCATCTACGGGAGACGATAAACACTCATGGAAAAGGTTTCCCAGCTGAACACACAAGATGGAAACCTTAACAAATATTCAGACAGAGGAGGAACAGTAGCCCCTCTCAGACACAATGACATCAGCTTTTATATTGTTATTTGATGAGCAAACATTGGCTTTGCTGGATTTGTGTGACGGAGTCTAAACTGATTTGTCACACTTTCAATTATTCACTGCGCAGCATCTCATGCAACCATGCAAGATGGAGGCCTGCAGGTTCAGCGTCTTGTGAAATGACTTCCAACTGCCCGACATCTCTCTTCAAATGCTCCTTTAAAATGAACTTTACACAGCTCATGGCCAAATAACTGCTGATGCAAATTATTTAGGCTGCACTCAAAGAGACCAGGAGGATAACAGGCTCCATGTAAACAGTTACTGTTAACTCCACCTGCTGCAGCATCTTATAGAAGCAAGTAAAAGGAAAGGTCTGAGACGGGTGGGACCGGGGAACGAGGTTGTCAAAGAGACAAGCCATGAGATAAACTTGAATTTGGAGATGCACTGTAACTTTGTTTAAAAACCGATTCCGGTAACCGATAAATTTCAGCTCTTAAAGGCTGATACCAATAACTGATAACACACATACACACCTAATCATGACATCAAAACTATTAACAAAACCAAAAAGACTTTTCAAGCTCAAAACTGGGATTTTCAACTTCTGCACGCCTGATCTTAAAATTTCCAACTGTATGGGGTAGCTCATGTCTAAAATAAGAAGGAAAAGTGGTTTGGAAGCAGCTTGGGGTCTCCCCCGTGAAACAGCAGCGTTCTTTCCCCAATCGTAATATCTCTATAACAAAATGTTATCGGGACAAGTCGTCATGATACCGGAATTATCGGAATGATGTAATAATTTCCTGTTATCAGCCCGATAATTATTGCGCACCCCTACTTGAATCTGATCATATATATTCCAAATAATGAGGTTTTACCCAGTTCTCTGATTACACGTGAAGAAACATTAACAGCAATCCAACAAATGTAAAATGGTAACAACAAGTAAACAGAAACCCTGCATTCATTATCACACTAACCCCAGGAGTAGAGCTAAAACACTGAATAAATGAATGAATGAATGAATGAATGAATGGTATTTGTATTTCTTTTGATCTCCATTATCTGTAACAAGTACAGCTATTCTTCCTTCAGTCTAAATCAGGGGTCCCAAGTCCAGTCCTCGAGAGCTACTATCCTAAACATTTGGTTGCAACCCTTCTCCAACACACCTGCATCAAATGAATGGCTCGTACCAAGCCTCTGCAGAGCTGAATGAATGTGCATGAGGAAATTAGATTGATTCAGGTGTGTTGGAGAGGGTATGTTCTAAGAAATGCAGGATAGTAGCTCTCGAGGGCCGGACTTGGGCACCCCTGGTCTAAATGAATAAATGAATGAATGAATGATTTCAGCTACACTGTACAGTACAAACAATTTAACTGCATTCAACTAACATTTGCTTTTTTCCAAAAGCAACAGTTATGCTTAATTTCAGACAGATCTATTCAATGTTTGCACTTTTATTCATGTAGCTACTGGAGCTAACTGATAGTCTAATGTATAACAAAGCCTAATATGGGTGTAATTGATCAGGATTGTAACAGATCCCGCTCCAAGAGAACAAACTATGCAGTGTATGCTTGTTTAGATGAGTTAAATAATCATCTGGAGCAGAGAAAAATAAGTCAGAACAGCGAGCCTCAACAGCCCAGAAAGCCAGCATTAGAAGAGAGGGGGGAACCTCCACAGCGGAGGCAGCTGAAGTACAAGACAGAATTTAACTGATGGTCAGGGGCTGAGTCCACGATGCAGAAACAAGCCAAACAGCCACTTATGTCAGTGATGAACTGGAAAATAAAGCGTTTGCTTTGTGAGGATTTTCTGATTGAGTGAGCTGACAATTGGTCTGTTTTTTAACTTAATGTGGTCAAAATCTGGTGCAAAATGTTTGGGTTGTATTTCTTTTTTACTTACTTGGCACTGAGGTGGTGGGAGCATGTCACCAGCAGCCTCATGCAGTGGACTGCAATGATGCCCATTACCAGAAGACTTACTGGTCCAAGCTGTAGAGAAGCAGACAGAGGCGTGGGGGTCAGTCTGGTGATGAACCATCTGACCTCTTTCTTGTGGAAAATCTTAAATCAACTGACGTTTGAATCAGATGGAGATTTGCTACTGTCACACGTCAGCACTTGTATCGACACGCATGAACTTGTCTTACACCAGCATGTGGACACAGCTGAACTTTTGGAGACAGCTGCAAAACCACCTGAATTTAAGAAAATGATGGATGCAAGCAGACATGGCTGCAAATATTATAGCTGTCCCTCTTTTGACCTGAAAAAATACATGCATGTATTTATGCATTTTGTGAGCAACACAGTGCATGTAGCTGCTTAAACACTGCTATGAACTGCTGCCTGTAGTTTCAAGACTCCCCTGGTCAAAAAGCGTTTTTCTGGATGAAATCTCATAAATAAATTCAACAGGTGAATGTAGCAGTGGACAGAGACAGAAAACTGTTTAGGGGTGCAGCAGTCCTCAGACTACAAAGGAAGCCAGACAAAGTCAAAGTCAAGTGAGACGGAATTTCAACCAGCATGTGCCAAGCAGCCACCACTGGTCTGCTGTCAGCTGTAATTAACTGATAAGAACGTTACTACATCACGCAATAGGATGCTGTGATGATGACGAAGATATAACTTTGTTTTATTTCAAAGACAATGACTCAGCTGCTATTTCACAACAGTTTGGTGGTGGGGCGGTTCGCGCCATCGCCTCACAGCAAGAAGGAACATGACTCGGGCCTCAGCCACACAGCCTAATAAAAAGAATTTAGGTTCATTTCTGATCATTTTATCTGTGTTGTTTGACTCCTGAGATGGACGAGCAACCTGTCCAGGGTATACCCTGCCTCCGTGGTCAGTTTGAGCTCCTAAAGGCCGATACAGATAACTGATAACCTATAACACACATACATATCTAATAAAAACGACGTTTCACTCTTTCAATGAATAAAAAGTTATTTTTTCCAGTGAAAACTATCAGTAAGCCTCTCAAACATTTTCTAAAAGATATCAAACAAAACTATTTGATATCTCAAATGCACATCAATTCAAAAAACAACTTTCTTGTTTTTCAACCTGGACCTCATTTCTAGGAGTTTATACCTGAATTTACTCACCAGTAAAATTTCTGCATCACCTTGACTCCTTGGAGATATTACGTTGAGTCGCCCTACGGTGTACATCCAGTATAATTGCAAAGATGGGGCAGCCTCAATATAAGGCATTATCTGCAACAAAACTCTTTCATTTCACCAATACTTTAAGTACAATGAACAAACGAGGGAGGTTTATTGTCCTGTGAGTTCAGAGGTTCAAAGTTTTCAGTTTAGTGGTGTCTGGGTAGCGAGCTATTCTCTTGGCTGTACTCCGGCGGCCTGTAAAGTGTTGAGAAAACTTCCTAATAACTAACGGACAGTTATTTCTGAACTCACAGGACGATAGTACTCGTTTGTTCGTTCATTCTACTTAAAGTATTGATGAAGTAAAGGAGTTTTGCTGCAGATAATGTCTTATATAGAAGCTGCCCCATCTCTCCCGAAGGGCGACTCAACATAATATCTTCCAAAGGAGTCAAAGTGATACAGAAATTTTACAGGTGAGTAAATGCACAAATAAACTCCGAGAAATAAGATCCAGGATTAAAAATAAGAAAGTTACTTTTAAATAAGGTGCATTGTTTACTGACAACAATAATTCTGGTCTCATAATGACCACATTTACATGAGAGTTTTTAATTCCTCTTTCATTCGAATAAAAATTAATTCCCCTTTAAAAAGACCATGTAAACCCTTAATTCCGAGTGAAAACGTTAATTCCAAATAAAACTTAATTCCGAACTACGTGGTTGGTTTATTTCTCGTAATTCTGAATAAAATAATTCGCCTGTAATGTAATCGTTTATTCCAATCTAACTTAATTCCTGTCATTCTGAGCATGCTCCTTCCCTTGTCCTGTTGTAATGGCGCTTGTTGAAGCGCATGTGAAACAAGCGCTGGACCCGTGCCAACCAGCAGAAATGAAGTAGTATGTTGATGTTGTGCTGCTGCTACAAAACTACAATCAAAATACAGTGAAAATCTGTTATCATGTGGTTCCGTGTCACAGTCGAAACGAAAAAGAGCAGGAACCGACGTATATGTACTTCCGGGTAAAGGTAAATGGACTTAAAAACATCACGCCTGCCCCCTGTCCAATCAGAACCCTTCCCAACCCCCGGATCTAAAGCGGAATTAGATAAACGCATTTTCCATGCAAACCTTAATTCGGAATTATTATTTCCATGTGAACCTGAATTATTTAATTCGGAGTAATTAATTCCGAATTTTAAACATCATGTAACCGGGGGCATGAGCAGAGCACTTTCGTGCTGACAAAAATAGAGATGCACGATATTGGAATTCTGGCCGATATCCGATATTTCAAAACTCATGTGGCCAATAACCGATATTGATACCGATATTAAAGCTGAAAAAAAAGCAGTCATTGCAAATAGCAGTTTTGTTATCCGTTTCCGTCACTTTGAGAAATAGAGGTGACAAAAAATATCGATACACTGAAATATCGTAATTGATGTCAATATCAAATTGCTATTTAAAAATGCAGCATCAATCTATTTTACTTACAAAATCTTGCAAGATTTCATTGTTCTGTTAAAAACTCGCGATATTTCATGAATTCTCACAAGATTTTGTGAGTAAAATAGATTGATACCGCTTTTTTAAATGTCAATATGATATCAGCAAATATTGTGATTTTAGTGTATCACTATTTTTTCCACCCCAAGTCTTTATAAGTTTTAAAGTCTGTAAAAAAAGAAGTTTTTGAAAAAGACTTTTTTTTTAAAGACTTTAGAAACAGCAGGCTGGTCGGTTAAATATCGGTGGGGTGGTCGATGTCTGATATTCCGTTTTAAGGCTGATACAGGCCGATACCCATAGGGGGCCGATTATATCGTGCATCCCTAGACAAAAATAATACATATGTTATCGGGGCAAGTCATCATGATATCGGACTTATCGGAATGATGTAATAATTTCCTGTTATCGGCCCAATAATTAGCGGCTCAATCATTATCGTGCACCCCCAATTTTTTCCAACAACATGTAAACATCTTGTCTTTGACAGGTTACTGCAAGACAACAATTAATTACCAGTAAATGTGGCATTGATCAACAGCTAAGCCTGAAGCTGGAAGCTCTTTGTTAGTTAAAATGAACATGGTGATCACATTTCAGCTGAGAACACGGTAGAAACAACTGTTCTCCATCATTGTTGCACAATCAGCATGTCTCAATACTTTGACCACAATCCATCACTTTAATGCAATATGCAAATATTTTCACACCATGGCAGCAGCTCCCTGCGAGACTCTGTGAAGTGTCACAGCTTGCCCTTAAAGTCTGTCCCTGCTCACCGCTGCACACGCTCCAAATCAAATTTACAGCAGCGTCCGCGTTCTGTTGCAAATGTCTGACAGGATGGAAGCAGAATCTAATTTTGCGGGTCCAGACCCGTCATGTGACCTGGGAGGACAGGACGGTAAAGTCTCCTGATGCTTACCACCAGCCCGGCGTTCTTGACAGCCAAAGGCAGCCCCAGCAGACCGGTCCCGATGTTCCCTTTCAGCAGGTGGATCAGGGTCTGGCAAAAACTGGACAAAGTTGGTCAAGTCAGATTTATTCAGAGAGCACATTTAAAAACAACCTCAGGTGACTAAAGTGCAACAGAATAAAACAATAAAAGAAAAAAAAAAAAACAGAACAAATCTATTTCTTTTACACTCCAACGTGTTGGCAAACACTTTTCCTTTTATAAGACTCACGAGGTTCCTGTCCTGCCTCCAATCCTCTCGTAGTTTCTCTGGGGGCGGGATGGTCCAGGAGGAGACGGACACAGAGCGTCCATTTCTGATGGATTTTGGTCAGAGAACAAAGAACCTGAAAAAACAAGGAAAGAAATGAAGAGAAAGACCTTTTCTACACACACTTCAGTGTAGCTTGATTAACTTGGCAAGCAAACAGACGCCCGTTTACATTTTCAGCTGATAACGAGTGCACAGAAATCATCAGGTGGATGGATGCTGATTTTAATGTCGCTGCATATCTGACAAACAAATGCAAATAAGCGGCAATTTGTACCTGGACAAAATGCTTTTTTTTTTATTTAAAAAAAGGAAACTACTAAATTAAAAACAAGAAATAAATGTATCTAAAAAAATTGAAATAAAATAAAATATAAAAGATAAAAAAAAGATGTTTCCTAAGCTGACTGGGATTCCTGAACTGTAAAATGTTTTCAGGCTGATAAGCAACCGCAGACACTGATGCTGGTTTAAACACAGCTGAGCTTTCCTGGCTCATTTGTTTGATATCTACTCTGCACTGGGCCCTTAAAAAAAAAAAAAAGAAAAGGGCAGAAAAGAAAAATCTCATGACTTTTTTAGTCACCGGAGCCCAATTTAACAGAGATTCTTCTTTTCTGTAAAGCAGCTGAGAGCAATAAACAGTTCACTGAAACTATTTGCTTTAACAGTTTATCATGTTGACAAAAAGTATGTGCACAGAGGACGAGAAACCCTAGAAACCCTCATGCTAGCGTGTTTAGTCATCTCTGACAGATCACCGGGTACTTAAGCTAACAACGGCGAGACAAATGTGCAGGAAGAGTGTGAAAACAATATTAATCTGAGGGCCATCTTTAAAACTAACAATGTGTGACCCTGTTTCTCGTGACTATTACATAACAAACACTGATATTATTAAAGATCATTTAGTGTTTTTATACTTCCCTACATCTGAGAGATGATTTATATGTGGAAAATACAAGAGTACTGCAATTCAAAAAATAAAACTTGGTAAAATCACAGCTAATTTCATGATAAAGTAATGATTGTTTCATTCATTGTTGTGACCTCCTGCCAGAGAAGACGCGCCGGGGAACGAAATGAAAGCTGCTTTGATGATTCAGTGTCTACCTGCCAAGTGGGATTACATGTAATCCTTCTGTGACTATGCACCAAGTTCATTTTGACCTGCATCCACACCTCAACACGAACTCAATATTCCCTGTTGTTGTTTTAAACAAGTGCGACCTAAACATGCAAATCGACAAAAACACTGCCCCATACAGATGTGCATGAAAGTTAACATGCCCTTCCATTAAAGGGGAGTTTTGCTTGTTTTTAACCTGTGGTCTGTTTTCATATGTCCTTTCGTATATGTGAGTGATGGTGAGAGGAATTTTCAAGATAGCTCCAGCATTTTGCCAGGCAGGCAGCCTAGCAGTCCAGCTCATGCGGCAACTGGCTCTCTCGTCTAAGTTCGCCCTAAAAACATGCTTTTTTTCCACACTGAAGGGCTCGGATAGTCTCAACGAGTGTCCGACAACATACTAGAGAGGAAAAAATGAACAAGAGCATCTACATTACTTGGCAATCGCTATTTGTTTTGGTGTCTGTGTCCAAATCTGGGGACTGTTGCCCCATACTTATCATTAGCTGGGCTGCCTGCCCAGCTAAATGCTGGAGCTATTTTGAAAACTCCTTTCTCCATCACTCACATATATGAGAGGACATATGAAAACAGACCCCAGGATCAAGAAAAGCAAAATTCCCCTTTAAAGACAGAAAAAAAAATCAGCTGCCAGTAAAATAAGTTGAAATTGACAAAAGTAATCATAAATAAAAAAATTATGAAAATGATGACATTGATTTTGTGTTGTGGCTCAACAGAAACATTAAAATCAAACAACAAATAAAACAATTGTACAAGTATGATGACACTTAAGTATCGAACTGAACCAAACCATGAATTTTTTGTGTCGTTGCATCCCCTTCTATATATATATATATATATATATACATACATATATACACACGCATACATACATACATACATATATTTATAGTATATATATATATATATATATATATATATATACAGCCATTTGCTAAAATCAAAAAAGTTAATTTTATTTCTCATTAATATACACTCAGCACCCCATCTTGACAGAAAAAAACAGAAATGTATAATTTTTTGCAAATTTATTAAAAAAAGAAAAACTGAAATATCACATGGTCATAAACATTCAGACCCTTTGCAGTGACACTCATGTTTAACTCATATGCTGTCTATCTCTTCTGATCCTCTTTGAGATGGTTCTACTCCTTCATTGGAGTCCAGCGGTGTTTAATTAAGCTGATTAGACTTGATTTGGAAATGCACATGTCTATATAAGACCTTACAGTTCACAGTGCATGTCAGAGCAAATGGGAATCATGGGGTGGAAGGAACTGTCCAAGGAGCTCAGAGACAGAATTGTGGTGAGGCACAGATCTGGACAAGGTTACAAAAGAATTTCTGCAGCACTAAAGGTTCCTAAGAGCACCGTGGCCTCATAGTCCTTAAATGGAAGAAGTTTGGGATGACCAGAAATCTTCCTAGACCCGGCTGTCCAGCCAAACTGAGCAATCGTGGGAGAAGAGTCTTGGTAAGAGAGGTAAAGAAGAACCCAAAGATCACTGTGGCTGAGCTCCAGAGATGCAGTAGGGAGATGGAGAAAGTTCCACAAAGTCAACTATCACTGCAGCCTCCACCAGTCGGGGCTTTATGGCAGAGTGGCCCGATGGAAGCCTCTCCTCAGTGCAAGAGACTATGAGAAACAAGATTCTCTGGTCTGATGAGACCAAGGCTGTGTCCGAATGTCCTCCCTACTCCCTAACCCCTCATTCACTACATAGGGCTGCACTACATAGCAGACTATCTAGTGCCCTCATTCTGCCTGTAATTCGGACACTAAGCTGACTACTTTTTCCTCGCCGCAAATCATGTGATCACCAGCCGACACCGTGGCAACCACAGCGGCACTCACGACGCACAAAAAGATTTAATTCCAAATCAAATCTGTAATTTAAATTGAGGTATTTTATTTACTTATATTGTGTTTAACCTCTTTTCTGTCGTTTTTTCTCTTTTTTTTCTGCCGCTCGATGTGTGCAACACCTTGCGCCATTCAGCTCTCCTGACCGCAATGCATTGTGGTCCATATTGTCCCGTCTAGGGACCATCGAAGCTCACTAGTTTTCAAGATGCATTGTGGGTAACTTTGAGTGCACTACTTTTTTTCTTTCTAGACATTCGGACACCCCTACAAAATGGCGTGATCCCTATATAGGGCCCTATGTGGGGAATAGGGAGGACATTCGGACACAGCCCAAGACTGAACTTTCTGGAGTGAATTCTAAGCAGTACGTGTGGAGAAAACCAGACATTGCTCATCACCTGCCCAATAGGATCCCAACCGTGAAACATGGTGGTGGCAGCATCATGCTATGGGGGTGTTTTTCAGCTGCAGGGACAGGACAACTGGTTGCAATTGAAGAAAAGATGAATGCAGCCAAGTACAGAGAGATCCTGGAAAAAAACCTCTTCCAGAGTGCTCAGGACCTCAGACTGGGCCGAAGGTTCACCTTCTAACAAGACAAAACACAGGAAAAGGGAAAAAAAAAACGAAGGAGAAATAAATGGAGGGGGTTAAAGGGGGGGGGGGGGCAGAGGGGGGGAGGGGTACCGGGGGCGGGGGGGGGGGGGGGGGGGGCTGGGGGGGCGGGGCGGGGGGGGGGGTATTTGGGGGGGGGGTCTTGGGGGGGGGGGGATTACCAGGAATAAAATGACCCTCAGCACACAGCTAAAATAACAAAGGAGTGGCTTCAGAACAACTCTGACCATTCTTGACTGGCCCAGCCAGAACTCTGACTTAAACCCAATTGAACATCTGTGGAGAGACCTGAAAATGGCTGTTCACCACCGTTCACCATTCAACCTGACAGAATTGGAGAGGATCTGCGAGGAAGAATGGCAGAAGATCCCAAATCCAGGTGTGAAAAACTTGTTGCATCATTCCCAAGAAGACTCATGGCTGTACGAGCTCAAAAGGGTGCTTCTACTCAGTACTGAGCAAAGGGTCTGAATGTTTATGACCATGTGATATTTCAGTTTTTCCTTTTTCAATAAATTTGCAAAAATTTCTACATTTCTGTTTTTTGTTTGTCAAGATGGGGTGCTGATAATTTTACAGAATTATAATTAAGTAAGTTTTAATTTATCTAATCATAAATTTTATAAATTCTTTTAGTTTTGTGTTATTTGAATTACTATGGTGAATGTAGCCTTTTGTCTAATGGGAGGGGATGTAAGCACTTGTATCTTCATACCATCAGCTCTGACGTCCACGTCGCTGGATGTCATCATGGCGGGTCGGGTGGTTTTCGTGGGCGGCTGGGTGTCGTCTCTCCCAGCCTTACAGATCCTGATGCAGGGAAGTCAGGGAGTCCGGCATTGACAGCTTTCAGCTGGGGAAAGACGAGAACAGTTTCATGGGAGACATGGCATCGGGAGGCAAATGACACAATAAACTGCAGACAGTTGAAAGTAATGAAAAGTATCAAATTAAAGATAGAAACAACAATTAATCATCTTACAGTTTAAACAACAACAACAAAAAAGAAAAGAACAAACGCTCCTTGTACATCTGTATTATCTGCTGAGAGGCTGCAATGACCTTTAGTGAAATGATTTACTGATCTGAGCCACATCAGACGTGCCGCGTTACTCATGACGTGAGCTGAACTTGAGTATTGATCATGTGCTGTATGCTTGACTTTTTAACGAATAGTTCACAACTCTGTGTCAAAGCAGATGAGGTACAGAAGCATCTGAAACCATTCACATCTCACTGTCAGTCTATTCCAGGACAACGAGACCAGCCTCAACCCACTTATAAGTGACTTAGTAAAGAGGTGATGAACTCGTTATGAGTCCTACGGTCTTTATGAAAACACGACGATTGATTTTTCACAGCAATTTCAACCACACATTCATTTCCATCCATCACAGGTCTGACGGTAGCAACCAAACCTCAGTTTGCAAATCTCGGTGACCTCACTCTAAGCAGGCTCCAAGTGAATCTGTATGAACTTGTCATTGGTGTCAGGATGATGGTTCACATCTTTAAAAAGGATAAACTTTCTGCATCAAACTGTTAAACTGCAGCTGATGGATGGGGCGCAGCATGTTACATGCAGCGGGGATTAAATGTGCCTCAACTTTGACAGCTAACACCCTTCAGCCTGTGAGCTTCAGCACCTTATCTGCAGCATAAAGTTGTCTAAAATAGTAGTATACCCAAGCTGAATAAATCAACTGTAAGCATGATGCTAACGCTAGCATAGGCTGATGAAGTTGACGCTGGTAAACATAAGCGCTGATTTTGGGGCCCGAGCACTGACAGAGAATCCTGAGCACCGACATGGGTTTGATGGCAAAGTCGATCTGTTCCTGGTGAACAACCTCTGATGTACAAGAAAGTTTAATCACTTTAATTAGAGAGAGAGAGAGAGAGAGAGACTTACATACACATATCGGCACACACACATATGTATATATCGCGCAATATATATTGTTACCACACATACTTCAAATTATACCACAATATGAATTTGAGGCTATATGGCCCAGCCCTAGCTACTGCTGACGAAGGCAGATAATTAGTGATCTGATGCAGCTGCACCTCGTTTGCAACTACCTGCTCCCTGGATTGCAGCTCCACCCCTCCCTTCCAATCACATAACATCACATGCCTTACCATGTCCCTGGAATATGAGGAAGTAGCTCAAACGTCTGGTGACATCGGCAGAAATTTAGAAGGAAAAAAAAAGAGCTGAAGTCGTGACCAGTTTCCGAATTTTTCATATATGCTTGTATGTGTCTAAAAAAATTTCCCTGACCAAAGTTTATGCCTGTAAATGATTATAAGTAAGAAGGATAAACATATTAGTTGTGGATTTGTTCCACAAAACAGACGGTACAGCCAGATATCTGATATAAACTCCCCCTCACTGCAAAAAGGCTACTTTCAGATCTTCTTTCATGGAGCA
The DNA here is from genome assembly GCA_023101725.1 of Atherinomorus stipes. NCBI lineage: Eukaryota > Metazoa > Chordata > Actinopteri > Atheriniformes > Atherinidae > Atherinomorus > Atherinomorus stipes. Next base: position 60,522 of record JALJCO010006802.1, read on the forward strand.
GCATGTAGTTGTCACAAGCCCAGAGCACCCTCGTGTGGCTGGAGGCAGTAATGTTTACTCCTTAGAAATATCTTGTTTGTAATACATCTGGAATAGAAATCTAATTTGCAGTTAATGAACAGTTGTGATTAAACAATTTAATAAACTGACAGTAATAGCAAATGAGAAATGGGTCCATTTTTCCTCATATTCACTGTTGTGTTTTTTACATCAACCTGTTCCCAGGCTCGACAAAACAGACAAACATAACACAAATCAAGTATAAAATCAATTATTACGTAAATTTGCAGAACCTCAACAATAATATGGCTCAAAACACAGCTAAGTATCAATACTGGGCATCGGCTGATACTCAACCTGTGGTATTGGCATCAGTATCAGGAGGTGAAAGAGTGGGATTGGGAGAGCTTTACCAGGTTGTGCTCATAAAATGTCTTTGCACGGGTATGATTCAATCTGTTTGCATGTCACAGCTAATGTGAGAGTAAAAGATAAGTGTATGCCCACAGTCAACACAGCAGCTCTGCATTTCACCCTCACACCACAATGAAGGAAACGGAGACTTCTGAAGATGACAAAGAAAATCCCCATCACTTTCCATCACTTTACAGCCACAAAGCTCAAATAGCAAAAACCCCAGTAGATCTACAGCATGTCAGTCATCATTGTTGTCACTTTGCAGCTGTTAATTCTAACAGCGCTGAGCCAAGTTAATGAAGTCTAAGTTGCCACAAACACTCATGTAGGTGTGAAAATCTTACAAATGACTTAACACCAGTTCAAGAAATCCTTATCTTAACTAGCAATGACTATCATCATAAGCTCCCCTCTAATATATTATCATGTTGGAATTGTGAGGCAAACGTTACTGTTTAAATAAACAAAACTGCATCAGTGAAAACCTCTCAGCTCAGATCCTATAATGTTTCGTCTGCTCTTTCTTTCCCTGCAGCCACAGTCGGACGGTCTTTCAGGAAGGCCACTAAGCCACAGTGTTATGTAAGAGCAGCCTAATGACTGGTAGTTCAAAGAGAACATCTTTATAATCTGCTGTGTTCTCACACGAGGACTTGTTAGAGGTTTTCTTCCACCTGCCAATTTACAGCTATGGGGAAGTGACAATAGAGAAGTTGAATGAAGCCACTTTAAGGAATAAAACCTGAGTGTGTTTCCCTGTTGTATGTTTCCCACCATTGTCAGCTATGAGTGCAGAAATTATTACAACTGCACGATAACTTTTGGGCAAATAACTAGCATGATAAGTCCCATTTCATGACAACTTGCCCCGATAACATATATATCATTTTTGTTGTTTAAAAATGCACTTTAGTTACATAGACAAGTCTAACCTGTCAGTCAATTTTATTGTTTAAAGAAACTTTTTCAAGTTGTGTTAACATACAATAGATGTTTAAATCTACATTTTCAGTGCATCATTTTCTGTTTTTTTAACATCTTGATTGCACTCTCAGTTTGAAATCCCGATTCATGTATTTGCATCAGTTCAAGGAGCCTTTATTTTGTATCAGAAAGCAATGCAGCTTATTTAAGTTGATGTGCATTTGAGATATCAAATCGTTTTGTTTGATATCATTTAGAAAATGTTCAAGAGGCTTGCTGTTCATGTGTCACTGGAAAAAAATAAGTATTTCTACATTTAAAGAGTGAAAAGTCGTTTTGGTTTTGTTAATAATATTGTTGTCATGATGAGGTATGTATGTGTGTTATTGGTCGTCAGTATCGGTCTGTAGGAGCTGAAATTGATCAGTTATCTACGGAAAAGGATAAGGGCCACTGAAAAAAAAAAAAAGAAAATCTGTGAAAAGAGTCAGAACTCTGACTTTAATCTCAGAAACCTGTCTTTTTTTTTCTTTTTTTTTTTTTTTTAATGTTCTGGAAAAAAGTCAGAATTCTGACTTTCTCAGAAACTGAAAAAAAAAATCTCCAGAGTTTTTTTTCTTTCTTTTTAATGATCTGGAATAAAAGTGAGAATTCTGAGATTAAAGTCGGAATTCCCACTTTTTTCTCAGATTTCTTTTTCTTTAGTGGCCCTAATCCTCTTCTGTAGTTATCGGTATTGGATTTTTTTCATTTAGCGTGCATCCCTAATTAAAACTAGAGATGCACCAATCCAATACCTCGATCAGATATCAATTCTGATACTGATAAATTAGCTGGATCTAAAATCTGATGAATGAGGCCAATCAAGCATTCTGATTCAGTCATTTATGTTTTTATTGATATCATAATAAATGTACCCTTTGTTATTTTGCAATTTGTTAATAAATAAAATTAAGTACATTTGTATGGACTTGTTACCTTTAAAAAAAAAAATAAAGGTTTAAATGTTTATGTCAAGCTTGATGCCTTCACTCATATGGCAAGGTATACAGTTCATTCATCGGTATCGGCCGATACGCTCAACCCAGGTATCGGTATCAGACTGGATCAGTGCATCGCTAATTAATATATGAACTATCTAAACAAGCCTCCCAGCAAACCAGCTAAGTTTTAAAAACACATGCCTCTATTTTGCCTCCACACTCTCAACTATTACTTCTTTGACATATACAGTAGAAGGAAATGAGGTCATCTGAAGGAACACTACGCTTCTTCTGTGTCATAAAGGAGTGAAACTTGATTTCTCCTGACAGCCTCTCTTGGATGATCTGTTGTTCAGAAGGGCTTCAACAACAAAGTGCTGCTCGCACAAAAATGACAGCGTTACTGAGTCGGCCAAAGTGTCAGAATTATGAGCCACTCAGCTATATTTCTGGACGTGTCATGACACGGCAGGACTGAACTTAACCGGTGTGCACTCTGCTATCAGCACTAAAACTGATGCAAAGCATCTTCCAAATAATAACATGGATATTCACTACCTACCCGGATGTAAAATTTTTATATTCCGCAAATATGAAGTGGGAAAGCCCAGAAACTATTTTTCTATTAATATACCTCTTTTCTCTACTAATTTGCCATCAAGTTGTGAGAATATATATATACACATACAGAAATTATGTCATTTGAGAGGCTAACACCTGCAATTTACTGCATTTAACCGTCCAGTTAATGCAACAGTAATTTACAAGACGTCCCAAGTTATTTTCTGCAGGTTATTTCCTGTCAAATGACAACTAGACAAACTTGAGACGTGCATAACACTCTCAGCTGTCTGTTTTATCCTCAGCAGCCACAGAAGTTTAATTTCCTCTCAAGTTTAAACACTGACCTTTACATTCAAGTATGTGAACGTCAACATAAAAAAGATACAGCCTCTGTATGTTTGCAGGTGATAAGCAAACACATTAAATGGTCTGTTAAACCGGGGTGCGGTCAGAGTAAATAAACTGCAATCTACGTCTAAGTTTCGTTATTTATTCCTTACAAATATAGTTTCAATGAGACCTGTTGTCCTTTCATGACAGCATCAGACACACACGCTTTGCAGACCGATCAGATCAACACGGTAATCGCATTAATAATAACTACCGGTAATCTTTGGCCAGGAGACGTGCGAGTGTCTCCGTCTTATATGACACGAGACAAACAACTCTCACTGATGTTTTTAAGCAACGTATCACATCATTTTCTCGGCTGTGACTGATGTTACTGGGCTAAAACAGATAAAGCAGGGCAGTGAAGTATCTGAGGAAACTGCAGAGAGAGGCGCGTTGACATAAACAAAGTATTAAGCTAAAAATCACTTGCTTTAGATTAGATATCCTAATAAGAATGTTAAGAGGAAGATAGAGAAACGCTTGATGTATTTTCCATAGGCACGACGAAGCTGTTAAAGCCGGTAGAGCTAAGGTTATGTGCCGTAAAACTGGGTTAGCCAACGTTAGCAGCGGCAGGTTCCGATGCCATCTTTGTGTTCGTAAACAGCCAGCCAGCTCGGCCCATCACAAAAGCACCATCATACCTCGGAAATACCGTGTGGTCTCCGTCCTCTGCAGTCCTCTCCTCTTCTCAGAGGCTGGCTTTCTGGCTGACCTCGCCGCAGACCTCTTATTTTCGTATCGCTGTCATATCAAGTTGAATACAGCGCGGCGACGCGGCACAGATTGAGAGCAAAACGGGACTCGGCTCTGCTGCTCTCAGACAGCCAGCGGTGTGGTCACATGACCACGCCGGGGACGTGGTCGTGCCATTCGACGTTCTGTTGTCATGGAGACAGATTAAACCTTACTATTTAACCTTTTATAAATGAAATAGAAGGCCGAATCTATGCCTGCTCTGTTATTTTTTGGGGGAATGGGGGGATATTTGGGGGGTATCCAGAAATATATATTTTTATAATAAGTACAACAAAAGAAACAAAGAAGGTAAAAACAAAAGAAGGGAAAAAAAAAAAGTAATTTGAAAAAAAATGAGAAGAATAAAAAAAAAAAAAAAGAGGAATTGTAATCAACACATAATAAAAAAAAAAAAAAAAGATAAAAAAAAATAAATAAAAAAAAAAAAAAAAATAAATCTTAAAAATAAAAAATAAAAATATTTTGATAGAAAGATTGGGGGAGAAAAGAGTAGATAAGAAAAAAAAAAGAAAAACTCACCAAAAATTCGGAGGATAAGTGAAAAAAAAAATAAAATAAAAAAAAAAAAAAAAAAAAAAATAAAAAAAAAAAAAACCAAACAAAAAAAAAAAAAACAAAAAAAATAGAGGAAGAGAAAAAAAAAAAATAAAAAATAAAAAAGAAAATAAAAAAAAAAGAAAATAAAAAACAAAAAAAAAAATAAAGAAAAAAAATAAAATACTATTCCTCTTTTCTTCATCCCCTGGGACCAACCACCCCCCAGGTCAAGTCGGAAGGGAACGAAGAGAGCTCGAAGAGCGAGATAAAAAAAAAAAAAAATACACAAGAGATATTTAGCGAGATAGGGTGGGACGGGGCGGCGTTAAAATGGCTGTATTTAGACTAAAATGCTTTTTTTTCTAAAACCTAGATTTATTATTAAAAATAAACAAGATTAAAACATACAAACAAACTAACTAAAGATACCCTTTTGTCTGGGAAACGGAAGCACAACTTTTAAATGTGAATATAAGCCTAAAAAAGTATGCGTTATAAATATTTATCATTTGTTTTATTGCTTTTTATACTAATGAAACATGCTAAAAGGGTGTGTTTTTAAAGCGTCAAGTTTAAGAAAAGAAAAAACTTGACAGGCGGACATCCGGTTACGCACTTCTTTTAGTCAAGTTAGCCAAAATGTAACACAAAGTTCAGAAAGCGGGAGCTAGTATAGTTTACATTTTTTGTTTTATGTTACCAGTTTCATTTTCTTTGTGTAACTTATATATTTAGAAAATGTTAGTATTTTACACACTATTTAACCATTTTACAACAAAAATAGGTCAACATGCACAAAAAGGGGATCGCGTTACTCTGAAAACCGGAAGTGCTGTTGTGTTTGACAGATTGTAGCTTAGCAGTGATCGGCTAGCAGTACTTCCGACGCAGTGGGTAGTGAAATTTACAGGGTGTTTTTTTTTTGCAGAACTTGCAGTATTTGCAAGTCATTCAAAGTCCTCAACAGTTCACCAGGTTGCGACACGCCACTGCAAACATGACCGTGAGTTGTTATGAGGTTTTTTTCTTCGACTTGGGGTAAAGTTTAGCTTTAGTGCGTAGCTACTTCGCCTAGCATTTACTTTCACTGTAGCCTGGAAGCTTCCAAAGTCGGCTGACTTGGCTCATTCTCAACTCAGTGATCATTTTTACTGGTACCCCGGAATACCACTTCATAGCAGTTCGATTCTGGCAATTGATGTGATTAAATAGTATCACTCTATCAGCACGTGAAGTCTGGCTTTAGCTAGCTTAGTTTTGTTGGTGAATACCAATGGTGGAAATATGCTTGTAATCCTGCATTACTTCTTAATTATGAACGATCTCACTACGAGCTGCACCTTCATGCTCTTAATGTAGTTAACGTCAGTAACAGTTCATCAGGTTTTATATTTTGATTTCTAGTCAAACAAATGATATGTCTCCAACAGAAGCACGAGTTTGAGGTGGCGATGACGTGTGAGGGATGCTCAGGAGCTGTTACCAGAGTCCTCAACAAGCTGGGAGGTGAGCAGAAACGTCAACATGGTGTCTTCTTCTCGAACACAATGACAGCAGCCACTTCTCTCCTGTTTAAGGTCTTGGTTAGATTTATTTTGATGGCACTTTCTGCAACTTTTACTCTGCTGCAGGTTCAGACTCTTTAAAGCTTCTTTCTGGTTTTTCAAATGGCAGATTTCTCTTTTTGTTAAAGGTTTCAGCGGGATTATGATCAGGACTTGCTTTCCAGGTTAAAACAAATTGATTGATTTTCTGGAACACGGTAAAGGCAGTCCAAAGTATAACATGCAAAAGTATAAAACTTATTTCCAGCATGGTCCTTGCTGTTGAAACAAATAAAAGAAACAGAGTCCAATAAAATCACATAACCCAAATACAATTCACAATAATAATAACAGTAATAATAATAATAATAATAATAAAAGCAACCTAAAACGCTTATTAAATAACATTCACCTTGTTCCTTAAAAATTGCATACACCAGGGGTGGCCAAGCTCAGTCCTCGAGAGCCACAATCCTCCAGATTTTAGATCCAGGTGTGTTGGAGAAGGGGTGGATATAAAAGTTGAAGGATTGTGGCTCTCGACGACTGAACTTTGCCACCCCTAGCCTACACAGTCCCTTCTGTTTCTTTACAGTCATTCCTTTGTGCTCTAGATCAGGAGTGCCCAAGTCTGGTCCTCGAGAGCTACTATCCAGCATACCCCTTCCAACACACCTGAATCATGTGGTTAATTTCTCATTCAAATGTCATTCAGCTCTGCGGAGGCCTGGTAATGAGCCATTCATTTGATTCAGGTGTGTTGGAGAAGGGATGCAACCAAACTGGACTGGGCACCCCTGCTCTAGAGAGTGGGTCCATGTTGTTGTCCTTGTGGGAAAACTTATTCTGACATCAAGTGGAGCATTCAGTTTGAAAATGCCATGGTAAACCTCTGATTTTATCAGGCTCCAGGGCCTGCGACAGCACAGCAGCAGACCCACAGCATGTTAGAACCCCCAGTTTTTACTTTAAATTTATTCTCTTTTTTTTTTTTTTTTTTCCTTATTTAATAACACTTAAACAAACAAAAGCCCAACATCATCTGCCTATGGAACATTTCACCAGAAAGAATGTGGTTTGGCTGAGGATGGCTTTGCTTCTTCCATACAGTGCTTTTCTCTCAGTGGTTTCTTCTTAATGCAACCCTTCCTGGTTCAGTGTGCAGAGTGAAACCACTCCAGATGATCCTAGTTCATCTCAAAGCTTGTAAGAAAACTTGCATGGAGATTTTTACCCCGTCCACACAGACTTTCCTCATTTAGATTCCTGCTATCACCACATCTAGAAAGCTGCTCAACAGTTGTATGACCTTGACACTTGAAAATGGCATCATGAACAGTGGAAACAGACATTTAAAGAGCTTAAATGATTGCTTTGTAGCATTTTAAATGATATGAGACAACAAAGGATGGAACCATTTTAGTAATTATCAAGTTGGGTTATAGGTGCAAAAATATTCTGTATTAAATAGGGATGTTTGATATTAGCTTCTTTTTTTCGATATCCGATATTGTCCAACTCTGATTTTCCAATATGAACCAATACCGATATATGCGGACAACTGTAAGGTTCATATTTTGAGAGATCCCAAAATCTCCTTAACTCAGCCAGAGGAGTTCATTTTGGACATCTGGCTGCCATATACATACCTGTAAACTCGTCGCTTTCGGCAAAATTCGCCGTTTTTGAATCAAAATATATGACTCACGTGAATCGTGTCGATCCGATGAATTTTTTGTTTTGGGGGGGGGGGGTAGAGACACTGCTGTCAGTCGTCTGCTGAGCACGTGAATGCAACGTGCAGAGTGCAGCGAGGTGCTGCGATGGGGAGAGGCGACCCGACAAGCTACGTGTGGAGGAGGGACAGAGGAAAGGTAGCGGCCCTGTGGTACCAACTGAAAAGTTGCTTTAGATGTAAAAGTTGGGTAAATTAACTGCAAACGAAACGTGATGCTAACGCTACCGTCGGCTCAGCAGGCTGATAAACTGTTCAACATAGGCGCTGATTTCAGAACCCGAGCACCCACGAAGAATACCGAACACACACCGCTTTGATGGCAAAGTGAAAGCGTTGCTGTACCTGACAAACAGATGTGCAGGAAAGTTTAATCGCTACACGCAAACAGCATAAATACTGATGTTCAGAGTTCATATTTGCCCTTCATATTGAAATTTGCTCTTTTAATTTAACAGAAAAAAACCTGTAGAATTTGAATGGTTTATTTTTTTAAAACAAGTTTTTCTTACACACATATATGTGTGTGTATGTATGTGTGTGTTGATATATATGTATATATATGTATGTATGTATATATATATATGTATATATATATATATATATATATATGTATATATATAATATGCACACACAGGATAATAAAAATATATATATAATATGCACACACACACACAGGATAATAATAAATTGCAATATATATTGTAACCAGATTATACCAAAATATAGATTTGAGGCTATATCGCCCAGCCCTACGTAGCTGTTGATACCTGTCTAGGGCAAAACAATAATCCTAAATAGGACAGACCAAGGCAGCGTTTTCCAAACAGACAATTCCCTTTACACCCTGCACTGCAAATAACCTACCAATAGATATGTTTTTTGGGTTTTTTTTTTTCCTAAGTGCACTAGAATACCTATTTCAAAGCTGAAATTTAAAAAAAAAAAACACCTAGAGGGGTCGGGTGTTTGTCACCTTTTTCACCTCTGATGAGTTTGCAGGTCTGCATATATCAGATACTAGCAGGTATTAGCCAATATGTGGCCAATATGTTTCTGACAACTTGGTAACTAAACCAACAACTAGGGATGCACGATAACATTTTTTAAAAAAACGTTAACCGATTAATTTCAGCTCACAGGCCGATACAGATAACTGATAACCAATAACACACATACATACCTGATCATAACTTCAAAACAAAAAGACTTTTCACTCATTAAAGGGACTTGAGGCAAGATTAAGAAACGAAACTTGCAACTGCTGCGACTGGGAGCGTGCACAAACTGAAGCTATAATGTTGTTTACTCACCTTTTTCTTTGTAGTTACACTTCTTCGTGTCTTTCAGTTGATCTGGATCGTTTTCTGATGGCAGAAGAATCCATAAATATCGCTTACAGTGTTTGAATTTACCACAACCGTCTTCTTCCTGTATCAAAACTGCGAATGTAGGTCATTTGACGTCACGTCAGCAGGGCAGAGCAGGAAATTCAGACACCGAATTGCTGCGCATTTTGCAGCACACAGCCTGTTCAAGGCAATGGAGAGAAATGTGGGTGGAAACGTTATTTTGGGTATTTAGCGCTTCAACACCCATTAGTATGAAAAAAAAAATGGACATGCATGTTTGGTTTTTCTAAAATTCCTGCCTCTTGTCCCTTTAAATGAAGAATTTATTTTTTCCAGGGAAAACTATCAGCAAGCCTCTCAAACATTTTCTGAACGATATCAAACAAAACTATTCGATATCTCAAATCCACATCAACTTAAATAAGGTACATTGCTTACTGATACAAAAATAAAGGCTCCTTGAACTCATGCAGATACATGATACAAGTTTTAAAAAAAAAAAACAACATGGAAAAATGATGCACTGACAAGTTCATTTATTGTATGTTAACAGAATCTGAAAAAGTTTACTTGTAAACAATAGTAATGACTGGCAAATCAGACTTGTCTATGTAAATAGTGCATTTTAATAAACAATAATAAATCTGGTCTCATAATGTGAGCGCCAGAGCACTGTCATGCTGACAGAAATAATATTTAAGTTATCAGGGAAAGTTGTCGTCATGATATCGGACTTATCGGAAAGATGTAGTAATTTCCTGTTATCGGCCCGATAGTCATTGGACCGATAGTTAACATGCACCCCTACCAACAACTTCAAACCAGACCTATTATAAGCAGCTTCAAAGCAAGTCAGTCTATAGCAGCAGCAGCTGCTCCGTAGTCACATGACTCTGAAAGGAATGCTGGGATATGAAGTTCTTCCAGGATAACAGGGACTTCTCTACATGCTGGAGTGGTGATGATGGAACAAGTTCTTGTGAGATTTTGAAATGAAACAAAGAGGTCTCATGAGAATTCATTAAAATAAACATTGGTCCCAAAAAAGACCAATACCGATATTTTCAGATATCAGATTTTAATGCTGATATTGGCCAATAATATCAGACATCTCTCTCTAGTATTAGAGCTACAGTAGTTAGCATTGGTAGTCTGGACCAAGGTTAATAGATGTATATTTTCCTTCTCTTTGCTGCACAAAGAAATAGACTGACAAATGCAACATTAACCTTTGGACTTTTAATAACTTTTTGCAAAACCATGAAATCTATAGAGTTCAGTGCATGTGCGAGTGATTGGTCTGGAGTACATTTTATTTCTACACCATTGTTAAAGAATTTTAGAAATCTACTTACAATATTCTGAATTACATACAAAATTTGAGCTTATTGCCAAAGAAAAGTGCCATAGACTGCTGTCATTTGTCACACTTGAAGATTTCCTTAGTAATAAATGTCTTGTCTTGCCTCAGAGTATCCAGTTAAAACAGAAGAAGATTTAAAAGGATTTTAAAGCAGCTTGCATCACAGCCAACCCGTGACTTCTGAGCTCTGGGTGTCGAGTCAGTCAGCGAGTCACCTGACGTTCTAGTGCTTTTCCTGCCTTGCTTTTAATTTGGTTTAGTCATTAAAATGTTTAGTGGCCAAGTTTCATTTCTGTTTTTCTGCCTTATTCCAGTCCCACATCCTGGACTGCAACATTACAAGATATTTACACTGAGGAAATGAAACCTTAAAAATCTTCTTTTCTTTTCTTTTCTTTTCTTTTCTTTTCTTTTCTTTTCTTTTCTTTTCTTTTCTTTTCCAGATCCTCTTTAGCTGTCTCATTATTGTAAAGGAAACCATTTATCTGAACAGATCCAGAACAATGGCATGATTGTGTTTGCAAACTCTCCAAGTGTATTCATGCGAGATGCTGCCGAGCCTGTTGACGGTGCGGCTGATTCCAAGTTTTAAACAATGCGCCTCTTTGTTTTTGTTTTTTTTCTCTGCTCTCAGATGTTAAATTTGAAATCGACCTGCCGAAGAAACTGGTTTGGATCGAGTCTGACAAAGATGTAGATGTCCTCATGGAGACGCTAAAAAAGTGTGGAAAAGAGGTCAAGTACAATGGTACCAAGTAAAGGAACCTGCTTCATGCACAACAGGTAACATGCTGTTAGAAGTGTTATCTAGCTAGTTGAACTCATAATTTTCTTTTTTATAATCATGTAGTTTATTACTTTTATTACCTTTTTAGAAACAATTTAACAATAAAATTTGGGGCATGGAGTTTGATACAACTTTCAAATCACAAAGAGTTTCTTTGTATCTTTGCTATTACTTTGCCATTTGTTAATGAATATTCTTTTTTGGATTTTAAATCCAAAAAAAGGTGGGTTATGGGAAATCTGGGAAAAACAATGACTGGTAGAAAAATTATATAACAAAGAGGTCAGAGGCGGACTTACCATTAGGCAAAAGTAGGCAATCGCTTGGGGCCCCCAAACGGATGAGGGCCCCGACCAGCTGGGAAAAATGATGCTTTTCATTCATAGCGCCTTTTCTCCCAATCATTCTCCTTCATACACACATACACAGGTGTAATGCAGATCTGGTAGTCTACATGTCCGCTGCTCCTCCTTCATCTGTGTCCTCTGTCCCTGCACTTTTATTTGCCATTACAACTGTTTAATTCATTATTTACATGCGGCAACGTGTTTTTCCAAGCTGTATTTGAACGCACCATGTAACACGCGCTAAATGCCAGCATGCGGTGCTCCGCCAGCAGGAGAGGTGCAGGTGTTCCTCATGTCCAGCAAACCAGAACCAGCAAATGACAGAAAACGTTGGAGTTTTTCCCCAAGCAGCTGATGTAAGTTGAGTAAAGCTGTTCTGTCGGTGACGATTGACCGTGTAAGCTAGCTGGTTAGAAAACTGTTGTTACCTAAGTTTCATTTAGTGTTGGGCAACAGCTGTTTCTTTTGCCAGTTACGAATATTATAACACATTAGTCTTGAAATAAAACAGCTTAATCACTGTTACCTGTGGTACGGGGGTCTACAGAGGAAACTTTGGGCTGTTTTTTCTGTGAAATAACTTGGAAATACAGTCAGTCACAGGCTGGAGGTTTCTGGGCTTGTTTTCTTAAGTATAGTCCACAAATAAATAAGGAAATATGTAAAATATAATAAAACAGGAGAAAGATATGGATAGGAGGGTCACTGTGCAGCATGCTGCCCCCAAATAACTCCTTATCTGTGACTCTCACAGACATCAGTTTCACCGTCTCAACAAGATAAAAATGAAAAATAATTCATTAATGTGGGATTATATGTGGTCATAAAATTATTTGTCATTATTTTTCATAGTTTAATTTTCAAAAGCACTAATGGGCTCCTACTTGTTCTCACTATGTCCTCCTTTACAGCAAAAATATCTATTCAACAAAAACATGCTAGTTTAGTCATATTAACACATTTTTGTTACATTTCAAATTACTACATATAAAGTGCAGTGGTTCTCAGAAAAGGCTGTAAATATTTTATTGACATGCATCAGCAGCTGCTTTGTGTTTGCTGCTGAAACTACTTTTATTTTGCACCTTCAGTAAAACATAAATGCCACACGCTTCATTTCTGAGCAGCTTGTTTTTATTTTTTACTCTTTTTTTTCAAATCATGCCTCACTCACGGATCAGTGCTGAACTCTGTGTTTGAATCATATTTTCTACAACAATGAAATTAACCTATAAGAACATTTTAAGAATTAGAGAACACATTACCTTTTGTTAAATAATCAAAGTAACTGAGTTACTTTTTGGATGAAATAACTTGTAACTAACTATTACTTTTTCAGTTACCACCACAACACTGGTTCCATCCCCTGCTTATTAGTTCATACTGGGAACAACCTCAGTCCTTTTTCAGTTCTTTGCAGAACTTGTGTTCATTATTGTTTTCCTCATATTTAAAATAAATCTTTCTGCTACAATAGAGAGGAGGACAGGGAGGAGACATCAGACCAGAGACCAGCAGCACGGATGATGATGATGATGATGATGATGCTGGGTCTTCACTGGTGAAGGAAAGATTAGAACTTGTTGTGAAAGACATCTATTAGGCAGAGAAACCAGGCAGAGTTCTGGTAAAATGTTTTTATTTGTCTGACCATGAAGAACTCACTGTAAAGAACTAACCCTGAGTTGAATAATTTCTAAAGCCTCTAGTAGCTCTATGATTGAGTTGGTAGGTGACTTTGAAGAGAAATAGATTAGAAAAATTGCATTTTGACATATTCTGGTGCTATATTCGAAACTTATTTCTCACTTTCTACTCTTTATTTAGTCTAAGTTTCCTATTGACAGGTCCAGATTTGAAGGGCCCCGTAGCTAAGTTCGCCTTGGGCCCCCAAATCGCTAAATCCGCCACTGAAAGAGGTGAAGTGAACCGCTGATCATAATTAGAATTTGGCACAAAAGTATCCATGGATGTTTCTGAGGAGCAGAGATGGACAGACAACTGTTATTTTTTATGCAAGTACATGAGAGAAATTATTCAAAAGCTACAACTAATGATGCGCAAAAAAAGATTGGAAGGGATGTGCATATTTTTCCCTCTACAGTGCAGAATAATGTTTAATCATCAGTAAATCTGGAGGAATTTCAGTTTATAAAGGAAAAGTGAGCAAGTCTGAGCTGGACGCCACGATATCTGATACCTCAGACAGCAGAGCAGCAAGAGCCATCATCCATCAGCAGCTGATAGAAGCACATGTAGACGGGGAATACTGCAGGAAACTTGACAAGCTCGACAATGCAGAGTTTTTAAATGTCAATATGATATCAGCATATGAAAATATCACGATATTTCAGTGCATCGATATTTTTTCCCACCCCTAGTCTTTAGAAGTTTTAAAGTCTGTAAAACATAAGTTCTTTGAAGAAGAAAAATAAGACGTTTAGTTTTATGGGGGTTGTTAGTTATTCTAACAGAAGAAAGTAAGTTATGAGACCAAATATGTGATTATTGATGTTTCTGTTTTCTTTTGTCTTTCTATGCTGTCCCTACTTTTTTTTCCCCTTTGGGGGGTGCACACATTCACATTATGCGCACAAAGAATTGAAGCTCTGATTATTAATTAATAAGTTGAAGATCTGCCCCCAAAATAAAACCTGTTTGCTGACGTTGTCCTTAACTGTGTGTGTGATTGTGTTTTCCTTTAGGAAATCCTCACGTTAATCACCGTCCCCTCAGGAGTCCCTGTCAGTGCCAGTCCCATCCAGCTCAAACGCACAAAAGGAAAAACACCCCTCAGATGCAGATCTTAACTTGGAAGTGGATGACACATGAGCCCAGATGATCCTTTTCTCTCTAAATAAAAATGCTTAGAAAGCCACATCCTTCTCTTAAACACTCGGCTGGCCTTTTAGACTTCACTTCGGTTCTCTAATGATGATCTGCCCACGTTGGTGATTTCTAGACTTAATTGGAGAAAAGGCAAAGTCTGATATCTTAATGAGTACCAGATGGGGATAAGGCAGGTTTTCTTCCCCTTATTTGTTCTTGAATATGAACTGAAGCAGAATCAGAAACCACAGGATGAGCAGCTCGAGGTTGGAAGTAGTTAGAAATACCTTAAAAGCTGAAAGAAAAGCCTGTTAAACTTCCTGTAGCTCAATTCAGTACATTCCCTGGATTCTTCTTAAACATATGGGAAAACTACCAGATGTGTTTACCTGAACCTTGACTGTAGATCTGCTCCAAGGAGACCATCTGCTGGACTTTAGTTCCTACAACTTCCTCTTTGCTTCATCATGGTTTACACTACAAAAATGCTACATCACTCTTTGTTTTTATTCAGATTTTCTAACAGATGGGCCTATTTTTATTGTTGCATTACATTCTTTTGTTTATTTTGTGGTAAAGAGACAACCTTTTCCTGGTCTTGTCAGATTAATGGTCTGTGTTGGTGTGTGGTCTATGCACATGGGAAATAAAATCAATTCTGCCTCACACTCAGGCCATGCGTTGTTTCTTTGTTAAGCTTTACCCCGTACAAATATCTGACTGTAGTATATTACTGTTCTGAACTGCAGCCCATGGCAGTAGGAAAACTTCATCTTCTTGCAGGATGAGACCGTCTGTCCCACTTTTTAACTACAAATACTCAACATTTGCTCAGTAGTACTTCAGCAGGGATTGTTTGGATTTGAAGCCAAACAGAAGTAGCCCCTTAATAAAGTGTGATCTGAAGTTTGTTGATCGTTGTGTCCTTAAACCAGCATTTTACAATTCCATCTCTGACAAACACCAAGTAACACAGTTTGACAAAGTATTATTTTTGCAGCAAAAAGCTGAGTCACGAAAAGAGAAGTTGGCTGAAAACTTAGTCGTCCTCAAAATTCATATTCATAATAGTGATTCAAATAAGAAACTAAATAAACTAATAATAAATAAAAACTTACAACATTATAATTTTGGAAAATAAAATACTGCTTTTGAATTGGAATCAATTATAAACAAATATTTAATCAAACAAAAAGAAACAAAGTGACTAAACTAAGAATATCAAGAAGAGCCCTATATTCATTAGCCTTATATTAAAAAGCCTTTTTCAGTCATTTTAAAATTATTTTTTGTAATCATTTAGATTATATATATATTTATTACAAATAAATTTGCATTTCTTATTTTCCATATGGAGGAGGATTAAGGGCTCTGAAGAAAAAAAGAAGAAAAGTAAAATTCAGAGAAAAAAAGTCAGAAATCTGACTTTAAACTTCGAATTCTGACCTTTCCAGAACATAATAAAAATTAGGGAGATTTGTTTTCTTTTTTCAATTTCTGAAAAATTCAGAATTCTGACTTTTTTTTCAAAAGTTGGGGGGAAAAAAAAGTCTGAAAATTGGTCTGAAAATTGAAAAATAAATAAATAAATCTTCCCCCAAATTTTGATTTTTAATGTTCTGGGAAAAGTCAGACTTCTGACTTTTCTCTCAAACTTTTTTCTTCACTGGCCCTAATCCTTTTCCATGCATACAGTAGTTCGTTGTATTTGTTATTATGATCTAAGTTGCTTCCTATCTTGGCCAGGACATTCTTGGAAAAGAGATTTAAAATCTCAGTTGTTTGATTTTATCTTTACTTAACAAGAAAATGAAAGCCAATCAGATAAAATCAATTAGTGATGCCTTCCCCCATTACCCCCTAAACGTGTTTACTATTATATACAGAAAGAAAAACAAAAACAAAATAAATACAGTAAAAGAAAAAGCAGGACATCAATCATAAACAGAAAACAAGAAAAAAATGAATTAAATACATGAGTGACAGAAAAAAATAAATAGAATAATACAAAAAAGTAAATAATAGCAAATAATTAAAATTGATTAATTAGATAAAGAGAAATAAAATACAAAAAGTGCAGAAGTGGTCAGAAATTTGCAACAACAGGGAGCCAAAGAGGTTAAAAAGTAAGGAAATATCTGGTAAAGACCTAAACCGGGACCAGAGAAACGTATCTGGACCTTCTGCTGTCAGAAACGTCTGGCTGTCACAAAAAGACATTTCAAAAGAAAAAAAGGGAAAAAGGCTGGGTCTTGCAGGAGACACAAAAACTGGACCGAAAATCTGATGGAGTCCAGATAGCGATGTAACCAGAGTGTCTACATATTTAGAGAAATCTCAGAGATGCTTTTGTTACAAGCAGTGAATTCAATTAGAAACAATGCAGAAATTCACAACAACAAAATAATCATTCAAACCATCAAACTACACACTGGTGATGTAGAAGGTTTTGGAGGTTGATTTTCTGAGCATCACTACAGCGACGCTCGCTGGTCCCACTACAGTCTCTTTATAGTCTGCACTGAAAACACAAAAACAAAACATGTTTGTTCTCTTAAAAAGAGAAATAAAATCAAATTCTTCAGCCAACATTCTACAGGCCACGTCTAGAGACCTCTGTCTTGTAATCACATTTCAGTCTGTATGTGGAGCTTCTGTTAACTACAGTTAGCCGTCACTGTTCATGTGAACATGGCCCCGACCTTCCCCCTGCAAGGTGAAAATGGTCAAGCTTCATTTTATTTAAACCTTTTAACCACTAGGGGGAGCTGTTTGATTACGATGTTTCACTTTCAGTAGAATAAAAGCAGAATGTTTCTCCTTTTCACTCTCCTGAGAAACACAACAGATCAGAAGATGAAAGGATAAAAAGACTCTAAAAGACTAAAAATGCTGTTGATCGTGTCAGGAGGCAGCACATGTTTGGATATGTGGACCGTTTGGGAAAAGAGGAAAGCTTTTAATGTTTGAAATTTCCAGACTGGAATCATCCTGCCAGACATGACATCAGCTGCCGGCTTTTACAGCGATGCCTCCTCTTTAGCTCAGATTCAGTCCATCACACCATGCCTCGCCTTGAAAGGCAGGTGTTTTCACTTCCCGGCCAGGTCACAATGAGAAACATCTGATGTAAGTATTTCCTGAGTGTTTGACTGTCTCACGTATTTAGTCAAAGCACCACAGATTCAAAGACATCACAGCCTCTTTATTGTAGACAGATTCATCCTTTCTCACCAGTGCAGCAGGTATTGGTCCGGTACAAGTCCGGAAACAGGTCAGTTTCTAATCACCAAGAGGGAATCAGAGAGCTGTGACACCTGAAGAGGAAAATGTCACTAAGCAGGTATCAGTAATTTTTCCTGTCCATACAATACCAGTAGTTTATGGTACTTTTTCATTGATACCGATACTGATACTTTATGTCCCTTGAAAGAAAATCACATGATTGTACAGTTTGCATTAATATCTTGCAAATATTGCAAAGGCAATATGAAATATGAACATAACTTGAGAACAGAACAGAACAGAACTTTCTTAAAAGAAATGCTTTTAAAACAATAATGTACTGATGAGTAAATTAAAGGTACAGTCTGTAGGAATTACTGACATCTAGTGGTAAAGATGGGTATTTGAAAGAAAAGTTTTTTGTTTTTAAATGACTTCATATTCCAAGCACTGTTGTGAATGTACGGTAGCTGTTAGTGGCCAAAATTCTCCCAAAAATAAAGATGTTTTCATCTGTGAGTGGATCCAGTGGTCTCAGGTGTAGCTATGACTGTGCATATAATAAAATATAATTAACTATAAGATAAAAACATAAAAATAAAAGGAATCTGCTCGGAAAGCCTAGAAATCTAACTATGAGTAACTACTTTTTATGACTTTTAAAGCATTACTTATCCCAAACAGTGTTCTAGCTCCCATTAAGCAAAGCTTGTACTGCAGTTTTAAAGTTCAAAGCGTTCTTTCCTCACACAGATTGTTTTGTCCATTCAGGGACACCATAGTAAAAATGGTGGAACAATTATGGCAGCCTCCACCTGTGCACCCTCCAATGAGTAGATATAAATGACTCATTCTAAGAAAATAAACACATAACAGCTATTCTAGTGCAGCGATTATACATCAATAGAAACACAGTTTTGAATTATTTATCACATTTTCCTGCCATTGACCTTTGATTTTTTTACACACTGTACCTTTAAACAAAAATATAAAAACTTCTTTCAATTATCAAATAACTTAAGTAGGCCTCCAGGTTAAGATTTTTTTAATTATTCAGTGAAAGAGGTTCAAATATAAAATGTAAATGCAACATTATAAATTTACCAAACATGATGCGCAATAACCTGCATTAAAGCACTAAAAGATACCAAAACATCCTCATCATCACTAACAGTAGCATCATTATCATGACATCTGATAGACTACCACCATCATGTGACACAGAAGCTAGAATCTGGCCGCTTTCACACCATTTTATTGCCTAAAACCCGCGACAAATTACATGTTATTACAATAGTCAAAAAAGTATCAAATCCAATTTTTTGTCTGATTGGTATCGAAGTATCGACTCCAGGTATTAATATGCCCATCCCTAGGCAGAAGAACATGATGTGCTACAGCTAGTTTGCAAACATGAACCCTCACAACAGCGGTGCCTCATCTGTGCAGCAAGATCAGAATTAAAGAAAATTTTCATATTAACACGACTTTAACACAACTCAATTTGCATCTTTTCCAAACAAGACTAATGGCAGATTATGTCCAATGTGACTCCACAAACAGAAACTTTGCACATGTAAAATTATGTGGAAAACTCGTCACAGACTCGTTTATGTTTCTGCTGGAGGTTTTTCCTCCCTGTTAAAAGGGTGTTTTTTCTTCCCACTGTCGCCAGCACTCTGTGCGTGCTCAGGATGGGGGATTGGACCGGGTCAAGTCAGGATTCGATTCAATCAGTGGGTTTCCTTAGTTAGGCTATTATGAATCTGACTTGAATTTCTCTGTCTGTTAAGCACCCTGAGGTGACATTGTCATGAATTGACGCTATACAAATAAAGTTAAATTGAATTGAGTTTAATTGAATTGAAAGTTTACAATTTTGTGCTGTCCACAAATTTATCTTGGATAGCTGATGCTTACTCAGCCAATACAGAAGCACAGTACAGTGAGGCAGACCTTGTTGGCCTCAGTCTGAGCCAATCACTGAGGTGAACACAACCACTCATTGTCTGGAGCACAAACTCCACAGATAACAAGGTTGTAACTTCCTCCTACAAACACACCAACACCGTCTCTGCTGAGTGCCTCTGATTTAAATTCACTTCTGGGGCAGGAGTTATAGTTGCCTGCCCTGGATCAAGGTAAATCTAGTTTTTAATGTCTATATTCTCAAAATTGATTAAGAGATGTGAAAGTATTGATATGACTAAATGCAGAGTCAGCGATAGATTTTGGCAAATTAAGTCTAATGATGTAAATATTTTTGAAACAACACAAAACAAGCATATTTGAACCAGTCCTGTTATGTCTTGTCAGTGGCAAAGACACAACATAAAATTGACCCATATTCAGAGATTATTCGAGAGTCTGGGGCCCAGGTAAATTTTCACTGAGGGACCTTCCACCCAGCATCTAGAAGAAAGAAACTTTATTCATATAGCACCTTTCACAGATGAAGTCACAAAGTGCTTCACAGAGTGCATCAAAAAAACAACACAGATAAAATCTATCAACCTTGTATCCCGAGTAGAGATAATCAAGTGATATTGTTTAATATCAGTACAACAGGTTAATAATGTTATCTTCACAGGCTTCATTGTTATAGCACTTGTTTCCGTAAATGCAGTTTTAAAAATGTTCTTTGCCTTTCATACTCTTTGGCTTGAGGTCCTCTTGCCTGACTGGGATGTTTCTCACAAGGCACAGTGGGAGGTTTAAGGGATGTGGGTGTGTGAGAGCAAGTGACTGAGTGAATCTGGCTGTGTATGAGATGGTAGACTGATGAGGTGGTGGAGTGGTGAGGTGTCAGGGCATGTGCTGGGGGGATGAGGTGTATGTGGGTATGTGTGTGGTGGGCAAGATGTATGCCGGTGTACAAGCGGTGGTGTTTGTGAAAGTGGTTTTCAAATGCTTACCTGGTTAAAATGGAGTATTATTTCTCACATTTGCATTAACTGATCATAATTCTGTCTGTCTGTCCTTTCTATGTACGTTCAGTTAGAGATGCACCGATCCAGTTTTTTTCCAATCCAGTCCTCGAGCGATACCTGGGCTGAGCGTATCATCCGATACCCGATACCAATCAGATACTATTATTGAATGAATGAGCCGTATACCTTGCCCACACACTTTTGGCCTAACAATATACACAACATTTATCTGAAGCTTCACACGCATCAGTTTCAGCTCTTCGTCACTCTCATCCTCAGCAGTCCTCTGGATTTCAACATGCACACACACAAAATCACACTCTGTCCTCAGCTGACCAACAAAAGGACATGAAAACTTCTGTATGTGTCCCATGGGTTGGAGGTAGGTGGGATGCGTTGCAGTCCCTGCTGTCACATCCTGTCCAAAACGCCAAAACAAACACACCCATCAGGAGGTTGCAGTCCGACAGACAAGTGTGCAGTTTGACTGACAAGAGCAAATATCCCGTTGACCTTGCGGCTTCACGCCTGCCTGGGAGTTTCTGTCGTACATTTCTTCTCTGTTTCGTAGAAATTTATCTTCCTGTTCTTGAAATGAATAGTCACTGTTCAGGGAACTACATCCCTTATGTCCAGTTATGTAATGCAGGAAACCTCAGCATCTTAAATGAGTTTATCCTTTGTGGCTTTATTAGGATGTTTCAGACTTACTTTGGCTGACACAGACAAAGGGTGTGAATCATACATTTGAAAATGTCATAATGTTTTATAGGTTCAGTGAACAACAGTCAGTGTTTACCATTATTACAAATTCTGATACAATTTGACCTGGGATCCAGTAATCAATATCAAATGACAATAGTGTTATAATCAGTGTAAATTAATATTGTTAATATGGATAAAATATTTAAACAAGCAAAAAAAAAAAAAAAAAAAAAAAATTACAATCCACAATGATCTATTTAAAGGAGTAATAAGTGAAAATTAAATCTCTAGGTGAAGAACTGTGTATTTTCTTCTGTTAGTAGCATGATGTCATTAGTGATGGGCATATCGATACCCTGGTTCTACGTCCCAGGCTGTGGCCTGGACATTCAACTGACAGTTTCTTTCAGTGTTCAGCCAACCACCAGCTCATCACCATCCAACCATCTGCACCTGTTACCCATTACCTGCCATCTACTCATCTTCCCTCCTGATTGGACAACAGTTCCCTCCTCAACCTCCTGTTGGCTCCTGAACATGTCATTCACCTGGTCATCACCCTCACCTGTAGCATAAAACTCCACTCCGGACAATAGGGGATTATCACGCTTCCGCGTTCCGGTTTCCGGAAGTTGAAACATCTGAAGCTTCCTCTTCCGGGCCAGGAATGGCTCAATCCAAGTCTCGATGTTGCTGCTCTGTTCCATTGTGTACATCTAATAAACAATGCCAGCCGTACCTAAGTTTTCATGGATTCCCGACTGAAAAGACACTAAGGAAGAAGTGGGTGAAAGCGATTTGTCGGAGTGAAGGACCGAAATTTAAAATAAAACAAGGTTGCACGTATGTCTGTAGTCGGCACTTCAATGATGCAGACTACACTACAGCTAGCGTTAGCAAGCTCGCGTTAGCTGACGTTACCAACTTTTCGCTTGTGAAAACATACAAGCGTCTGAAAACTGGGTCTGTACCCTCCCGTTTCCAGTGGAACAACTGGGGACTGCCAAAAAAAGGAGACGCTTTCAGATGCTTGTGTGTTTTCAGCCGCACAAAGTTAGGCACGTCATCGAGCTGGCTAATGCTAGCCTGCCAACACGGCGGTGCAGACTGCCGGCTACAAACAAACGTGTGTCGTTTTATTATAAAGTTCGGTCCTTCACCGCGGCGAACCGGTCGTTTTGATCCACTTCTTCCTTAGCATCACTTCAGTCTGGAATGAAAACTTGGCATTGGCGTTTATCCGATTTACAAAGTTTAACAGAGTAGTAGCTGACGGACTACTGTTGGCAGGTTAGCATTAGCCAGCTCGATGACGTGCCTAACTTTGTGCGGCTGAAAACACACAAGCATCTGAAAGCGTCTCCTTACTTGGCAGTCCCCAGTTGTTCCACTGGAAACGGGGAGGTACAGACCCGATTTTCAGATGTTTGTGTGTTTTAAGACGCACAATGTTAAGCACGTCAGTAAACGCTAGCTGGCTAATGCTAGCATGCTGTGAAGTGCCGGTGTTGTGCCCCACCGGCGACAAACAAACGTGTGTTTTATTATAAAGTTCGGCCCTTCACCACGGCGAATCTATCACTTTGATCCACTTCTTCCTATCACTTCAGTCTAGAATGAAAACTTAAGTATGTTTGGAGTTTATACGATTTAAACAGTTTAACAGAGCAGGAACGGCTGTCGTTAACATGGCCCGGAAGAGGAAGTGTCCAAATACCGGGAACTTCCGGTAAGCGTGATAATCCCCTATTCCACCTTGGGGAGCCTAGAGCAGGCTGTGTAAGCAGTGGTTCCCCGATCAGCCATCTGGGCTGATCTGCTGCTCTTTTGTTTCTACTTTTGGTTTAGTTTGAAATTTAGTTCTTTAGTTATGGTCAAATAGTGCTTGTGTTTCCCTTTTGTGTTATGTGTTTGTATGGTATTTTAAGGCCATTGGGTTAGATCTTTATGTTAAACTTGGTTTATTTGTGTAGTTTTGATTTTATTGTAAAATAAATGGCTTTGTTTTTACATTCCTTTGTTTCCTTTAAATTATGTTGACGGCACTTCACCCCTAGAGATCTTGGTCGGAACACCTGGAGTCAATACTTCAATACCAGCCAGACAAAATATCGGAATCAATACTTTTTCGAGTATCTTGAAACAAAACATGCAGTTTGTTTCCACCTCTGAGAGTTTTAGGCAATAAAATGATGTGAACGCAGTCAGATTCTAGCTTCTGTATCACACGATGGTGGCCTATCAGATATCATGATGATGCTGCTACTTTCAGAAATGATGATGAAGTTTTGTATACTTTAATGGTTTAATGCAGGTTATTGCACATTATGTTGTGGTAAATTTATAATAACTGTTATATTTTATACTTGAACATTTTCCACTAAATAAGTTTAAATAATGTTAACCTGTACTTAAGTTATTTGATAACTGAAATAAGTTTTTAATCTTTTTGTTTAATTTACTCATAAATATAATTCATTATTGTTTTATTGTTAGCATTGTTTAAAGGTATTTCTTTCCACTACTTCTGTTCTCAAATTTTACTTATATCTAACATTGCCCTTGTATGCAAGATATTAATGCAAGCTGTACAATCATGTGATTTTCTTTTAAGGGACAAAAAGTGTTGGTATCGATGAAAAAGTATACTGGTATTGTATCGATACCAGTATACATTTCGGTATCGCCCATCCGTAGATGTTACACTGTCTCTCTGTGTTAAACATTATCATTGTGTTTAAAAAGTCGGACTGGCCACACGTTCATGTGAACGACCACCTCCTCTGTCCCTATGTGGTGGCTACAGCCAGCAACCATGGGAATGCAGGGTATTCCTTATGCTGGAGACACACTACACAACTGTCAAAGTTGCTGCGGATTTTGAAAAGATTGAGGAGTTCCCACTAACTGACTGGATTCTGTAGATTCAGTCAAGACTATGGGCGCATTCACAAAGCTTTTTTGATTCGAATCAGAGTCTGTTTGCTCGGAAAGTCCGCTTTGTTTAGGGGAGTTGTGAATGCGCAAACGGACTCTAATCCGGAACAAACAACCGGACTCGGCCCGCCTGCAAACGCAGGTCTCGGTCTGATTCAAGCGAACCAAAGACAGAAAGTGGACTACAAATTGCATTGGCATTGTGGGTCAAATGTTGGACAACGTGGGTAAACGCTACAACAACAAACATACGTGTGAGACTACAGTACTTATAAAGATGGCTCGAGGTCAGACGTGGAGTTACGAGGAAGTAAAAGCTTTAATCGATATTTGATCTGATGAAAGCACATCCAGCTCCTCGTACAAAAATAATGTCGCTTTGTGGAGGCAACAGAAGTTGTGAGAACCTTCTTGTATGTGCGTCTTGTCTTCACCTACGGTGAATCCGAAAGCAGCGCCAGCTGAGATTCTCATTCTTGGCCCGTTTGGCAATGGTGTAACGAGAACATGATCTCAGTCCGGAAGACCACCCCCGCCCCCAGCCAAACCGAGTCCCCACACGGACCGAGACTCACGGACTATGCTTTCTGAATGCACCCTAAAACACATTTAACAACTGTATCCTCCATGGGATCACAGATAACAAGATCAGTCAACCCGACTGAGGTGGCAGAAATGCACCGACTGGTTGTGTACCAATTGTGCGTCGTGTGAGAATCTTCCAGATTCTCTTCTCCACTTTGTAGTAGCCTATTTGCTGTCACGCATCTGTGGTGCCCCCACAGAGTTGAGTTGTTTGAGTGTATTTTATGTTGGTCTTTCATACAAAATCCTAATAAGTTTAATGGGTATCACTTTCTTCAAGGCACTGCATGTCTGCTAAGTGTTACTGCTCTGATAACTACAGTACGCCTGCAATGGGATTTTTCTTTTTTTTGGTGGTGGTAAATACTGTAGCACAAGTCCATATCTCAGTATTTTTTATAACTGCTATTATTAGTGGCAGTGAAAGGGTTATTTATATGGAATTTCTTCTTTTAACATGAATCTTGAATCTTAACCGGATGTGAAAAACCTTAAAAAAGCATTGATATATCTTCGGCTTCTTTGTTAAGACCATGCATGAAACTAAAACTTTCATTTTAAGCACAAAAGTCACAAATATCACCTCAGGTCACTGAGATTATAACAAAAGCAGGTGAAACAAAGAGAGAGCGTGAGCGGTGTCAGACTGCAGGCTCACACAGTCCTGATAAGTCAAGAAAGCCAAAATAACACCCGAGTGCTTATTCCAGGGTTGTGGAAAGACTAGAACACACTGCTCTCTGGTATTAATCTGCCACTGCACAAGGCCAAGGCCTCAAAACAACAACATACAGCTGTGGAGTCTTTGCTGCTGCCTCTTTTGTTTGCCTTGTTTTGTGTGCCGTAAAAAATAGAGATCCAAATAAAGCTAAGGATTTGCTTTGCATTCCATATTTGAAAGTGTGTGCCTAACCCAGATCAGATACCCGTCTATAGGAGGACAGGAACACAGATCAGAATGTGAAATGAATTATCTGGAATTCCATCTTTAAACATGACTGATTGTCATCAGCAAAATTATGCATTTTGACAAAGAAGATGCATGCATGCACCCAAACATGGAAAGGGGGAAAAGAAAAAAAGCCCACAAGAAAGATGAGGGCGAAGAAAAAAAGAATCTTGTGGATACATATGAACATGCCACTTCATTTTTTCTAAGAAAGGATTTGGTGGTTGTAAGCTACAGTAACCAAGCCATTACAGCCTATCTGTGATGGTTAATTACACTAATAAGTCTTCTGAGAACAATAATGTCAGGTTTTGCTTTGGGGTGATGTCGCTCAGTCGTGATTCATGAAAGTTACATCAAGAACTCCAACTGAGCTCAATGGTGCGAATGTAATTGTATTTTCTTGTAAGTTAAAGTTCATCTCACTTCTGTCAACACAGAACTTAAATATTGTGACATTTAGCAGCCCGTTGGCATTTAACAGCCTCGCTCAAGCTGGTGTACTTCTGATGAAATAAGCTGAGACAGTTATTAGCAGTTCTTGCTGAACACCCATCTATGAAGCAGCAAAGCTGGTAAAAAGAAGGCTTTCTTAAAGGTAGAGTCCGGAGTCCCCCCAGCGTTTCTGTTTGCAAGCAACAGTATTCAAACTGAGTGCTCCTCCCTCTCGGGCTAATGGCTGCCTCGTTCTTCAGCCTATTCAGCTTCAAGCCTCTCCCTCAGAGCTCGGAAGCAGGTAAAAGCCAAACCAATGTTAACCCTGTTTTTGCACTGTGCACTATCTAAAGCTCTTTTCACCGCAGAATACTTCCTTTTTGTCACTGCATCCACCATTTTTTCCCCCGAGAGTTCGAGTGACTGGTGTCTGCTCCAATCATAAACTTATGCCCACACAGTGTCATGCCCTTAACTCTGTTATTGGCTGGCGATACAAACAGAAATCTCCACTCAGAAATGTCAGGAACACACCAAAACAAAAGGAAAAGGTGAAATACAGACGGGGGAAGAGGGAGTTACAAACAAACTCACCACCACACAAGACTAGAGGCCCAAAGGCGCGGATTGAGACAGATTTCACTTACAAGTCTAGTGTTTATTTTCAGGGGGGAAACTCTGGACTCTACCTTTAAAGATACAGTGTGTGAGAATTACTGACATCTCATGGTAAAGATGGGTAGAGCGATGCTTTCATATGCAAAGCACTGTTGTGAATGTATGGTGGCCGTCAGTGGCCAAAATTCTTTCAGACATAAAAATGTTTTCATCTGTGAGTGGTTCCAGTGGTTTCAGGTGTAGCTTTGACAGGTAACTACTTTTAATGGCTTTTCTTTTAGAGACGGCTTTTAATGGCTTTTAACCATTCTACTCCGGTTCTAGCTTGTAAAATGTGACTTCCCCAAATTCCTCAGCATTATCACACTTTTCTGAACTGGCTGATGATCCCACCACACAATCCAGTTCCAGTCTAGCTGTTCTGGAACCATCTTTCATGTTTTCCATGCTTAGATTATATATGTAACTCAATGGGCGGACCGCAACTCTGTACAGTGCTGACGACACAATATGGCGGCTCGTTTCACGACTGAAAAGCCATTAGCATTTAGCCGAGCCTCCTAAACATCTGATATTTACGTAAATACACGTCTGATTAACTTCTAACTGCACAGAGCTACTTACAGTATTTTGTCTTGGTGTGTTGTTGTATGGCAAAGTTACTTGAAGTTAAGGTTGTGTCATCAACACTTTAAGGTTTCATTAGTAGCTATAGGTAAAAGACAGTTGTTTGCTATCTTCTGCCATTGTCTAGTTAAAAGCACTGTATATTTGGAGCATTTCTATAAATGAATTCATGCCTCAGATCATAGTCTTGTAAATGAGGTCTTGCTGCGTGCTGTTTTGGGCCTTTTTTTTTGTTTGTTTGTTATTTGTTTTACTGGTTTGTTTTGTCACACCTCTTGGGGTCAAAAATCAAAAGATAGTTTTTGCTGTAAGCATTTTGTGCCATATACTGCAGATAAACTATGCTCAGTGATGAGTTTTCATACGTCAGGCTTAACGCTTCAATTTCTCAAAAGACTTGAACTTATGATACTAGTGCCTTAATTCAAAGCTAGAGTTGGCAATGTTGGAAAAAGCAAGTGGCATTTAAAAAAATACACACCACCCAAAACCACCCCTTCAGAGCGCAGGGACATGTGTGCCGATGTTTTACAAGCAGGTTAACAATAACAGCCAAGTAGATAACTCGTTAGCTTGATAGTAAACAGCTGACATGCCACGTTTTTAAAAGCTTTGATCCACTCACCTCCAACTCCTTCTGTGGTGTAAAAAGTCCACACTGCAAATGTCAACGCCTCAGAGACTTAATCCTTATCTGTTGTTTTGTTTTTTTGGCGCAGCAGCAGTTAGCAGTCTGTTAGCTATATTTGTTTACAAGGAGCGGCGCACAGGGGGGTCACGTGGGGAACAGAGAGAGGGGAGGGACAGAGACAAGATATAAAGGCATCGATTTGTTCTTTCTATAAGTTGCGAATGACCAATTCCTGCCTTTTGGTATGAATGGCAGGGTTGGTCAGAGTTTTTACAGACCTGCAGCTCTCACAGAGGTCTGACTTTTTTCCTTCCCTTTTATGAATACATGATGTTTTTACTACTGTCAGGATGGAAGAACCATTTCACCCAGTATAACAAAAAAGTGTTTCTGAGCAGAATTACTAACTCTGGCTTTGAAATTAAAAGCTGCTTTTATTATAGAAATTCTGTAGATTTAATCAGAAAAGATGTTTTAGGACCAGAGAGAACGCAGCTGCACTTCATATATTACAGGCTTCCTGAAGATCTGCTTGTTCGCTGTATAAACTATTGGATTATACAACAAGCAAGGCTGACAAAATAAAGTGAAACAAATCATTTTTTGTGATCAAATCTATGAATAATATTTAAATGAAAAGGTTTGTGGATCCAAGTGATGCAGCTGCAGAGTTTATTCTGTACAGTTGCATGTTTACCCTCTAGCAGGTGATCACTTATCTGCCTTGTTTACAGTGTTCCCACTGAACGAAAACACATCTTCAATGTGAACCATGTTTTTGCTTGTAAGGTCATATGTAGTGCATTACCTAGAATTGCACAGGCGTAGAGGAAGATGAATAGATAAGATATATTTGAATATACTTGTTTTCACTGGTAGAATGATGGGTTTTAGTGCAGTTGTCGACAATTGGTTTTCCCACTTTTTTTCCAGGAAAAAAAAAAGGATATTAGGATATTTTGTCTGACAATGTAGACTAAGACTGACTGACTGGAGCAAAGAACAAATAGTTTTCTTTTCTGCAATCAAAACGCTTTATCCCTTGCAAATGGGTCCATCAGTTTGTTGGTGTAAACTTGAATTCGTTATGTTTAAGATAATTTTCTTATTTGGAGATTTTGTCTTAAAAGCAGGACTAGTTTGAAATTACATTCTGCCTGGGAGTGAGTTAATGTGTGTTTGTGGAATGAAATAATGTACAAATACAAATCTTGTCAATCCACACTTCATCATAAAAGCTAATTTTGTGTTTTTATGTGCAGAGAAAGAGCTCCAACTTTTCATTGCACTGCCTCGAGCCCATGCCCATGCAGAGTATGGGATGCCAAAATGGGAGCCAGATTTAGTAGAAAACCTGTTGTGTGTGTGTGTGTGTGTGTGCTCTATGTCAGGACATCGTGTCCAGGCTGGGGTTTAGCTCTCTGGTTTACACGTCACCAAACTGTCTGCAGCTGCTGACGTCTGCTGTGTTGAGTCAGCATCCAGGGTTTCAGCCTCCAACCCATAAAAAATGGACCTATCCCATCTACATCTGACTGTATCATACGTGTTTTGTGTTGACTTTTCTTTAAGTGTGTAAAATCTTTATGCCAAAGCAGTTTTCACATATCAAAACTGGAGAATGGTGAATGTGCTGTCATTTCTGTTTGGACTTTCTCCACAAATGCTCTTCAAACATGCAGACTTGAAACTTTCTCCTTCACTATGTGGAACTGTCACAAAGGAAAGAATACAAAACTATTATGTTCTAATATACTTTCGGTGTGGTCAGTGTTTTCCTGCATTATCGTTTTTCACCACTAGATGAGACGAGTCACTACAGTTTTTAATCTGCCCTGGAGCCAACAGAGGAAGAGGAAGATGATGCAGTCATCAGGTGCTAGACATAAACTAACTGCAGGTGAACATAGCGACAGTTTTCAAAACTGTGTACCGAGTATGTACTGATGTTGTCAAATTACAAAGTATGGCAACAGTACCTGGATGGTGTTCTGTTTGGGGAAAAAAAAGCATCAAACCAGTCTACATTGCTTACTGTATCCCATAATTCAGTGGTTCCTAACATTTTTCCAGTGAAAAGTTCCCTGATGCAACCACCAAGAAGCCATGATCCCCATGCTGAAACCATGTTTTACTTTATGCTTCTACTAATAGGCTTCTCCCCCAAGTGGCAACTTCCAACTATGAAGCTACCTGGAAGAAGGAAATATTTGTAGTTCACTCTTCATCCACTAGGGGCTGGCTGCATAACAGAGCAAATCCCCATAGACTCCCATTTTAAAAATGCCAACTTCACAGCAGACAAGTTTACAGCCTGGTTTAAAAAATCATTTTAGGTTTAATAGGTCAAGTTTACCGTCATGTCAACTGTGAGGGGGTGAAATGGGGGGGTGACATTTTTTATAACTAATCCGTTTAGATGTTATTTAAAGGTTAAATACGGACAGAACAGCGACATCACGTGTGTCTAGGTTGTAGTTGCAACAGCAGAAAAGCAACTCCAGTTGCTGGGTTGCCAGGCTCGTTGCCGATACAGCAAGTAACCAGCAGCCTGCACCATGTCCAACAAGTAATGCAGAGGAGTTTATAACTGACAGAAAACGTTAGCCATGTTAGCAATCAAATTATCTTACCAATAAAAAGGAAAGTCGCCATTTCCACATTTTGACGCCATGGAAAACGTTTATGTGGGTCCAGCTAGTGTAGTCTTCGCCTAAATTTACTCCAGTTTTTGCTCTTCTCAGGTCACTCCTCTTCAGAGACGGATAACAACATCTTCAGGGCTCTGAAGCAGCTGCTCGACTTGCTGGCTCCACTGTTTCCCCCTGTGCCAGCCTAACTAGGGATGTCCCAATCCGATATCGATATCGGAAATAGGTCCGATATGGAGCAAAAATCCAGTATTGGATGATATCGGACTCCATCAAAAATATCCGATGTTGGTTCTCCGATATGATTGGTCCATTCCACTCATTCTGCTCCAGCCGTTCTATCCAGCAGTGCCCGGATCCAGCATGCAGAGCTCACGTTACCATAACAGCGTGTGCTTGCAAAGTTGAAAGGAGCTGGAAGATGTCGGCCGTGTGGCAGTGTTTTTCTTTAAAATCTGATAGATGTTGTAGCCCAATGCAATCACTTGATCAAGCCTTTTCTCACATTCCAAATTACATACAAGTAAAAGTATTAATGATTCATGCTGATATCGCATTGATAGTGGTATCGGACAATACTGAAGGCTGCAATATCGGTATCGTATCGGAAGTGAAAAAGTGGTATTGGGACATCCCTAAGCCCTAACTGTGCCCAACATACTATTGCAACATAGGCCCCTTTCAGACTTGCACTGGAAAGCGGTAATATTGCGGACTCTGTCCTTACGCCTGCATTCAGACATGCGTACCGGTCTTTTACCTCGGAGATGTAGCAGACATGTACCAGCTGGTCCTCGTGTCATAAGAGTGGAAATGTTGTGGCACTAGGGCTGGAAGATAATTCAATATCAATATATATCGATCGACAGAGGTTTTTCCAATATAAAAAAAAGAGGGTCAATAAAAGTTCAATATAGAAGCACAGTTTTCTGCTGTAGCCTATCAGGTAGCATGATACTACAGTCACTCCTTTCATCAAACCAATCACAAATGCAGACCCAGGCAAAGGCTGAATTGGAATTCAGTGTTATGCCCCTCTCAGACTTCCACTGGAAAGCGGTAATATTGCGGACTCTGTCCTTACGCCTGCATTCAGACATGCGTACCGGTCTTTTACCTCGGAGATGTGGCGGACATGTACCAGCTGGTCTACATGTCACTAGAGCATAAATGTTGCAGCACGTCTTTTTGGCTGAAAGCTGTTCTGGACAGAGTTGAAGGGAGAGCGGGGCTGTGCTGACTTTTCTGCAACATTTTGTGATGTATGAAAGAGCCGGGACATGATAAGACCGCAAGGAAGCGGCATGTTTGAAAAGACGAGTCTGTTTAAAGAGCGGATGGACTTTACCGCTCATGTTCCGCAATGCAAGTCTGAAAACGGCTTTAATTTGATCTTTAGGTAATTCAGCAAAAGCTTAAATGGCCAGCGCTGTACCTAAAATAGCTTTTAATTTGATAATGGCTTTTTTAAAATATAAATATCGATATCGATCGATATAGTTTTTTTTATCAATAATCTTTTTTTCTATATCATCCAGCCCTATGTGGCACATCATTTTGGCTGAACACACAAGAAAATGTTCCAGACAGAGTTGAAGGGAGAGCGGGGCTGTGCTGACTTTTCCGCAACATTTCCTGATGTCTGAAAGCGCCCGGGACTCAATAGGCCTGCAACAAAGCAGCGTGTGTGGAAAGACGAGCCCGTTTAAAGAGCGAATGGACTTTACCGCTCATGTACCGCAGTGCATGTCTGAAAGCAGCTATAGAGACAGTATTTTGCAACCCGCAATGGTGGCATGTATTGGCTTGTAGATGTAAACATAATGCCATTGTCAAACCCGTTAAAATGTATATTTCTTTCCAGGCTAAATATATATATTTTTTAGGAAATGTTGTACTTTCATTCTGCACCCCTCCAAACGACTCGTGGAGGTTTTTTTTTTTTTTTTAAATATAGCTTTTAATAAAAATGTTCCATATTCAACTTTTAATCTTGAAATTGCACATAATTAGGGGCGTGTCCTTTTGATTGCAGGCGGCAGACCGGATGTCAGCCTGCCGACCGGTGGCTGCTAGTTAGCTTCTTGTTTGCTCTCGGTAAGGTCTCAGGGTGTAGGAGAGTAGCACAACGGCGGTTTTTAGTCAACTAATAGCAGTTCTAAGCAGGTCTGACCTTTAGCCCACCGCTTAGGAGGCTAATCTTTGTTAGCTCCTGTTAGCTCAGTAAGCATTTAGCCCACAGTACATCAGCTGTCAATCATTTGCCCAGAGGCTGCTCTTTGTCCAGTTTTGTCATTTCCAGGAGTGTCGACACACTCGACACAACACAATGGGAACGTTCAACTGGCTTCATTTTTAGCTCTTCAGAAACCAGTGGGTCACATGAGCGGAGGGTTCATCCCCTTTTTTATGGTCTCTGAGTGTCACTCATACTTGTGTGACAGTGTGGGGTCCTGTCACTATGCCTCCCATTCATCAGGTGCCTTGGTTACTTGGCCACATGGATATCCCTTTGGCTGACTAGTAAGTACACTTGACTCTCACCTGGGAGTCTGGGGATTGAATCCTGCCTGGTAGACTGTAGTTCTGAAGACCGGTCTTGGTCTCAAGACCGCTTTTTTGCAGTGTTGGTCTTGTCATGGCCTAGGCAGTCTTTGGTCTCAGTCTTGGTCTCGGGTCTCTCGTACTCGCAATGTCTCGGATTGGCCGAGTGGTGTCAAAGGGACTTGTAACCTATCATTTCCAGGCAGGGAAATTATATACCCATGCAAGTCCCATTCAAGTACCAAATAATAAAATGTCATTTTTATACTAAGCAGCTGAACCCAGTATGGTGCTTAGGTTCTATAACTCATGAAAAATGGCAAAAAAAAAAAATTTAGTTTTTTTGGGGGGGGTCTCGTCTCGATCTAGCAACAGTTGGTGCACTCGTGGGTGCTCAGTGCAAGGTGTAAATGCTTGCGCTGTGGAGGTCGGAGCAAAGCCGTTGTACTGCGAGGTGCTGCGCTCATGGGCCCGGTGTTAAGCCAGGGTTAGGGCAAGACATTTTGTGTCTTGTGGGACATTTGAAAACTAATGGAAACGCAGGACTGTCCTGCACAAAGCAGGATGTCTGGTCACCCTAAGCTCAGGAGGAAGCTTTTGATTTTTTTTCATGCCCTACGTAGGTGGCCCATGCTTCACTGCTGTAGAGGAGGGTGCTGAGCACACAGGCCTGGTAGACATGCAGCTTCTACCTCTATACTGTACTCAGTATGTACAGCATGTAGTAGGTGGTTTCAAAAACAGACACAGAGATGACCGTAATTTAGTGAAAAGCACATTAATTACAGCGGTGGTGGAAGCTCCCAGTAGCTGAATATTATCTCCACTGCAACCTTTTCCCAAAGAAAAACTGTTCAACAACAAAGGTAAAGAATAAGAAAATAAAAAAATCCAAGAGTAATTACTGGTGTTGTTATTCTAAACTTCAAAATAGCTTTGTATGACAGCCCTATGCCTCCAGTTGATGTCCCCTGGCTACTTGGCAACAGGGATGTTCCTTTGGTCGAAATGTCAGCATGCATGACTCTTACCTGGGAGACTGGGGTTCAAACCCCGCCTGGGCCCTCCTTCGTCCCGCTGTAATTGTTTGGTGAATAACTGAAATCTAAACTAACCCATTTGTGTAACCTGGAAATTTCAAACTGAATCTTGTGCTAGTTAATGAGGTGTGTGGGCCTTTTTGACTGATTGTTTGAATTGTGTTTCCTTTGTTGTTTTTATGATGCACTCTGTGAAGTACTTTGTGACTTTGTGTGAAAGTTTCTTCTTCTTTTTAAAACATAAGGGGATTGTTTTAAAGAAACAAAACAGGAATCTGTTATTTTAATGAACTTAGATGAGTTTTTACAAGTATAGTGAATGTCCACATCTCTTGCTTTCAGCTACAGGGACTTTAGAGCCTAAAAAGGAGTATTTTTTACTTCAATGAAGCGTGCACATGCACGGTCACGAAACTACGGAAGCCTCGGCGTTCAGAGCCTACTCTGCCGATAATGCAAGCGTAGAAGAAGAAATTTACTGTTTACATTGTGCTAAGAGTGCGAGACCTCTAGACAAACCGGGAAAAACACAGGAGGGGTTGGATATTGATCTAAAAGAAAGAAAGAAAGAAAGAAAGTGAAAGAGAACGTGCGATCTCGTCTGCCGTGGCTTCCGTAGTTTCGTGAACGTGCATCGCTTGCTTGCTAGGCATGCGATGTAGTATTGTTTAGGCTCCAAAAATATAATTAATGACGTTGTTTCGAGTAAATTCTAGACGCTACCCACTCAGGGTACTTGGACTACATGGGACGAGCAGTATGGAGGAATATTGACAATTTTTTGTGGACTTTTATGGACCTATTTGGCTCGGACCTTGGCGAACTCCATTGGGGGGAAACGAGAAGTCGTCCTGATCTTCGGCTGTATTTGACATATCAAAAAAGTGGTCCAGAGTCTTGCTCACCATGAGGGTAAGTGGAAAATAAAGTTAAATCATTCTGAGGGTGAACTATTCCTTTAAAGAGATCCTCAAAATTATCCTCGATGATACCTTCAGCTAAACATATGGTAAGACTTACCCCCTCCGTCCACTGCCTCCGCTCCGCTCCGCCCCGCTCCGGTCCGCACGACGCAGCAAATCCGTTGCTATTTTAATCAATGAGCAGCAGTCCACTTCTCCGCCAGCGCTCCGCTCCACTCCGACACGTCCGCTCGGGTCCGTCGGCCTCCGCCAAAAATACGGATCAACTCTATTTTCTGGTCCGCTCCGCTCCGTTTGGAGGAAGTTGCAAACATGAAACATCCGGTTTATAAAGTTTTTTTTTACATCCACCACAGAAGAAATTGATTGCTGTGTTTAAAACTAATTGGGCATATTGTAGCATCTCAATAAAAACTTTTTTATGAAATAATATTGCGTCTTGTGTGACTTGAGAATGGGCAAATTGGGCAATGTGTGTAGTTCAATGTGCCGTATACATACTCCCTACAAAGTAGGTCGCCGCACGTCAGATCCTGTCAAAACTACAAAAACTGTCACTTGTAAACACTCATTTTGGAAGTTGAAGGCCAAAAGATTTTGCTTCTCGCGCATGCTCCTTTGCCTGCTTTGTGACTGAACGGAGAGAGTGCTGGCGGAGTGAGGCGGAGTATGTGTGCAAGGGTTTTTGCAGCCCGCCGGAGAAGACGGACTAGAGCGCAGTGCAGCGGATCGGAGCGGGGCGGAGCGGAAGCAGTGGACGGGAGGTGTTAAACATGCATGATGTTGTATGCATCAGTAAAACTTTGTTTGGACACTTTCTTGGTATTCAGTACTTTTACTAAAAATCTAAAGTAACAACTTGTATGCGCATGTTAAGTAAGACTGTTAAGTTTCTTCGGTTGCAGTGATTATTTTTCTCAAGGTCTGAATATTTCTTCCAAATAATTTTCTAACGTGAAACTTTGTTATAAAATTTATTGGCCCACCTCATTTCTTGTGAGATAAATAAGGAATACCATATTGTCATGTTCCTATCTGATTTTTTACTTTCTCCACCTTTTCAGCTGACCCATAATGACTTCGAGCCATATCACCAGTTAGTAACCGTATGCACTGTCATCTAATTGTATTTTGTGGATAAAGTGGAACCGCATTCATCTTAAATATGTTTTGTCATCACTTCTACAGAACTTTTTCCTCTTCAGATACTTTTGTTTGTGTCCACTGGGACGGCTTTTGGATGCATTCTGTTGGCGACAACGTGTCCTTTACAAATCCTTACAAACCTGGAGTGTAGTCTTGAGGAGTGAGCTCATCTGCTGTCCACTGCCATGGTGTAATTACAACCTCAAACCCTCCATCAGGTTTCTCTGTGTTTGCATAGCTGCATGGTCAGACTGTTTTGAGGAAAGACAAAATCACAGACCGCCATCGCTCTGTTGCATCTTAAGCATTAAACCAGATGAATGACAAACAAACACTGTCACAGTACCGTTAGATTTCCTTAACTTTTTAAGTCATAAAATACAGTTTCAGTCTCAGAGTTTATCTTCTCCTAACAGGAGGTTTTTAGACTTCTTTACAAGTTTAAACTAGCTGTAAAAGTTTAAATTGGATCTTATGTAGTTATGCTTTGGTTCATTCTTGAGGTCGCTGTGAAGTCTATTTCTTATGCAATTTTGATTTTCATTTGGTGCAGTATGAGATGCAGAAAAACATGTTATTTACACCTTGAAGTATGTGCCTATGTGCATGAAATACTCCTATGAGAAAGACCTATAATTTCATGTGGGTGTGTGTGTTTTCTGCTGCAGGAGGGGGGCAAGGAAAAGGAGGCAGTCTGACCAAAGGCAAAACATATATTAAAGTGAAAAGGTCTCCTGTCTGTTGGCATTCAGGAACAATGTTTTAAAGACCCAGTGTGACTTTGTAGAGGAAATAATGGTTAAAAACCAGCTTTGATGTTTGTTACTGGGTTCAGATGGTTTTTTGTCCTCTGCTCTCACTGGCCCTCCAACTCACTTCAGTATTGTGGAAACTTGCGTCAGTTTTAAAAAAGAACCATAGTTTAATTTATTTTACGGTAAATGAGATTTTAAATTGATATTATATGTGAATTACATGTAATAACTTATTTTAGAGAATAATCTGATGGTTTTTCTGAAGTTTCTCCAAATGATCTCTATCAAAAATGACAAAAAAATACTGTGTCAGAAAGCATCGAAGCTCCTTGGAAATCTGTGAATTTACGAAGTTCGTGTGCTCTCTGCAACCCTCCCAATTAATTTTCATGGTCCTAAATTCCTTATTTTTACACACCCAAGCAAAATACTTAAGTTTATTTAATGTTCTCCAGTAACATCCTGGTGGGAAGCCTCCATCCTTGCTGGTGTGAAAGTTTTGCCTTTGGCCAATTTTTCTCAAAGGGAACTTTGTCATGAACAAATAACTCATACAAGCTTTTGATTTTCTGTCACTCAGGTTGTGCCTGGTTGAGACTAGACAAATTCAGCCCGATTTTGACCTGGCAGACATGTCGCAGACAATCGCACGCTGTCATGCCCAATTAAGCGTAGTCAGATCGCAGAACATTGGGTCTTCACCCCGTGTAGAATTACATAGTCAATGGCTGTGTGGAGATTTGAGGGCTACGTCCTTCCAAGGCTGGATTCGAAGACCGCTTACGTCACAGCGATGCGACCAAGGCTGTCCAGATTCAAAGAGTTGTTACGCTCGCAAATGTGATAAACCACAAACATAATAAAAATATGCAGCTTTGAATGTAATAATCCTGCAAACGTAATACATTTCCCACAAATGTAATAGCCGCGGCCTACAACAAATGTCATAGCGATTTCCCACAAATGTAATACTTCTTCAGATATTTATTGTTTGTGGGGAAGCGTATAACTTCCCCCAAATGTAATGACACAATCATGCTGTGTTTGTTGTTTGATTGCTGTTACCTGTTGTTTCCTACTGCCCCCCCCACCCCCCCCAAAAAGCTTTATTTCTTTTCTGTGTTATCCTTTTTTCCTATTTAAAATAGGACCCCCACCCACAAAGCTTTGTGATTTTCATCTCTCTCTCTCTTTTGCACCACTGTGTGCGGTAAATTGAACTGAATTAAAAAACCTATTTTGGCCTCTTTACACTGATGTGTGTATAAATGCTCAATAAATTCAATTTTCTTAATTTTTTAAAAATAAATTGTCACAAGATTTTTTTTTAAATCGAGTTATCCACAATCTATGTCATCTCTCTCACCGCAAACGTCCTCTTGACTAAAGTTGTTGCCATGATAATGACAGAGCAGCAATTGTCAGTTACCAGGTTGTTGCCATCTGGCGTAAAATAGGCCTCAACTATAGCAACTAAAAAATAAATATGATTCGCACCGCCCCTAGATACACGCAGATCACGCAGGCTGGTGGAGCCTCGGGTTACCAGGAGGGCCTCCATTTGATGGTTCATTGTATAGGGAATGGGAGGGCCGCGTCATCCGCGCTACATCACGTGATATTTCCGCCA
Organism: Atherinomorus stipes; assembly: GCA_023101725.1. Lineage (NCBI taxonomy): Eukaryota > Metazoa > Chordata > Actinopteri > Atheriniformes > Atherinidae > Atherinomorus > Atherinomorus stipes. The sequence goes on from JALJCO010006802.1 coordinate 99,387, forward strand.
TGTTGGCATCTACCGTAACATCCGGTGGCATTTAGCGCATCTGTGATCCCACTGTGATCGGTTCAAGTCGTTGTTTCAGTGAGAAAATGAACCAAAAGAAATGTTTTTAGTGGCAGTATAATCGGGTACTCAAGCATCTGGCATGATTTAAAAGGGGAGAAGAGGACTAGAGTTACTTTTCACCGCTTTCCTGCTTGAAGGAAGAGAGGTCGCCAAACATCAGAGTTTACAACGAATGGCTTGAGCTGCGGCAGCTTGACGGACTATAACATTCAACAGTATATCTGAAGCAATGACAGTGTGCTCCCGGCATTAATACTGTATTCACATTAAGAGATAGATTTACAGATCGAAATATACGATATACTATAGATGTGTAGATATATCAGAATCGTAAAACTCTACATTTTAATGATGAAGTTGTTTATCTGTGAGCAAACTGTCTTGACCCGTGTCATATCTGCATAGTAATCTATATAGCTCATCTTGAAATTAAGACAAGAACTAAAACGGCAGTAATTATTGTAAAATGACACTTCACATACTGGTATTCTGATATTTGACTGTTTCCCTGACTGTTACTTTTTAGAAAATAAATTAAATCAACCACTACATTGCATCTCTGCATCACTAATGCTGTTGTAGCGTAGGTAGGTAACAGAAAAGTTAACATACAGAAGATATAGAGTTAAGATCGTAATATTAGCTGTAGGTAGCTTACATTAGCTGTAGGCTAAAGTAAGCTACCTACAGCTAGCCTCCGAAGCTTAGCTTCGCATACCTGTCGTGTCCAGTTTAAATATTTGCAGGTCCTGCAACAACGGTTTGTAAATAAGACACAGGTTTTCCAGGGTTTTGTCATCTTTAATCGATCTGCTGTGTAAGCGCTCACACCACAGAGCAGGTATGAGAGAGAGAGCGATGTCGCCATTGCAGCCTGTAGGAGTTTGTTCTGCTCCGTGTTCGTTTTGATTAAATAAGTGTCCGCATTGATGATCATGGCAAATTTCTGGAGATGACGTTCTCTGGCTGCGTTAGTTAGAGTCTCCCTGTAAATCCTCTTTCCTTTCTGGCATTTCAGCATGTTTTCCTCAGTAGCACTCTGTATCCGAACTCGCTGTGAGTGAATGGAAGAAGCTAATGTTTACATCCTGGTAGATGCCATCATGGCGCTCCTCCCCCCATAATGCTTAGCGGCTCCCATTCCCTATTGGGGGAAAAAAAAGTTTTAGGCTACATCTTGGCACTAATATAGGTGTGTTAGTGGCTATATTAGCACTCCACTGTGTCCCCGCCCCGAAAAACAAATAGTTTACGCTTTTACTATGTAGAAGTCACAGTCGGAAACAACAGGCAACAACAATCAAACAACAAACACGACGACTATTATTCATTGTGTCATTACATTTGCAGAAAGTTGTACAATTCCCCACAAACGTCATTTATCCTGTGCCCCTCTAGACTTTCTGTAGATGCATTATTTTAAAAAATGTTTTGATGAAAGAGTTGTAGCTATCACCTTTAAAGAATATGTGGCTGATGCTCCAGCAGATTTTTTTCTTTCAATATGCTAATTCTTTTGTATATATATATACGTACTCAAAAATAGAGGTACCAATTTGTACTTAAAGGGATATTGTGTAAGTTCTCCTGTGTTTTATTCACAAAAACTGATTATTTGGTTCAAAAGTGTTTTTTCATTAATCAGTAATCACTCCCATCAACAAACTGAAGTGCTCCTCTAAGTTCTAAATTTGCCGTTCGTATCATTCATTTACACATCGAGCGGGGCGGCTCGGTGGAGGCTGCCATGTCGTATCGCCATGTTTTTGCGTTCGGGAGAAGCGTGACAGTAGGAAAACACAGAAACTCACTGGACACACCAGAGTTTTCAGCTCATTTCGAGGTAATGCCTTTGAAAAGTCACCGCGCTGCAGTGGGGAGAGACTAGCGTCTCACTGATGTTGGGTTCACGTGCAGTCGGGCAGACGGCCGTTGGTAACAAACCAGATGTCATTTTAATCAATGAAGCCGAGCGAAAGATGGTAAAACATGGGTCAGGGAAAACAATACGACATCGCCATGACAACAAATCAGATGTGGACTGATGTCACTGTAACTGACGGACCACGTCTTCACATAGAGGCCAGTGATAACTTTACATGCAGCGGATGTCGTCGGTCTGCCCGGTTTCACGCGAATGCAGCATGAAAAGTACGAGGGAGCTGCTCCCGATTACACAATGTCCCTTTAAAAGGGTAGCTTGTCACTGGGGATGTTCCTTTTTGAAAGACATTTCTGTTCCATTCAGTCCTGGTCCATTTTTGTACCTTATCAAGCTGTACCAGTTAAAGTACAATTAGTCAGTCAGTCATTTTCCGCTTATCCAGTTCAGGGTCCTGGGGGTTGCTGGAGCCTATCCCAGCTATTATCAGGCGAGAGGCGGGGTACACCCTGGACAGGTTGCCAGTCTGTCACAGGGCCAGCACAGAGAGACAGACAACCGTTCACACTCACATTCATTCCTAGGGGCAATTTAGAGTGACCAATTAACCTAACATGCATGTCTTTGGACAGTGGGAGGAAGCCGGAGTACCCGGAGAGAACCCACGCATACACGGGGAGAACATGAAGACTCCACACAGGAAGGCCGCTGTTGGAATTGTTCGAACCCCTCCCCAGCAGGGAATTGAACTAGCGACCTTCTTACTGTGAGGCTGCGGTGCTAACCACCACACCACCATGCAGCCTTTAAAGCACAATTAAACCAATTGAAAATTATGACTAAAAGTCAATAAAATAGAGATTATGACAACAATCAAAGATGCTAATAATAAATGAATAATTATTATATAAATAATGCACCCAACACATATAATTATACATATAATTATTACTATGATTATAATGAAAATCATAATATAATAACTATAATGATACTACTGTTTTGAAGGACTGCTATTTATAGTTATTGTACAAGCTACGCACATTTTTCAAGGCTGCAAGTATCCTTAGGGTTGAAATGGTACAAATTTGTACTTTATAATACTTTGGACCCTTTTTCATAGTATATAGGTACACTTTTGGCCTCATATAAGACCAGGATTGTACTTTTGTACAATGTACCTACAGGTACAGAAATGTTCCTGTCTCGTCGCTCTATTTTTGAGAGTGTATATATAAATGTAAAATTCTGTTCAAAATAAACAATGATATGAATGAATGAAAAAAATAAATACTGTAGTACCAAACACAGCATTATATGACCTACAGCTGCCTAACAAAAAATGTCATCATCTGACAACCTTTCAGCCTGGATTGTCAGAAAAGTCATTTCTGCTGAGATTGAGCTGAATGTATGGCAATTCCAATAAACCATGTCATTATCCAAGAAGTCATTATCTGTAGTTAAGTTAAACCATCACCACTCTTCACGTGATGATGCAGCCTGCAATATCTCGGCCATCTGCTACTTATCATCTAGATCTATACTGTACATTAGAATACTATTTTAAAAAACTACAAATCTTTAGCAGCTGCACTTGAACAGAACTTCAGCTGGTTTTCTTTTTAAGCAGATCTTTTTCTTTTTGGACCCCATGACGTGGCACGGACGTGTGTGTAATGTTCCCTGCACTTTCATATAGCTGTGCAGCGATATTGCGGCCTTTCAGATCAGATCTGAACATGCTTAAACCTGAAAAAAAGAAGAATAATTGCATCTTTGCAGCTCTTTGCTAAATCTCAAGTCAAACAGAGACAGCTGCCACGTTTACAGTGAGGCCGAGGTGGGGAGAGGGAACAGGGTGTGAGAGGAGAGAGGGAAAATAAAAGAAAGAGTGGTGAAACTGTAGAGTATAAATGATGTGGGAGACGGAAGGAGGGAGTCACGTTATAACGACACCCCCTCCTCCTTCTTTTCCTCCTCCTTTTCTCCTCATCATCAGCTAAACTTCCAGACGGGATGGAAAACGCCACGTTGCATCGCAGCTTTTACTCCTCCCTCCCAGCTGTTCCTCACATCAGCACTGGTCTGCACTGTGGGAACAGACTGAAGCAGTCCAAAGAAGGGGGGGCAAACAAACAAAAAAAACTAAAGGTAGAGTGAGGGTCGTGAGGAATGCACGTGGATCTGGACGGCCTCTGTCTGTCAGTGGACGGCAGGTGTTTGAACACTGATTCATGAATCTGTGGCTGTGGTGAACTAAATGTTCCACAGCCTGAAAGTTTGCTGTGAAATCCCCAGAGGACTGAATGTCCTCTCTGAGTTATAAGAGTTCCCGTAAAGCTGTGTACAGCAGAGGATTCAGTGCTGAAGCTTCAGAGGTCAAACACACTTGTGACTAATATGAAAATAAAACATGCAGAGCTTAAATCAGGAGTATGAGCGATTGACTTCAACACTTCCAGACCTCCTGCTTTCATATCTTGCACTCTCCTAGCCCAATCCCATGTTGCACCTTGTGAGGAAAAAAGAGCTAAAAATGATTTGAAACATACAAAAAGTTTAAAAGATAAGACCCAATTGAGAATAAGGAGGCATCCAACGGATTTCATGCACTAATCGGTAGCTCAGGAAGAAGGAGATTGGCAAGAGCAGTGGTATTTAAGGCCTAGTCCACACGGAGCTGAAGCCGATTTAGGTGTGAAACCGAAAGCAGAAATCCGGGGAAAGGTTTCACGATCCCCATGAAACCGCTGTAGCACATCATACAGGGCTGTGGGTGGGGCTATGATGATTAAGTTATACTCCAAACCTAGAACAAGACACAGCGCATGCGCAAAAAAAGACTCATTGCGTGTCGCTGGAAATCAACAAAGGAAGAGCAGAAAGCTAAAGATGGCCGAAGATTTATGAGGCAAACGCTAAAGTTTTCTACACAGTTGGAAACAGTAGCTCACTGGCGCCATTGCTGTTGTAAATTTTTTCAATGAACTTTATTGTTTTTGTGAACGAGACCAACGCGTTTTCGCGTGATGTTTTGGCACAGACAAAGTGATGAAGCAGCAACTAAGCGACCATGAAGCAGACATAAAGCAGTGAACGAAGCAGAAACGAAGCAGAAACGAAGCAGAAACGAAGCAGAGACGAAACAGCGATGAAACAGAAACGAAACAGCGACAAAGCAGAAATGAAGCAGTGATAAAGCAGTGATAAAGCAGAAATGAAGCAACGACGAAGCAGCGACGAAGCAACAATGAAACAGCGACGAAGTAGAAACGGAGCAGCGATAAAGCAGAAACGAAACAGTGAAGAAACAGTGACGAAGCAGAAATGCGGCAGAAACGAAGCAGCAACAAAGCAGAGACGAGGCAGAAAAGAAGCAAAAACGACGCAGAAGTGAAGCAGGGACGAAGCAGCGACGAAACAGCGATAAAGCAGAAATGAAGCAACGATAAAGCAGAAACGAAGCAGAAACAAAGCAGAGACGAAACAGTGACGAAGCAAGAACAAAGCAGCGATGAAGCAGCGATGAAGCAGGGACTAAGCAGAGACGAAGCAGAAATGAAGCAGCAATGAAGCAGTGACGAAACAGCGACAAAGCAGAAATGAAGCAGCAACAAAGCAGAGATGAAGCAACAACGAAGCAGAAATGAAGCAGAAACGAGGCAGAAATGAAGCAGTGACGAAGCAGAGACGAAACAGTGACGAAGCAGAAACAAACCAAAAAATGAAGCAGCACAAAGCAGTGACAAAACAGCAACGAAGCAGAAATGAAGCAGCGACAAAGCAGAGATGAAACAACAACGAAGCAGAGACGAAGCATTGTAGAAGCAGCGACAAAGCAGAGATGAAGCAACAATGAAGCAGAGACGAAACAGTGACAAAGCAGAAATGAAGCAGCGATGAAGCAGAGATGAAACAACAACGAAGCAGAGACGAAGCATTGTAGAAGCAGCGACAAAGCAGAGATGAAGCAACAATGAAGCAGAGACGAAACAGTGACGAAGCAGAAATGAAGCAGCGATGAAGCAGAGATGAAACAACAACGAAGCAGAGACGAAGCATTGTAGAAGCAGCGACAAAGCGGAAAGCTACAGCTCAATGTTGCTGGCAGCTGAAAACAAACATGCATGCATTAAATGTTTAACCTGTTTGCGTTCAGCCACAATGCAGAGAGAAGCAGACTAAGGAAAAATCATTTTCAAGGAAAACTCAAGGACCTTTTTTTCCAGGACATTTTACACTTTCTCATTTTCCAAGTTTTCTAGGACGTGTGTGAACCCTGACTACTGTTTTAAAAGCATTTATTTCTGGTACTTCTGTTCTCAAGTTTTACTTATCTATATTGCCCTTGCATTCAAGGTGTTAATCCAAACTGTACAATCATGATTTTCTTTAAAGTGACGAAAAGTATCGGTATCAGTGAAAAAGTACCATAAACTACTGGTATGGTATCGACAAGAAAAATTTCAGTCACCCATCCCTAGTGGAGTCTGCAGGGAATAAAGTATGGAAGACTTTCCATAAATCTAAAACAAAGAAAGAAAAGATTTTCCATCTGAGCTGGGCAAAACAAGGGCCAAGCAACTTAAATCATCATGTGACGTTCAAGAGATAAAAGTGGAAAAAAAAGAGAAAAGAAAAAGGGGCTTAAAAAATGGCCCCTTTTCAATATTTGTTAGAGGAGCAAGTCATCCATCAAAACCAGTGGCATTTATCATCTTGGGACAAAAGCTTTTACTCCTAGAATGAGGTGCGAACACTTGCCCGAACGCTCGTTTTTCACAGTTGATAATATTGCTCAGTGGCACCTGGAGGCAGGACATGATGCAAAAATGTTTTGTTTCAGCACATGAAGGAAAGAGGATGAGGCTCTTCAAATATCCATCATGATGACTGGTTTTATGTTTATCTGTTATGTTCATCTCCAGTGTTTCACTTCATTATGACAACAAACCATTTAAACACAACGCACTGGTCTATTTAACAAGTGGAAAGGATAATCTTTCCCATATCACATGAAGGCAGCATGAGGCATTTGTGACAAACTGGAGGAAAATGAGATGCAGGGGAGCAGAAAAGATACTGAAGCAGCAATAGTCAGGGGAACACACACTTGACAATACCATCTACTGTCTATACAAGCACTATGTTCATAATCTTTCCTATATTTGTCCATTTGTGTCAAGGACTGTAGATGGAAATTAGCATAATGCTAAATCTGGTGCAGCCATCTTTTCAGTTTCTACAAATAATAGTAATGCAACTGCATATGGCCCTTTACATAAAACAGAAAAAAACAGTAATCAGTCATCTTTCTGCATGTAAATGATTAAAAGTTTTATTTTCTTTTTCCCTGGCCTTCATCACAAGTAGATAGAGTACCCTTTTTTCTGTTTGGAGTCATATGTAGAGACTATTGTCTGAACAAATCACCCGTTCATCACCAGACAGAACAGACAAACCATCACACATGCTCACGTTCTTCTCTGTGGTCAGTTTGGAACTACTTTACCCAAATCTGCATGTTTCTGGACTTTTGGAAAAAGCCAGAGTTGAGACTGGAACCAGGAAATGACACTTCCCATCACAACACCCAGAGCTTCATAAAATACTGCTTCATTGAGGGTGGTTGTTCAGAAAGAAAAGAAAGATCTAAGAAAAAAAGTTGTTTCACAGGCTGTTTACATTTTTCTATCTCTTTAAAGTTGCTGAACAGAATTATTTCCTTTCCTTTCTCGCCGTATCTGGTGCAGATAGGGACAGGCGATATGCTATTGGGTGCGATAAACCGTCAAAGAAATTCCCAAATAATTTGTCATCTCATGATAAAAACAATAAATTCAGTTTATCAGGCTGTATTTGCCGTCGCACTACTTTGGGATTTTTATAAGCCAAGTTCTTTTTTGCTGTCTGCACCGTTTGAATAAATGTTGAATTTGTTCTCATATTTCAGACTTGTTTAATTGGTGTCACTACAGTTTTGCAATACAGGTACTACCTGAACTTAACTGATGTAGTTTAGTGGCTTCCAGTATATATGTGGCTCCCAAGTAAGGGCAAACTCCACTGGAAAAGAGTAAATCCCGGAGTTAAATTTATTAATTGTAGTTCTTTCTTCATCCGCTAGGGGCTGGCTCCAAAACAGAGCAAATCCCCACAGACTCCCATGTTAAAAATGCCAACTTCACAGCAGAAATAAACATGTTTACAGCCTGGTTCAAAGAATCATTTTAGGTTTAATAGGTCAAGTTTACCTTCATGTCAGCTGTGAGGGGGGGGGTGAATTTTTTTTTATAACTCATCCATTTAGATCAGGGTTTCTCAATCCTGGTCCTCAGGGACCCCTGTCCTGCATGTATTCCAGGTTTCCAACTCCACCACACTTGATTCAGATCAACTCAACTGCTCATCAAGTTCTTTGCAAGCCTGCTAACGAGCCTTTCATCTGAGTCAGGTGTGTTGAAGTGGGAATATCTTGAAAACCAGCAGGGCAGGGGTCCCTGAGGACCAGGATTGAGAAGCACTGATTTAGATGTTATTTAATCTTGAAATTACTCATAATTAGGGGCGTGTCATTTTGATTGACATGCAGCAGATTGGATGCCGGCCTGCTGGCCGGTGGCTACTTGTCAGCTCCTTCTTTGTTCTCGGTAAAGTCTCAGTCTGCAGCAGGGTAGCAAAATAGTGGTTTTTAGCAGCTAACAGCAGTTCCAAACCTGCCTTACCTTTACCCCGCTGCTGAGGAGGCTAATCCTTGTTAGTTCCTGTTAGTTCCGAGTTAGCTTGGTTAGCATTTAGCCCAGAGTACGTTCGCTGTCAAGCAATTGCCCCGAGAGCACACTTTGCCCATTTTTGTATTTTCGGGGAGTGGCAACACATGTAACACAAGATGGCGACAGTGGGGAAACGCCCAACTGGCTTCACTTTCCCCCCTTCAGACGTGACCAGATACTACGTCCATTTTTTTTTCAGTCTTAGTTCTCAAGACAGCATGTAGTGATAAACTTCTAATACAAAAGATTATGCTGATATTGTTTGTTTTTTTTATCATCACTTACCGTTACTGTGATTAAAAACCAGAAATTATCGTGATACATTTTTTAGTCCGTATCGCCCATCCCTACACGGCCAAGTCTAGAAAAGGTCATGGCTGCAAGGCATGTGTGCAGACAACTTACAGAAATAAATGAGTAAAACTTCTGGTTTTCCCCTTCTGGATACTGAAATGTCACACTGTTGAAAGTATGATCAGAAAGCTCTGAAAGGTGCACCAATATTTAATAAACACTTATAAACTGTCATCTTCAGAATCAATAGAAATGTTTTCAGACTGGAAACCAAGGCCTCTCTTCTCCTTTCTGTCTGTGACCAAACACACAAGCATGACAGTGAACACAGGTCTTCCATGACATCATCATCACACAAGCAACCTTCTGGCTCCACGACTGCTGACTGAGCTTCACCTCTTACCTCTAACTCCTTTAAGGAAGACACCACCCCCCCACTCCAAGTGAAAGACTCAACCAACGGTGAGTCAGGATTAGACCTTTCCTTACATTAGACCCACAGGATGCTGCCATAACTTACTCACTACTCTTTATTTCCAGTGAAAGATTAAAACCTCAGAGCACAAGGAAGATGCTTCTGTTCCTTTCTCATTTAAATGCTGATATTTGTTACATTTTATCTCTACGATTAAACACAAAAGTTACCCTTCACCACTCTGCCATACTCATCCTCAGATCTTCACCTCCTACATCAAAGAAAATCTTTTCTGTCTACTTTCCACTTTTGTCGGTGGGAGCAGAGGGTTAACAACATCAAGCCCCACCCATCAGAGGAGGCAGAGCAGAGGAGAGGAAGGAGGGGTGGGGTGGGGGGACCGTGTCCAAACTGGGACGTCCCACTGGAAATGTCTTCTGTGTGAACTGGTGAGCTTGTTAGATCGTCCCGGGCCCCGCAGACGGCTGACTTCTCTCTTGGTGTCCCTGCTCTGCAAAGCTGAAGGTAAGAGGTCTCACTCTGACCGTTATTCAACCTCTGCCACAGTCACAGAGGATTATAGGAGTTATGGGACTATGAATGCCACTTTTCCATAGTTTGCCACATCTTTTCATTTTGAACATGCTTTAAAAATTCCCTTTAAGGACTTTTAGTGGAGGCGGAACCTTTAAATCAAGCTAAAATAAGATTTTAAAAAAGTTTTATATTTCTGTAAATCTCAAGCAAGTGACAAGCTTCTCTATTTTTTTTCCTAACATTTATCTCAGCTGTTTGCATCGCTGTTTTTCCCATCATTCACCTGGCATCTGGTTTTAAAGGTAGCTTGAACTTTGACCTTCTGGTCATATCTGTTAAAAACAGCTGCATGGAAAAGCCCCCCTCCAGGTAAACAATCCGTGATTGGGACAATTCTTTTTCCGTGGAGGTATTGTGTGCCACATCGGCAATAAGAGGAAGAGGGGGAGGAGGAGGGGTGTGAGGAGGGGGGGGGGGGGGGGGGTGCAGACGGGCTTTCTCAGCTGTTTGGTTTTCTCATGTTTGTTTGTTTGCTTTGTCTCATTGTCCACTTTTAAACGATCTGAGTTTAGTTCGGATTCAGAAACTGCAGCTCTCTCTTTAATTTAGTACAGAGACCTCTGTGTCCGCCGTGAAAAATGAAGCAACCGAAGAGAAAATAGGAAAGAAACGGGAGGAGGAGAGTTGGAGGATGAAATTCCAACAAAGCCTGACAGAGCAAAGGGAGCATTTTTCCACCAGTAACCCACTCCGCTCCGTCTCCCTCCCTTCATCCTCCCTGTGACTGCCACTCTCTGATTACTCCAACGTAAAGGAATGTGTGTTTCCATGGTGACCAGTTACCAGCTGTTTCTGTGAGTTAGTGCAGATCCCTTGAAGTGTCGTGATTTGAAGAGAAATGCTCTAAGTCCTCCACCGTAGAGGCGAAGTTTCAGGAACAGCTTCCTCGTCTCCGCACAGATCCATACAAAGAAAAATGGTTTTCCCATTTCAGTGGCAGACGAGTTGAGTGGTCCACACAGGAGTGATCTCAGCCCCGTCCCACAGCTTTGACATGAAACTGGGACCAGAACGTCTCATAAGTGAGACGCTCGTGGCTGCAGAGGAACAGGCAGGATGGAGGAAAGTCTGAAACGTGGCTGAACAGATGCTTTTCAACTCTTCTATATGGCTGTAAAACTGGGATGCCCACAGCTGTTTGGTGACGATTATGTAGTTTTTAATCGAGATAGGTTGCTCTGCTGTTGCATTAGTTGCTGAAAATTACAATTTCAACCTCTTTGTAAAAAAAAAAAAAAAAAGCCAACACAGGACTCAAAACTAGAGATGTCAATACAATACCAGTAGTTTATGGTACTTTTTTTAATCAATACCCATACTTTTGATCCCTTAAAAAAAAAAGAAAATAACACATGATTGTACAGTTTGCATTAACATCTGCAATATTAAATATCAAATCAAAGATACTTTATTGATCCCCGAGGGGAAATTCATGTTTCAGTACAACCCGTCCAAGACACATACAAAGACATAACAAGACAGGATAAGGCAGACCATGGTCAAGCAGCCCCTCTGCAGGGCGCACCTTTGCAGAAAGAAAAATATAAGTAAAACTTGAGCACAGAAGGAAAGAAATGCTTTTAAAACAGTAATAAATTTTATTGATGAAGAAATTGAACAAAAATAAGATTAAAAACTTCTTTAAATGATCAAATCACTTAAGTACAGTTTAAGATTATGTAAATTTATTCAGTGGAAATGTTCAAATAAAATGTATTAGCAATATTATAAATTTACCAAAACACAATGTGCAATAACCTGCATTAAAGCACTGAAAAATACCAAAACATCATCATCATCATCTGATAGGCTACCACCATCATGTGACACAGAGGCTAGAATCTGGCTGCTTTCACATCATTTCATTGCCTAAAACCCCTCAGAAGTGAAAATAAATTGCATGTTTTGTATCTGTACAGTGGAATCGCAATACTCAAAAAAGTATCGATTTTGATTTTTTGTCTGGCTGGTATTGAAGTATCAACTCCAGGGTATCGATATGCCAATCACTATCAAAAACCAACTTAAAATGTGGGTGTATTTGCAAATATTCACTAATATTTGGGCATTTTTTGTCAAAATTTAACAAAAAATGATAATTATCTTGGCATTCATTCATTAATGGGACTTTTTAATGGGCATCAGCCATGTTCACATCTGCAGCTCTGTAACAACACCTGAAATTATGAGTGTATTTTACAACGTCTGGATGTCCAGCAGCGTCTTAAATGCATGTTTTACTCATCTGTAAGCCTACATAATAGTTTAATCTTCTTCTGTTCCCTCACATTTACTTTCCCATCTTAAGACAAATGTCATTGCTCCCTTTTTAGTTTAAAAGATGTTCTTGTTTTCCTTGTTTGTCACACCTGCCAAGGATTTCTCTCAGCCTTCTTTGGGAAGACTGAAGCACAGTGTGTTGGCGTTTGTATAAGCGATGTGGAGATGGAGCATCTGAGGTGTTTAATTGTTGAGGTGGCAGGTCTGGGCCGAACTGAGGGGAGGAGGAAAAGAAGGGGGAGGTGGTTTTGGATGCTCTGAAATACCAGGCCGTCTTGGCAATCTCTAGAAAAGCGCTAATCCGACAGGAAGCAGGGATTGTACTGCTGTCTGGACTCGACATGGAAAAGAAAAATCTGGAGTTTTAGTGTCAACAAGAAGGATTGAAAAAAAAGGAAGGAAACAAAGATGGAAAGACACATTAAGTGTGAGAAATACAAGCGTGAAAGTGGATTAATTACAATAAATTGGGACAGACAGAAAAGAGATGTTGAGTTAAGAGGAAGAATTGTACTGCTGGAAACAAACACTTCATGTGTTTCAGCAAAAAAAAAAATGGACCAATAATTAGGATTAGAAGTGATTTAATGACAGAAAAAGCTATATTTACATTAAAAAGCTTCTTACAACTCAACAATAATTAGACTAAAATGAAAATCTTAAGTTAGATGACCAGCTTACAGGTTGCTATAATGGCCACGTAAAGACAAAGACAATAACAAAGTCTGTGAAGGTAACAAAAATAATTCAAACTGCAGATTTACATTTAAGAAAATAATTTTTCTTTGTGCTGAAAAAAAAAGAGGATAAAAGCAAAGTGTGATAAAAAAGGAAATTAAAAATAAATGGTTGATTGATTTCTTTATTTAGAACACACACACAAACACACACACACATATATACGCATGTGTGTGTTTATATTACAAACAAAAAAAAAGATGGAAAATAAGTAAATGTAAATAACAAATGCATTCATGTGATGTTGAAAAGGAAGTACAAAGAAGTTAAAAAAAAAAGTATTACTGTAAATCCTACGCCTGACCGACAGTATATACATATACTGTATACTAGAGGTGCAACAATACATGTACTTGTATCGAACCGCGAGCACTGTATATCACATCTTGAACAATACAGTTTTTAAATTATTTAGTCAACCCGTGTAATATCAAACCGAACCGTGATTTTTTTGTATCATTGCAAAAAATTCAATTCCTAATATATCCTGTACATACAGTACATCACTGACACATGCACACAAACTGCAAAACCAAAATCTTACAAGTATATTTTTATATTACCTAAAGAGAAAATTTCAGTGAGATAACTTGTTTTAAGGCAATGCATGTTATTTCAAGAAATGTTATCAAGAACATTTTTCTTGTTCTATTGGCAGAATTTATTTGCTTAGTACAAACAAAATTTTTTTTTACTTATTTTAAGAGAGGCCAAGATTTTATGTTCTTGTGATAAGCAAAAAAAAATCTGCCAGAAAGCAAAATTTTCTTGATAAGATTTCTTGAAGTAAGATGCACTGCCTGAAAACAAGTTCCTATATCTCACTGAAATGTTTCTCTTTAGGTACTTTTGTCCTATTTTGAGTGTGATGAGATACTTTGACAAGACATAAGAAAAATAAACTTAATGTAGTAAGATTTGAGTTTTTGCAGTGTATTCATATACATACACACACATACATATAATAATGAGAAGTCAGACTCAACAGTATGGACAACGCAGCTTTGTGAAACATGCATTTGGATTTCACTGACATGTTGAGACTTTTTTTCCTCAGTGGAGACAAATTAAAGAGGTGATATGAAAAAAAACCAGATGAAAATGTTGAAAGATGCTTTGTGAAAAAAGTGTTTTTCATCAAAAGCTTAACATTCTGGAGGCACAAGGTCTGATCTGATTAACTGGGAAGGGATCTGGGTCAAAGAGGTCAGGTGATGAAGAATTGGGCTTACTGAGATACTGACTTTTCTTCTCCGTTTTCCTCCGGACTTCTCCTCCATTCATCGCTCCTTGTTTGTGCTCTTTGTGCTCAGTGATACAGGTGACTGGTTCTATAAGAACGGCTCTTTGTCAAGGCATTTAAAGAGAGCTCCACCTTTCTCTGGAGAAAAAATGGCTTTGTCAGGTGTCTTGTTACTGTGAGGCTCCAACATGGAGACTGTTAACTATACATTGTGTTAGCAGTTGCAGTAGCTAGTAATACAAATATGTAGCAGGGTTTTTTTCAGTGTAGAAGTTATAACTTGATCCTGTGAGATTCTGCAAATGCTTTGATAAAGAAAATGCCTGCATTTATTTTATTGACAAAGCACTGTTTAATGTTTTTACATTTCTTTAGCAATCTAATTTCTTACTTACTGAGAAACTTGTTAGATGGTAATTATTACTGAAAGATGGCTAAAGACATCAAAACTGAAGTAGTCTATGCAAAAAAAGAAAAAAAAAATGTATTTAACAGGAAAGGCAGTAGATCTTGGGAGTCAACAACTTTGTTAAATGTGAAAGTGCACATCATTTCAGTCAAACAAGATGCTATAGCTCAACTGGTTGACACCAAAGCCCCCAACATACCAGTTCCACGTCTGAGACCTGGCTGGGCTTTTTTGTGTGTCCACCTGTCTCTGAGCTCTTTTCTGTTAAGACATCCCTTTGAAAACAAACTAACCTCACCCCTCCTCCCTCAAATGTCTCAGGAGATCAGAAATCCCCGTGATCAGGTTTGGAGCTACTTAGTGGACCACTGATAACCAACGCTGAATTGTGCCTCATCTATCAGAAACATCACTGATTCCTTTCCTGATTCTTTTGATTACCTTCACAAAATTTCCTAAAACTCTCTCCAACGCTAGCTTCGCTAAGGTTAGCTTTTAAACTTTGTCCAGGAACATGAATTTCTTCTTTTTGTTATTGTGCACATAAGCAAAAATAGAATATAAACAAATAGCATTTCACAAAAAGACCATCACATCTATCGGGTTAAAAAGTCTGCACATGGAGGTTGGAGAAGTTTGATGGTGGAGATGTACACTGCAAAAGTCAGTGTTTTCATAGCTTACACTTAGCTTTAGATGTTGCAACCAACTTTGAGATTGGCTCTGTCTTGGGATTGACAATTATCTGTTTTTTTGGTTCAGGTGTAAAAATATTTTGCTTAGACTGAGGAAAATACAATTTATGATGAAAACAGATGCTAAGTTTAACATAAACATGTTCCCTTTTCTGGATTATGAGCTGATTAGTCCTGCTCCCTTTGCAACAGTCAAAAATGTTCAGGAATGGAAAAATGTACAAGCACAATTGATGCTCATCAGCGTAAGCACAGACTCGTCCGTTTTCATCACTTTCTAATGTTTTGCAAAGCAGCACGGTTGGTTTAAACGGGTCAGGTTTAAACTCTGCTTCTGAGGTGATTTAACTCAAACTGTACAGATCTGGGCATGAAAAAGTTCCCCTTTCAGCCGACTGCCAGCCACTTACCAGCCACTTACCAGCCACTTGTCTGCTAATTCAATCGCACAGAGAAACGCCTGTGTGCCCAGGGGAAACGATTTCAGAGCATAGATGAATGCCCAGAACAAGGATGTTTCCACACACCAAGTTTGGACACCGTGCATGATGGCGTATTTGCGGGACAAGCCGTTCAGCCAGTGATAGTGCAGTAATGGTGCACTATTAGTGCACCACATCTGGCAGAAAAAGGAGGAACTTTTTCATGCCCGAATCTGTACGACCATGCTGATTATGCGCACAACTTTTAACCTTCCCAATCAGAAGTGAATGAACTTTTATATTAAAATTCATAAGCCTGGCAGTTTTTCACGTTTCCGAGGACACATTGAGCTTCATGCTGTAAAACAGGCCAGACAAGGTTACAAAGTTCAGCAGTTTCCGACCTATTTCCCTGAGGAACCCCACCTACCAAAAAGTCTTGGACCCCGTTCACCACCCCTTGCTGAAGATGCTAGATTCTTGCCACAAAGGATGTATTCTTGCTTTTCCCCTTCCTGTCGTTTGATAAAACCATGATGCAACCAATCTGAAATTATAAAAATCTTAAGCTGATACTCCTCGACTCATCTCTGTGTGGACATGACCTTCATT
This sequence comes from Atherinomorus stipes, assembly GCA_023101725.1. Classification (NCBI taxonomy): domain Eukaryota; kingdom Metazoa; phylum Chordata; class Actinopteri; order Atheriniformes; family Atherinidae; genus Atherinomorus; species Atherinomorus stipes. Next base: position 115,813 of record JALJCO010006802.1, read on the forward strand.
TTAATCACACTGCCTCTGAACAGTTAAAGCTTTGGGGACCCCCCTGAGTTCTCTGGGGACTCCAGGTTGGGAACCACTGACATAGCTGAGCTGATGCTTTAGAAATCAACCATCTGAGCCAAAATAGAAAATCTGTTCCTTCTATAAGCTGTGATCCGGACAAACTGACCACAATCTGTATGCGAACATGTCACAAGTCTTCTCTTCTAATTAACCACAAACAGCTTGGTAAGGCTTCACCCTCATTCTCAGAAGTCTTCACAGACCTCTTAGCACCTGTTTGACCCTTTGCACCCCCCTCTGACCCCCCTCACCCAAAAAGAATTTGACCAGATGGTGGGGGGGCATCACAGGTTCAATGAGCTTTATGCCCAACTCCCTTACTTCCTGAACTTAAGCCAGCTCCTTTGCCTCCTGTCTTTCATTACTGGACAAACTGATTAAGCCAGGTGTGTTTGGCCCTTGTCCTCGTGGTTACTGAGATCAGGCGCACCTGGATTAATCAAATCGGCCAATAAGGAAAGACAGGAGATGAAGGAGCTGGCTTAAGTTAGGAAGACGTGGAGTTGTGCATAAAGCCCATTGGGGGGGAAGAAGGAGAAGTTGATTCCAGAGGATACAAACTTGAAGTTGCAAGTGTAATATTATGTACGGTTTCATACATTTCCTCCACCTGCAGAGCTCAGAGCAGACACAGGAAATCACTCTTCTCTCTCCAAGTTGCACCGAATATTTTCCCTTGCCCAGCGTTGTTTGTCTGTTCCGTCTGCAGTCAGACAAACTGCAACAGGTTGTTTGTCCAGGCCTCTCAACCCTGTTATATCACCGAGGAGACGAAGAAAGAATTCCTCTAATTCTGTTCCCTCTAGAGCCCCGCTGGAAAAGAGAGATATTACAGTGACAGTAAAGGAGATATCTGAATTAGCGACAGTTCCAGCACAGGTTGTTTTCCTCCAAAGCAAGTTTACATTAGCTTACCTAACTAACCCAAATTAAATACCTTTGCAGGGGAAAAAGGCCCCTTTATGAGCCTGAAGTTTCCCTTTTAGCCTCGGCGCTGTTTGATTATGAGAACAGCTTTCCAAATAAAATAATTTGTTTTGCTGTTACGTCAGTTTGTCCGGCCTCCCCCTTCCTGCTGAGCTGAGCCCAATGACTCTTTGACCAAATAGGAATATTCTAAAGCGTGCATATGATAGGGACACCATGTCTCTCCAAATCAAATATTGACCCCACACTTTTTGAGGATTGAGACCAGTTATTTTTTTCCTGCCTTTGCAATCACATTTAGCTCTAAATTTACTCCAGCTTACATGCTACCTATATTACGCGTCTGTTATCCTTCTTACAAAATTTCCCATCGCCAGAAGACCTTTTCTTTTTCTAAAGCACAGTAAAGTTTTCCTTATGCAGAGGTTATTTGGAGTCATCACTGTCTGCGTCCCCTGCCAGGGTTTCTGTAATTTTCCACGTATAAGCCTAGTTTTGACTTCTTAGCCTGACATATTTTTGTACCCTTACAAACAGTGGACAGTACTGTAAAAGTCCTGGCATGACTTGGGTGTGAAAAGATCACACTTGTAAAATCAGCAAGTCTTTTTCACATGCACGGAAACCATGAATGTTAAAGAATATCAAAAAAAAAGATTTGTTGATGTTTTGCTTTAAATTGCATTGAGATGTGTAGCAGGACAACATGAAATCATATTGTAATTCTAAGGAAACAAACTGGCTGTCTAACAACTTGCCATACAACTTGCAGGTTAAGGCATTTGATGGATGGCACATCACCACATAATAGCTGACATTTCAAAAAGATTTTTATCGTCGCTGTGTAGTGCATGACAATACAAAAGGATGACATTTGAGGTATAGCACCATTTTGTGGATCATAACCTCACATCTATCACAGCATTTTCAAGATGCTGCATGTCAGAAAAATGATCAAAAGAAACTTGTTTGCAACAGCAGGATGTTTAAGAATTGTAGCTGTAAATGATGGGAAATACAATAATTTTTAACCAACCAGTGAGTTTTAGATCTTCAAATTCCACATGAGCCTTGCAGAAACAGACGCATTTGAAGTTCAGACTTCAAGAACTTTGCAACAGTTAATTTTACTTAAAACTGCACCTCAGAAAGTGAGGACAGCTCAGATTTTAGGACATTTCAACTCAGATTAAAGGCCAGTCCCAATACATCCCCTAGCCCTACGTTTTAGCCCTGTACCTAAATTTTGAGCGTTTCCATGAGGGAAGTGGTGTCCCAATTCCTCTTTGCATAGTGGACATGGTTACATGCTGTCATTCCAACATATCCTAACCCTAACCCTAATTGTCGAAATGATGAGACGTTTGGCAGAAATTTAAGTGTTGCGATTTTGACAAGCGGGGACCCATGTTGGAGTGGAGGAATGGCGGTGGCCCCCGAGTGGACGTAATGATGGGTAGGGGTTATGAATATAGCCCCTCAAAGCGAGGTATTTCAGGTGCTGATTTGCAGAGGGAGGGCCAGAGAAAATTTCCCAGAAAGCTTTACATCATTTTCATACTGAATCAAACAACGACAACCCCTGGAGAAGAAAAGAAGAAAACTCACAATTACACATACTGTATGTACAGATTACACATCATTAGCCAGGCTAGCCATGCTAGCTAGGCGAAAATGCAGCTTTACAGAATAAAGAAAATAAAGCTTTTGCAAGCTTTTTGTCAGTTCACAAAGTTGTCAATGGCGACTTCTCTGTGTGGTTGTTTTGTTAATTAATCCAGCAAATAATGATGAATGATTTTTTTTTTTTTTTTTTTTTAATGATTGCAACCACTAACTCCATGTTTATGCCTGGTCTGCTGTTGTGGTTCAGTATTATGTGTATACAGTTTTCACGCAGGAAGCGGTGTCCCAATTCTAAGGAAGATTACAAAGCTATCCCTTGTGGCTTCATTTGGGTGTAGTGGGTGGGGGCTAGTGATAGTTAGTAGAGGAACATTGGGATTGGGTATTTTACCAGCACGAAAGACTTAGTTTATGTAAATCTTGTAACATTGTTGATTAATTAAACAAATTATGCAAGACTGCAAATTCCATGTTGAACAGCTTCCACAAATTTTGATAAAAAGTCCACCAATACAGCTAAACAAAATGCATGATCGTGGCTGGTAAGTTTTATTGAATGTATAGCATATGAAACAATACTGTTCAGCTGTTTGTAGTCTTGTTGGTATTTGGCAACGAGATCCTCACTTTTTGCTAAGTGTGGTCACCTGATCAAAACGCATCCTTTGGTAACTTCACTGTGCATCCAATGCAATTTGTCATTGAATATAAATGGCTAGTACTCTAGCTAGCTACTCTAAAAATTACACCTGCAAAAAATTTTATTTAGACTTCAGTTTGCAACCCAGAAGTAATGAAATGCTATATCTGTTTAAAAAAAAGTGTCAGTTTATACCAGAATGATTATTCTGTATTGCTCAGCCTGCAACTAACTGTTGCATAGCTAATGCAAGCTAGCAAAACTAGTTTAACGGTCAAGAAAACATAAAAAATCATCTATGAATGTGGCTAAACCACAGCAGGTTTGCACTTACAATAAATTCTACTGTTACTGCGTAGTTGTCATTGCTTTTTTAAACTTTAGCTAACAGCCCTGTTCTCTAACAATGGCACGAATGCAAAAAAGAAAGAAGTCCTGAATTACATACTGCTTGAGTATATAACATCAACTGTATTTATGAAAACAGTGACTAGAACCTCCCGTAGACACGAGTGGAAGACACAGCTAAAAAAAAAAAAAAAAAGATAGCGGTAAGCTACATAACATCAGAACTCACAAGCTCAGACTAATTTGCCTTCAGATATAAAAATGTGAATATAAGTACAAAATGTTGCCACTGTGGGTTTATTTTGCACACTGTTGCCAACTTAGCAACTTGGTTGCAATATTTAGTGATTTTTCAGATCCCTCAGGCTACTTATTTTCAAAAAAGCACCTAGCGACAAATGTTGCCACTTTTTAAGTGTTTATGGGGACAGATAAAGTTTATATCGCTTTCCGTCCGTTCATCGGGTGCTGCCGTCGGCCCTCCCTCCCTGTTTCCTGGCACTCACTTGCTGTTCACGCTGTCCTGGTGCAGCAGCAGCTCTTTCCAGCTGCTGTGAGCTGTTCACTCCTCCTCATACAGATAGCAAATTAATTGTGCAGGTGTGAGAAGATCCTATTTTCTTTTCCTGGTCTAAGCATGCTAAGGTACATTTTGGCTTTCCTGTGGCATTATTTTTTCTGCTCATGCTCGCTTGTCTGATTGTGCAACTTGCTCTCAGGAAAATAATGTTACGCCTGGTACGTGCATTTGAACCTAAAGAAAACATGTCAGTCATTTCTGGAACATGACCAAGTGTGTTTGCAGTGCAGCATACCAAACATTCGTCGTCAAAATGTCAGCTTTCTCTTGAGGCTTCATCAAGCAGCACATCGCTGCATGCAAAATTTTACCCTTTTCACTGCATATGTCCGAACACGTCGCCCTTTTCAGACCCTTCGTATCAAGAATCCTTTTCACCTGCAGGGCGAGGCTTTCCCCCTCCAATGTTAAACCCATTCCTCTACGTCTGACTTGTTGAGCATAACGAAGGAATTTTACTTGGCTTAATTTTCTAGAGAAAATCGGATCATTAAGTTTCATTCAACTATTGTTGGTTTAAACCTGCTGCCAAGGTGCAGGAATTCAGACTATGCACAGCTCTGTTTTGTAAATCTTGATATCCTGTTGCTGATCTCTGGCAGCGTTCTGCATGTTTCACAAACTGTCAGCAAACTTAATTTTTATTACCCTGGATGAGAAATCTCCCTTAAAGCAGACGAAACAGACACAAACCCTTGTTTTGAGACTTTTTCATACCCAGATAACAAATATCTTCAGGCTTTGATCTTTACAAGCATCTTCCGCCAACACTTAAACTTACCCCTATGTACTGTACCATACGTCCACTGATGTCTGTGAGAATAGCTGATTTCAAGGAGATAAAGAAGGAGATCATGTATAGAGAAAGGGGAAGACCAAGCAATGCAACGCTCCATTACCAAACAAAGAAACCCCTGTTTGGTTTCTGAGATGAGAGGAAAGAGAAGCAGGCATAGAGCTGATTTTATATTGAGTTTCAAACAATGGATGCTCAGACAGGCGGCTGGAGGAAGACAGAGAACTTCTCTCACGCCAGCCACATCCAACAGGAAACTTGGACCTTCCTATCAGGAAAACAGTGTTTGTTTCCCAGCTTATTCTATACAAGCATGTGGATTCTAGAGGAACTCAATATACTTTTAGTCCAACATTAACCAAGACTGAAAAAAGTATATAACATGAATACTAGACTGTAAGATTGTACTTGAATTTAGGAGTACACTATACTATATATGAAGTCTATTACTGGCCTATATATTATTGTTTTGTTTGTCTTCACTTCATTCTTTGTTCAGGCCATCTATACAATAATGTAGCTTAAACTAAAATTCTAGGGTACCGTCCAAAACTTCAAAGACAGTGACTATTAAACGTAAAAGTAAAAAACTGGTACTGTATGGCATCTTAGAGGCAGTCACTTTACTGAACGATATACCTATCAGTACTTGAAAGTTGCAGCTGATCTGATCCGAAAGCAGAAATTTGTAGGAAGTGACACGGTGTGATTTGGTGTGTTGAAAAGCGCGTGATCTTTGTGGAAATTCTTAATCTGACATTCCTTCATCACTCAGTTTGACATGAAATTTGCTGTCACATGAAGAAGGAGCCTGAGAACATTGTCCCCAATTCAAATCAAGAATGAGCATGTTTAATGTCATATGGGTTAGTTTAAAAGTTCAACATATTTACTGGTAAGCGGCAACTAAAATAAATTTTAAGGCCCAAATCAGTTCCTATTTTCATCAAAAAATACTGACGTTTGTGCATTTCTTTGTGTGTCCTTGATGCGCTCATGGGACCAAACTGCAGGCCGCTGTCCGAGTTCGGGAAGAATTAACGTCCAATTTGTACATAAAGCTGTTTTATGTTATTCGAAGCTCATCATGTCATGATTTATAACCACAATAACACTTTTACAATGAGTAAAATCAGGCTTCAGTACACATCGTTATTGTTATTTTTGTTTTCATTCATCCCTTTGTCATTATACTTGTTAGCTTGAGAAGTTTGCATCTTCCCATTTCCTTTCAGGCATGTTGAATATATTTTTATTTATAGCTATGGCCATAACTGTGTTGTTTTGTTGTTTTCTTTGTGATAAGATGATCAGCTATGTAATTAGTCATCTTGTGTTCTATGAAAATATGAAAACGCATTGCCTGAAATTAATAAATAAATTAGAAAATAAAGGTCCCACCTGCAGCTTGCTGGACGATGCAGAGTCAGATATCAGGCACTAATACACATATCGATACACTGAAATATCATCAAAATATATGTAATGTTTTCATATGCTGATATCATATCGATATTTAAAAAGCGGTATTTATCAATTTTACTAATGAAATCTCATGAGATTTTGTCATTCTGAGATTTCTGTGGCAAAATAGGTCGATACTATGTTTTAAAATATCAATATGATATCAGGATATGAAAATATGGTGATATTTCAGTCGATATTAATGATAATCGATATTTTTCTTACCCCTAGTGTTAACTTATGCAAAGTAGAGCTGGCTGGGTCATTTCAGTTTACAAGAGATTGGTGTTCATCAGTCTGAGAGGAAAGATATGCACTCTGTGATCTACGAACATTCATGAATCTGACGGAGGGGTTTCATAAAAAAATTTAAGTTCAGTTTAAAAACAATTTTGAGAATATTCGTGAGAAGAGATTGGTGAATGTCTGATTAGATGTTGCTTTGTTTGACTAAAAATGGTCAAATTTAGTAGACATGAGATGAAGAAAAAAAAAATAAGAAGGAAGATGATGAATCTTCCCAGGAGTGATTAAATCATATCACAGAATAAATGAAGGAGTATCGTGCCAGAATCTGATTCTTTTTCTGGCTAAATCAATGAATTGTAATAGTTTCAACTATGTAAAGTGAAAGCTTATTTTGTAAATCAATATCAAACTTATTTAAAACAGGTTTGATATTTGGTCATAAAAATTAGAAATGGAATAAGGTATGACTTTAGAGGTTAATGTCACACTTAGAACGCAGAAATAATAACTTGAATTCAGCGTCATTGCATGAAGTATACAGTCTCCGAAAAAACGAGCATGAAAAAATGGCATAAAGCAACGCTCAACGTCCACTTCAATAAATTGTTTGAGCCTGTTACACAGTTTGACCACAGGGGGCAGAGAAACTTCATTCAGAGGATATTTAACTGAAATTATGAAGTAAACTTTTTCCCCCGTCTTACAAAATTAGAAAAAATACATTTTTTTATCTATATTTAGATAATTTTTTTTTTTTTTTGGGGGGGGGGGGGGGATTAATCATTTTGACAACATATAACTGGGAGTATTTTTGGTATTTTTTTTAAACAGGGCTTTAATCAGCCCATTACAGTATAAACTCGTGAAGAATGCAGTGATTTTTGTGCATCTGTGTTGAGTGGGGGCATTCTTGTTTTTGTCATTTTGAAGTAGATGTGGAGTAAACCAAGACGCAGCAATGAATATTGTAGCTGAAGCCGTTTGATGATATGGTTTCATATCACTGTAAACATTATCCTTACAGCTCCAGAGGGAACTGATACCTCTGGACGGATCCCTCTCAGGGTTTTTCATGTGTAAACGAGTGTTCAGAGAAGTCGTGTGGGAATTATTTTTCCAAGTAGAGGCCAGGTAGAAAGATGAAGGGTTGAAAACACGTTGCCTCAGGTCATGGAAAAATGCTGCTGTGAAGCTCATCAAGACGGGAGCTGTTTACGCTCCTGTTTCCACCCAAATGGCAGAAGTGTATGCAGACTCCGCCCATCACAGCAGGGCTCTCTGAAGTCTCTGTGTTAAGCTACTGTGTTTGCTCTGATTTAAGAATGAGATAATCCCTGTGAGCTCCTTATGTAATGTTCTGGGAGAATCTTTTTGAATAAAACCACAAACATGTGTATGCAACTTCAAAACTCGACATTCGTAAAGACAGCCAACACCGGCTGGAGAGTCTGAGGAGCGTCATTTCTGCAGTAAAAATGTGACACATGTTGTGTGCAGATGTTGCTTTTTGTGAGGGTAATGGATGGTTGGCCTTTACTCTGCTTCAGCATCACTGAATTCTAGTCCAGATGTATGGTTCTTGCTGCTGTGTTTGAAAAAGAATAAAAGAAAGAACCAAAAACTGTATCTCAGCTTGTTCTATTGCAGGGTTGCAGGGGGCTGGAGGCTCGAGAGGCCGAGTGCACTCTTTGATAGGTTTCCAGTCCATCACAAGCTGTGTTTCCATTACACCTAGAATTTTGCAAAACCTAGATATCACAATTAAAAACTGGTAATGGAAACACCTACATTTAAAAAAAACAAACAAAAAAAAAACTCATATTGCAAAAAGTTATCACACTCTCATGAGATGATTTTTAGACGTTTCGATAAAGCAGTTTTTTGAAAAAAAAAAAAAAAAAAAAACCCCAAAAACATGCCATTAGGTGTAGCGTAGGGGGCAAAAACCAGTTAATTCTTGATGTTTATGATTGTTTAAAAGCATTAACTGTGGAATCGGAGTGATGGGGGAAGTTTTACCAGTCACATAGGCCTGTATGAAAAATCCCAAAATTGCCATAATTCAGCAAAAGGAATTCAACATGCAGATATGGTTTAAAGATACATAACAGAAACTTTAGACCTTAAAAATATGTGTTTCTGACTCGTTTGATGGCACACCAACACTCGGTATGCACACTGTCGAGCCGTCACTTCCCAGAGGCGTCCCAGGGCTCAGATACAGCAGAATGTAGGTTTCCGGGACGTGACTGTGACGTTACAGCTGACTATTGGTTGCGCACTGCGTCACTTTCTCGCAAACGGATATGAATCAGATATGAATACTGCAGGTGTTTTGAACACGCATCATGTCGGAGTCAGTAAAGAAACTCAAGGAAACATTTCCAGAGGGAGAGAGGAAAAGAAAGAGAGGAAGGGACAGAACAAGAATCAAGATAAGACTGACTTTTACTGGCTGGAGTGAATCACATGCAAGATGGATGCTAGTTTAGCTGCTGATGGGGGGGGCACGTCACTGAGAATACTGCTAAAAGTTCTGTTGTGTGTATTTGAAGGGACTAGAAGCAGAAATTGTGAAAGAATAAACATGCATGTCCAATTTTTTAATGCTAATGGGGGATGAAGCATTAAAAAACAAAAAGAACGAGCCCACCCACGTTTCTCTCCGTTGACTTGAACAGGCTGTGTGCTGCATAATGCGCTGCGATCCGGTGGCCGAATTCCCAAGAGGGACTCAACTGCAGTGACGATACGTCGCCATATATCCAATGCACGCCAGAAGTCCCAATCGGAAGTTTCTTTTTCATGTAACTTCCTAAAATCTAAACCCAACTCTGACCCTTCTCCTAACCCTAACCACCCGACTACACTATACGCATCTGTTTGCAAGCTGCAGATAGTTACTCTTGGCGGTATTTAACTAATTCTGCATGAGACTTCCTGTATGGATTGGATGTGTGGCAGGACGAAGGAGGGCCCGGGCGGGAATTGAACCACAGACTCCCGGGTGAGAGTCATGCGTGCTAACCAGTCAGCCAAAGGGACATCCCATTGGCCAAGTAGCCAGGGAACATGAACACTCGGAGGCATAGTGACAGGACTGTCAACTGCCACAGATGTATGGCGACACCCTTGTCGGTCATTGTAACTGCAGTTAGGTACTCTTGGAATTCCCCGTGCCGTCGTGCAAATGTGACGTCAATTGACGCTGCATCCGCATCCCTGACAGTTTTGATACAGGAAGAAGACGGTCGTGGTGAATTCAAACACTGCAAACACCTACCCCAGTTAACTTAACATGCGTGTGTTTGGACTGTGGGAAGAAGTTGGAGTACCCGGGGAGAACCCATGCACACATGGGGAGAACATGTAAAAACCTCAGCATGTGCAGGAACCTCAAGCTGCACCGTGATGTGGTAGTTTGCACCGTTAGCACCAGAAATTTACTTTCACAAAATTTCATCTTAATTTTTTTCTTCTACTTATTTGATTCAATCTAATAGTTTTATGAATATTAACTTGTGATGTTGCTAAAACAATATCATTGTTAGTGTAAAGCAGAACTTTTCTACATACAGTTAGTTGAAATTATTGCACCGACAGGTAACCAGAGGTGGGCAATCCAGGTGCCATAAAGTAAGAATCCTGCCGTGTTTTTGGATCTGCCTGTACATTTAGAACAGGTGTTTTCACTAACGAACTCATGCAGAGGAGCTTTGCTGATTAACTTCAGCTGGTTTAATGATTGTTGGAACAACTGCTGGACAGCATTTTTACTTTCTTGAACAGGGATGTCCACCAACACGTAGCAAAACATTCGGCTGGTTTTGTTGCTTTGTCTTTGGCCTAAGAAATGTGAAAGATTAGTTTGCTCTTTCTGATAATAATGAAAAACAATATTGATGATGAGCATTTTGTGTTATTCGTCTCTTTGAAACATAGATTAAGATGCCTTGTAAACATCAACTCAATGATGTTAATGAGACTGCAGCGGTTTGTACCTGTTGAAATTGATCTGTAAATATTACTGAGATTAAGCTGGTAACATTTCTATTGCTTTTAAAAGAGATATATCTGAGTGGTGCTTCGAAGGCAGGATAATTAACTCTGCAGGCATGTCTGGAGCTTGTCTGTGGAAAAAACACCCTGGTGTCCCTGAGGGAAAGTTTTGTCATGCTACTTTAATTGCAAAGCTGCAATAATCTGCATTTAATTTAAGCTTGTTCAAGTTTCAACTGGCTCATGTTTCAGTTTCTTACTTTTTATAGAGTAAATACCGTTTTAAAAGCACAACTTTAAAGAGGTTACAAGTATAAGACCGCCTTACTGGTTTAGCTTAAACCTCTAAATATTTGACATCTCCATCTCCAGTATCAGCCTGGGAAACTCTTGCATATTTCATCTGTTTTTTTATTGATGTTTCATTCCCTTGAGAAAAATCTGGGAAGCTGTTGACATAAGAGTATTCAGTTTTGCGTGTTTGTGTGGAAGTTCATTGTGAAAATCGAATGACAGAAAAGTTGTCTCTTTGTCTTCACAGACTTTGAAGATGAGGGTGTGGATTGTCTTCCTCCTGTGCCTGGCTGGCCACGCCATGGCTGCTCCTGTAAGTCCTACTGTGTGTGTGTGTGTGTGTTCTTTGTAAGATGACCTCTCTCCTTTCCTGCGATCAACAGTCCACGTGTGACATTTAATGTACCGTTTGCATGTGTGCTGGGATAACTGGGAGTTGTCACCCACGTACTCTTCCTGTGCATTTTCTTCTGTGTGGGTGTGTGTGCAGCCACATGTAAAGTCTGTTTGGATGAAGTGTTTGTTTTCCTAAAGCCAATTGCTCCCCTGAGTGCTTGTTCATGTGCATGGAGATTCACATTGTGTGAATAATCTGTGGGTTTTTCTTTGTGTGCACTGATGAGATCATTGCATCCAACTTCCTTCACTCAAATGTATGTGTGTGTGTGTGTGTGTGTTGCAGGCTGAGGAGGAGCCCGTTGTGGAAGAGCTGGTTACAGAGGAGCCAGTTGTTGAGGTAAGTCCAGATGTTGCTCTGGTTTACAGTGATTAGTCGTGGTTTTCTTTCAAAATCCTGAAAGTTTTTCCAGTACTAGTACTTCCTCAGATGTATATTTTCCCACAGCAGCATCCTGTGCTTCCAGAAAAGGGATTAAGACATTTTCATTTCCAGTCCTTGAAGGTGGAGTCCAGAGTTTCCTCCCGTTTCTGTTTGTAAACTATTCAAACTGAGAGCTCCTCCCCTCAGGCTATTGGCCGCATCGCTCTTCGGCCTCCTCGGTCCCAGTCTCTCCTTCAAAGCTCGAATACATGTACACCCTGGTTTTCGAGTGTACACTATCTAAAGCTCTTTTCACTGCAGAGTGTTTCCTTTTCTTTGCTGCGTCCACTGTTTTTTATTTTTGTTTGTTTGTTTGTTTTTCCGAGAGTTTGAGTGGCTGGTGTCTGGTCCAGTCATGACACACATCATCATGCCTTAGCTCTGTTATTGGCTGGCGATATACACGCAAATATCCGCCCAGAAACGTCCCAAATACACCAAAACAAAGGGAAAAAGTGAATTACAGACAGGGGAGAGGGAGTTGCAAACAAAGTCTCCACCACACGGGAGTAGAGGCCCAAAGGCGCAGATTGAGACGGATTTCACTCACACAAGTCTAATGTTTATTTTCAGGGGGGGAACTCTGGATTCTCCCTTTAAAGCAGTGATTCTTAACCACGGTCGAGGCCCAAGTTTGTCCCACAAATGCCACCAAGAGGGCGGCAAAAAACTTTCTGTTTTTGTACCTATGGGCGGTGAGAGCCGCGGGACCAGCGCACACTTTCAATACACAAGCTATGCTGTTATCCAGCTGCAGAGCATCCGTCTGGTGGCAGCAGTTTGACGTGTCAGAAATATCCGATGCAGAAGAAGGCCGTCAGCTAGCCACTACTTGTAGCGCCCTGCACATGCTGGGGACAGACGGGTTGAATTAGCCTGGTTCACCAGCCTGACCAACGCCATGTATGAGACACACGGCAAGTCAGTCTGGGTTCCCTCCATTGGAAACTGATTTCCAATTCGAGACGAGAGGCGGGACTAACAGGAACAAAGTGAACCAGAGAAAACCAATCAGAGAAACACAGAGGTGACGCAAATGTCTTTTTGTAAGAGGAAAACATGGAGGAAAGCCTTCAGAGTCGCAAGTTGTTGCAAGTTTAAGGGCATGTGCAGCTCAATTTAGACATCAGAAAGGGCATTGTTATATTGTCGCTGCTCTGCAGCCGCCATTCTGACTATTTATGGTTAGAGAACTGAGTCGCCGAAATAGACGTATCATATAGTCCCGCCTCACACGCTTTGATTGGTCCGGTCAATTTTTTACCGGAGTGGAAATCACTTTTCAAAGGAGGGAGCCCAGACTGACTTGCCGTGTATCTCATACATGGCGTTAGTCAGGCTGGTGTACCAGGCTAGGATTGAAGAGAAGATTTAAAGGATAACCTGTTTTGGTTTTTTTCAACCTAGATCCTTATTTCTAGGAGTTTATACATGCATTTACGCAACACAAAAATTTCTGTTCTTTGACTCCTTTGTACGATATTTCGTTGAGTCGCCCTCCTGCATAAATCCATATAATGGATCCACTAAGGCGACAAATCTAAATATTGCCCAAAGGAGTCAAAGTGATACATAAATTTTACCTGTGAGTAAATGCACATATAAACTCCTAGAAATAAGATCCAGGTTAAAAAAAAAAAAAAAAAAGAAAGTTATCCTTCAATGCAATCCGTTGCATTTTTTTTTTCTTAATTGACTTGAACTGATTGTGTCTTTGAAGTGTCTTGAGATGACTTGGTTGTGAATTGGTACAATACAAATAAAGCTGAACTGAATTAAAAGGAAACTTTAATGCCACAATGATACTGTCCATCCACATTTTCTTTTTCTAAAAGAGGCTTCTCTTGGAAACCCAGCTCCAATTTATTTGCTCCTCTCTAAGTTTGACCTGGCATCTGCTGAAGTCTGATCCGTGACGGGGCTTTGGGGTTTGAACTTTTCAGCCAATGTGGGATTGTTTCACATTGCAGATTTCTCTCTGGGAATAAACCAGCACTGAAATCCTCGGCCACTGTCCAAGCTTTAAGCTGCGTCTGTGTTTTCAGTCTGATACTGGAACAGCCACAACATTCCAGTTCTCCAAGGAGTTAAATCAGTGGTTTCCAACATTTTTTTTTTATGGCCTTCGGATCCTTAAAATAAGCCATCCCTAAAATTTCTGAGTAGTTTTTAGGGCTTTTGCTAAAGAGTGACTTTTTCTTTGGGGGTTGATACTTTTAAAGAAAAAGCTAGAAAAAGGAAAAAAAAAACATGCCAGTAAAGTCTATTCTGACAATATTACTATTTTCATGTACAGTGGGTACAGAAAGTATTCAGGCCCCTTTAAACTTCTTACTCTGTTTTATTGCAGCCATTTGCTAAAATAAAAAAAGTTCATTTTATTTCTCATTAATGTACACTCAGCACCACATCTTGACAGAAAAAAACTGAAATGCAAAGATTTTTGGCAATTTATTAAAGAAAAACTGAAATATCACATGGTCAAAAGTATTCAGACCCTTTGCAGTGACACTCATATTTAACTCGTATGCTGTCCATTTCTTCTAATCCTCCTTGAGATGGTTCTACTCCTTCATTGGAGCCCAGCTGTGTTTGATTAAACTTGATTGGAATGATTAGGAAAGGCACACACCTGTCGATATAAGACCTTACAGCTCACAGCGCATGTCAGAGCAAATGAGGTGGAAGGAACTATCCAAGGAGCTCAGAGACAGAATTGTGGCGAGGCACAGATCTGGACAAGGTTACAAAAGAATTTCTGCAGCACTAAAAGTTCCTAAGAGCAACGTGGCCTCCATAGTCCTTAAATGGAAGAAGTTTGGGACGACCAGAACTCTTCCTAGACCCGGCCGTCCAGCCAAACTGAGCAATCATGGGAAAAGAGCCTTGGTGAGAGAGGTAAAGAAGAACCCAAAGATCACTGTGGCTGAGCTCCAGAGATGCAGTAGGGAGATGGAGAAAGTTCCACAAAGTCAACGATCACTGCAGACCTCCACCAGTCAGGGCTTTATGGCAGAGTCAGTGCAAGACATATGAAAGCCTGCATACAGTTTGCCAAAAAGCACATGAAGGTCTCCCAGACTGTGAGAAATAAGATTCTCTGGTCTGATGAGACCAAGATTAAACTTTTTGGAGTTAATTCTAAGCGGTATGTGTGGAGAAAACCAGGCACGGCTCATCACCTGCCCAATACGATCCCAACAGTGAAACATGGTGGTGGCAGCATCATGCTTTGGGGGTGTTTTTCAGCTGCAGGGACAGGACGACTGGTTGCAGTTGAAGGAAAGATGAATGCAGCCAAGTACAGAGAGATCCTGGAACAAAACCTCTTCCAGAGTGCTCAGGACCTCAGACAGAGCTGAAGTTTCAACAAGACAATGACCCTCAGCATGCAGCTGAAATAACAAAGGAGTGGCTTCAGAACAACTCTGGGACCATTTTTTGACTGGCCCAGCCAGAGCTCCGACTTAGGTGGTTTCACACATATTTGGGTCGATCCAGGCGCTGTCGCAGCAGTGAAAAGGTTACAATGTTTCAATTTTCAACTAATACGGCTCTGTTTCACATGTGCTTTTTAATCACCGCGCCCAGTAGTCGTTCTGCAGACTGGAGCGTTGTGTATCCATGGGAACCAGATGGAAGTAGGCGCTGTAGTGCGTAGCTGAGTTGTGAGTTGTAAACAAAACACACGTTGTTGGAGTGTGTTGAAGACGAGACACGGTTGCGTGTGGAAAACAATGTCATCATACACTGGAAGCGGAGGATTTCCAGACAAACCAGAGCAAGGCGCAGATTAATTCTGTTGAACCCCGAAGTCCGGACCATACATTCAAGTTGACGCAAGCTGCTCCAAAACCACCCCGCACAGCTGATCCGAGAGCGGGCGAGTTAGGTTCACTACGAGTGCGAGTGGCGTGTTCACACAGACCCAGTCGCGCCGTGTTCGGTACCAAAACCCAGTTAGGTTGACCTAAATGGGTCCTGTGTGAAAACGACCTTAAACCCAATTAAGCATCTCTGGAGAGACCTGAAAATGGCTGTCCACCAACGTTCACCATCCAACCTGACAGAACTGGAGAGGATCTGTTAGGAAGAATGTCAGAAGATCCCCAAATCCAGATGTGAAAAACTGTTGCATCATTCCCAAGAAGACTCATGGCTGTACGAGCTCAAAAGGGTGTTTCTACTCAGTACTGAGCAAACGGTCTGAATACTTATGACCATGTGATATTTCAGTTTTTCTTTTTTAACAAATTTTCAAAAATTTCTACATTTCTGTGTTTTTCTGTCAAGATGGGGTGCTGAGTACATTAATGAGAAATAAAATTAACTTTTTTGATTTTAGCAAATGGCTGCAATGAAACAAAGAGTAAAAAGTTTAAATGGGTCTGAATACTTTCCGTACCCATTGTATTTTTGGGGGCTGACCTTCAGGTGTAGTTTTGAGTCAGATCGTGAAAGAAAAAAAGAAAAAAGGACCCACTGTTAGTTTAACCTTTAAGATCTCAATCTTCATCCAAATCTAATGCGTTCTCCATCCGAAGCATCTCTGCGGCTTTTCCAGCAGAGGTTCCAGCTCCTCCATGTTTCTGCCTTTTTAGGAAATGCTCAGTGTCACCCATAATCAGTTGTGAAAAGTGTTTCAGTTTAGAAAAATCCCTGCAACCAAATCTTGAGCTTTCATGTGAACGTTTTATGGTTTCCTCCTCCAGAGGTCCAGCGGGACCAGAGATCCCACAGCTGGTAATTTTAGCCTCTGGTTCAGCTGGTCAGGAAGCCATTAGCTTTCTTTTTCATGGCTGCACCACATGTGGACCCAGCTGCCTGTTATTGTTGGATATTATGGTCTTCCAGCCTGTGTTTGGCCTTCAGGGCAGACTTGTCTCCTTGTGGTGATGTTTCAAGTTTTTTTTCAGGATTACCAGGGGTAGTTAGGCGGTTTGGTTTAAATGGACGCTGTGCAGAAATAAAACAGGATTTTTACAGATCAAATGGACAGATTTTTTCTTTTTTAGCTTTCCTCACTCTGATCATTCAGAACTTGAGCCGCTCACCGTCTGACTTGTCTCGTTCCTCAGGAGACCGAGGTGGGAGCCAACCCGGTGCAGGTGGAGGTTGGAGAGTTTGACGAGGCCATTGATATTGTTGAAGATGTTGCAGCTGAGAGTAAGTACACAAATACGACACCCAGGAAGAGCCTGTGTGAGCCGCCACTGATTATCTAAACTCTCATCCTGGTTCTCAGCCTCTCTGATACACAAACCTGAAAGCATTTGATTTAGCTACGTCTCGCCGACTCCATCCTGCAGCTACAGGTTTCTGGGTTCATTCAAGCCTCAAACTGGCAAATCCAACCGTCATAATGACAGAGTGTGAGCAGACAGCTGTGATTACACGTTCCACCCAAGTTTAAGAGGCAGCTCAGCCACAGCCAACACAGGGAGCAGAAAAATAGCTCAAAATGCAGATGGTACAGGCTGTTCTGAGCCGAAGAAACCAAGCCATGAAATGAAATGAGAAGAGAGAGAAAATAAGATGAAAGTTTTGATTAAAACTGAACATGATAGTATCAAGAGCTGTAGCGATACATTAATCTCACAATACAATATGATACACGATATTCAGCCAATACCATGAGATACAATTTCATATCCAATACACTTATATAATTTTCTGAAAGATTTCAAAGTGATTTTGGTGACATCTTGTGAGAACTGTAATCTACAAGCATCAATTACACAATATATGTCTGACTGGACAGAGAGTTAGGATAACTAGCCTGTCATTAGAAACAATCTTACATGCAAGGCAAATCAGTTGTAACGCAAGATTTCAATGTAAATGCGTGTTAATAGAATAATGTTACAAATAAAACTAGCCTTGCATTGTGTTTCATAATGTATTCCTGTGGCAGTTTTACTTCCTGTATTTGGCAGTGGAGTGATATTATCTGTTGCTACGTCCACAAAGGAAATTGACTACACAAATATTCAGTCAGAAAATATGGCCATGTTGGGGCGGTGTGCAGACGCCCCATGTTCAGAGGCTACTGGTCCTCCTCAGTGCAGCCAGCCGAAGTCTGATTCCCGGTCTGAGACTCATTGGTGCATGTCTTTCCCACTCCCTTTCCTGTCATCCCAATGTGACATAAAGGCCACTAGAGCCTAAATTCTTTAAATACCCACAATGCAACTTTTCCACTTTAAAAATCTGCCTTTTTGACTTGATTTGATGGCACACCAACATTCTTTACACACATTTTCACTGACAAAATTGCTTAAAGTTGCATTGTGGGTCTTTAAAAAATATGGGCATGTCTGAAAGACATGAGCATATGCCAGATTTCAAAGATGATTTCGAATTTGTTTCACCAAACGAACAGTCACACACCTCACACCTCCTGTTATAGTAATATACCGGTATAATTCCACAGCAGGTGGGAAACTAGTCCCTCAGTATGTAAAGCATAACTTGTGATGGAATGGTGTATTTGGCTAAGACAGTCAACAGCTCAGCTTAATTTTTGATCTTTTCCTGCAGATCCTTGCGTGAACTACCACTGCAAGAAGGGCAAAGTATGCGAGGTCGATGACAGCAACAGCCCCATGTGTGTGTGCCAGGACCCCTCCACCTGCCCTGCTGCTGAGGGAGAGTTTGAGCATGTGAGTTCAAAACCGGCCTCTTTAAACCAGAATTAAATCTGTAGTATCACAGTGTGGACACAGTACCACCCATCGCTTACTCACAACAGCTAACATGTTTGAAAACAGCCCAAACTTTCCTGTAATCAGGCAAAATGGTGAACTCTCACCATCTCTCCAACAAATATTCTTTAAATTTAGGTCTATGCCAAAAATATTTCCAAGTCTTGAAATAAGAAGTGAATTACATGACAATGATTTCATGACAGTGAAAAAGATTTGATTATCCATCGGAGGCATGGACATGAGTTCCTAAAACACGACTCTGCAGACTGAGCTGTTTTCCTGTCTCCAGATCTGCGGCACTGACAACAAGACCTACGACACGTCCTGCCACTTCTTTGCCACCAAGTGCGCTCTGGAGGGAACCAAGAAGGGTCACAAGCTGCACCTTGACTACATTGGACCTTGCAAATGTGAGATTTTTACAAGCATACAGCACAAATCCCACTTTATTGTCAGTTTATACATTTTAGAAAGAAATTCAGCAGGTTGCCACACATGGCAAACTTACAACCTCACATCATCACATTTTCTGGATGTCTTAGTCAGCAAGGATCTTAGTTTTGGATCAGGGCAGATTGAGTTCATCAGCTTGATTTAGAAACAAACAGAAATGATTTAACTCTCTATATACACACACACACATATATATATACAGTATATCTATCTATATATATATATATATATGTATGCATAATAAGGAATATATATATATAAATACAGTCGTCCTCAAAATTATTCATACCCTCCAATAAAGAAAAGGGCTAAAATCACGATGTTAATTCGAACAAAAAGAAACTAAATAAACTAATAATAAATAAAAATTTACAAAATTCTAATTTAGTGACAGAAAATATTGCTTTTGAATTGTAGTTAAAAATGAAATGAAATTAATGAATGAATGAATGAATGAAATGAAATGAAATGAAAAATACTTTATTTATCCCAGAAGGGAAATTTGACTTATAATAATAAAGAAAAAATAATAATAAAAAATAATATTGATAATTAATAATTATGATAATAATAAAAAAAACTGTCCCTGACACATTAAAGCACCTTTCCTGTGAACAGTGGACCAAAGTACCTGTCAAACAGGTGTACAAGTCTTTATGAAAATTAGAGAAAACACCTGATTGCAGTGATTGCCTCAGAGTTTCGCTCAAAAAAGTTTTACCTTTCGAAGCCCCATCATGCTTGTTTACGTTTTATTTTTGTGTGTTTGTTTTTAATATTTCTTTCGAACAACAATTCAAAATCAATGTCATGATTTTCATAAAATTGTTATTTATGAAAACTTTAGTCAATTTCAACTTATTTCTCTGACAGCTGCCTTTTTTCGTTTTTTATTTATTTTTTATTCAGTTAGTTTTTTTATTTGAGGGTATGAATAATTTTGAAGACGACTGTATATATTCCTTCAACTTCATTTTCTTGATACAGTTGCATATTAATAACCCTCCATCTAATAAACAAGCAATGTTTGTACAGTAAATGGTGACATTACTGGTTTATTAATAACTATTATAAGCATGTAAGAAAGTTGAAGGCAGGTGGAGGATAATTATCTGATTCACAATCTAGATTCATTTTAAAAAACAACGAAAAAAAGATATTTTTTGTTTGTTTCTGTGTTTGTTTTTTGGTTCATTTATTGTCAGAAGGAAAACATCATAATTATCCCAGAAAGCTTTACCAGACTTTCTTTGTTGCCATGGCAATGATGATGCCGCTCTTGCCTGGACACAGCTGCCTCACAGGGGCCAGATGTTAATATTACTTGAAATGCCTCTTTTTGATTGGGTTTGTTTGTAGACAAGAAAAGAAAAAAGAACAGTTTACTGGCCAGTTTACAGAGACAATTTATAAAAAATTAAACAAATGCAGGGAAAAGGAAGTTGCTACCTGTAAACACAGTAAAACTGAAAAGCTGCCGAACAGGTGACGTATCAGGTGCAGCATCTGGAACGTATACAATGAGGCACAAAAGCTAGAGAGGAAATCCATCATTAAGTGATAGATTAAAAAATGCTCCTGGAAAACATCTCCTACCTACCTTTAAAAAAGAAGAATTAGGTTAAGTGGGGGTTCAAACAAAGCAAAAAACAAACAATCAAACAAACAAAAAAAACCCAAACAAGATTCCTGAACTTGAGTGATTTCATTTTGACACTGTGTTGTTTCATTTTTTTTTTATCTGCGTGTTTGCTGGCATGCTGGGATCAGACGTCTGATAAGTTCTTGTTTTGTTTCCAGTCGGTTTCTTCTCACGCGTGTGATAGGTTTGAGGAGCTGAAGCCGAGCTCAGATCCATCAACGTGCTCTTAGTGTACTTGTTGTTCTCAGAGGCTGAGTCTGACAGCTGGCTTCTCTGTGATTGATGGGTGGGTTAGATCGTCGTGTCAGACCCCGCAGGTCTGCAGCTGAGCGGCAGAAAGGATCGGTCCAGACACGCAGGCTGCATTTCTTCCACATGCAGCAGGAGGAGATGAGTCAGGGCTGAGGGGATCAGATGGAGATCGTGCTAGTCTTCAGTACACAAAAAAAGAGAACAAGATTCAGGCTGGAACGATTAGATGGGGACTGTTTTCCTTTTGATGAGACTTCAGATGAGTCTTGATTTTATACTGAAGCAGGTATAAGATATCTGTTTCCTTCAGTCGTGCACGAGGCAGGATTTTAATCTGATCCTCCATAAACGATCCTGCTGAAGCATTTGAAAAGATTCATTTATTGTTTGCAGATCTAGAACCTGTCGCACATGTGTGAGAAAGCTGTTTTAGAGGAGTTAAAGTTGCTGTGCTGGAATTGAGTGAATCATCTATCTAACCTGCAAACATGTTACCTGCCTGCAGACATCGAGCCCTGCATGGACAACGAGCTGAGCGAGTTCCCCCTGCGTATGAGGGACTGGCTGAAGAACGTTCTGGTGACTCTGTACGAGCGCGATGACGACAACAACCTGCTGACCGAGAAGCAGAAGCTCAGGGTAGGAGCAGTTTTTCATTATGGACAAGAAAGCCTTCAATTCATAGAGCTGATGAGTAGATGAAGAGACCTGTTGCTAACATTTAGTGCTTACAACATCCATTCATTCATTCATTCATTCATTCATTCATTCATTCATTCATTCATTCATTCATTCATTCATTCATTCATTTGTTCGTTCATGTGTTTATTTATTCCCTCATTCATTCATTTATTCGTTCTTTCATTTGTTCACTCATTCATTCATTTATTTACTCATTCATTTGTTCGTTCATGTGTTTATTTATTCCCTCATTCATTCATTTATTCGTTCTTTCATTTGTTCACTCATTCATTCATTTATTTACTCATTCATTTGTTCGTTCATGTGTTTATTTATTCCCTCATTCATTCATTTACTCATTCATTCATTCATTCATTCATTCATTCATTCATTTACTCATTCATTCATTTACCTATTCATTCATTTATTAATTCATTCATTCATTCATTCATTTACTCATTCATTCATTCATTCATTCATTCATTCATTCACTCATTCATTCATTCATTCACTCATTTATTTATTCATTTTGTGGGCCGCTTAGTCCAGTTCATGGTGGTGGTGGTTGCTGGAGCCTATCCCAGCAGTTACCAGGCGAGAGGCAGTACTTCAAACACCAACACCCTCCTTCCTCCTTATCTGTCTGGCATGGAGCTTTAACTTCTCTATCTGCAGTTTGGTAGTTCAGATCAGTGTGGGTCAGCATGAGGGATGGGGCTCTTCAGTGGTCCCACAATGCCTCGCTGGAGTCATACAGTGATATAAAAAGAAAACAGATCTGCTGCTCACATTCTCATTCCTGTCCTGACAATTAGTTCAATTTTCTAATCAAGAAGATAAAAAGTGGTATTTTCTCTCGAGCATAGTCTCTATAGGCCCAACTCTGCTACTTCCTGAGCTTAAGCCAGCTCATTTGTTTCCTGTCCTTCACAACTAGACAAACTGATTTAACTCAGGTGTGTCTGGCCATTGTCACTGTGGTTACGGAGGCAGGGCACACCTGGATTAATTAGTTTGTCCGGTAGTTAAAGACAAGAATTGAAGGAGCTGGCTTAATTTCAGGAAGTAGCGACATTGTGCATAAGAGGAATCATGTCAAAGTAGGGAATAAACAGTAATTACCCCTGAGATGTACATGAGAATTATCATGGAAAGGAAAAATAATTCTGAAATGAGTGCGCGAACTTCGCTTTTTATGCATGACCTGTTAACCTTGCAGTAAAAGAAGCTAATATGTTATTTTATGCTATGTTACATTAGCTTAGTGTTATGTTAGCTTCTTTTACAGAGTATGAAGCTAGCGAGTACAGCAGTCCTATGAAGGAAATCAGAAAATCAAATCGTTTGAATTGGTGTTAGTTTTCTAAATTTACATTTACAATGTTCAATATGCTTCCATATAGTAAAGCAATGAACAAAGATGGACAAATATGGTCATTTGTCTAATCTGCTCAAAGCAAACAACTAATCTGCAGACCCAGCTGCTGTCTTGTCAATCAAGTTAAGCAGTGAAGGCACCACATGTTGTCTGGTGTTCAGCACCATCTGACTGCCTGCTTTTCAGCACAGTCAGTTACAGCAGACTTGCATGAAGGCTAATTTAGCCTGTCCATGCTAATGTTTACCGGGGGGAATATTTAATCCAGCGAGCCAGTAGTTTAGAGGAGCTAGTCATTAGCCTTACTCTGCTAGTAAACAGCAAAGATGGAACGACTAGTGTGTGAGTTGCCACCAACACCTGATTAGTCCCCAGTGCTGACTTATTATAGGTTTAATGAGTAGCCGCCCTCCACACGCATATAACCCTCTGTAACTTCATTATAGCCTCTCAGAGTCCTCTGCACTTTCATTTCTGGCTCTTTTACTGTGCCACAGATTTCAGCCATGAATGAGAGAAGCAAGGGTCATTATGGACTTCAAAACCTTTATTACAGAATAGTAATTATGTGAATTTGTAGTCTTCCAAAGCAATGGGATGAAAGTCTTACATTAAACATAATGCAGTTTCTTCCTCTTTCACCACTTGAATGCTTTTCAACACTGTTGTCACATGGTGCGGCATCAAACTGGTTAATAGTACTGATACAAAATAATACACCAATGACAAGTTACCCAGCGCAGAATGTGAGAAACTATTGTTTAAAAACCATGTTAAAATCAATCTTGCTCTTCCATTCTTATGAAACTCCCTGCTGTTATATGGCTGGAACAGGACCGATTTGTTGACAGTGTGAAAACTTAAAGGGATAAATGCAACTTTTGACCCAAACATTAGCCCAGTGTAAGTAATAATAGATGATTTCTTGGGTCAATGTACAACATTTGACATGTCATTGCTCTGAGGGGGCTGCCCTCCTCAAAAACCAGACATTGTAACTTTGCAGGAGCGGATCCGTCTCTCATTGAATCATGTGACCTGGAGCGCTTTGCTTTATGGCTCAATGATTTTGCTATCAAAGTGGTCTGCAAACACCATTACAAAACACGAACAAAGACTGTTTTGCGACAGTTTTGGTGCCTGTGGCACTAAACATGTAATATGCTCAGTGCCCCTAGAAGCCAAAAGTTACACGATGTCCCATTAACATTGATCAGTCTGTTCTTATTGAGTTATACCCAATTCCGATTCCTGTTTCCATCTCTACCCCTTCCCTTCCCCTAGCCCTAGCCCTTCCCCTTGAATTATTCCCCTAATAAATGGGACTTATCCTCGTGCGTCACCAACAGTCGTCCGTGGTTGTTTCCGGAAGCGTTCGCAATGCCGTCCACAACATTAAATTGTCAATAAAGATTTGTTTTAAAAAATACTGTCTGCAGCAGCAATAATCTCCCTTTCCTGGGCGATTAGATTATCTTTTTCAGCTTTGGGCTAAAAAACATAAAAATAAAAGGAAAAGAAGACACTCAAGCTTAACGTTAGCATTATGTTACAGATATGAGCAGATGCACGTCACGTTACGAAACTTACAACTTTTTTTTCCACATATTAAATAAAACTGTAATACATTAAAATGACCTTAAAATAGCCACTCATTTCTAGTGTGCCCCCGGAAAGTCTCTGTTTCAAGCCTTACCCCCCCCCCTCGGTCTGAACCAGATTTGGGACACCACTACCCCTTCACATGAGCGCGTAAAATGAAGAGTTTTGTCCAAGGGCTCGGGCTAAGGGGGGAGTTGGAATTCACCCTTACACACTAAAAACTCCTGCTGGGTTAAAAAAAGGGACAAATCCAGAAAATTTGTTGTTTTTTTTTTACCCAACTTTCGGGTTGAATATTTAACCCAGAAGTTGGGGCAACAACTCAAATGTCAGGGTTGAAATAACCCAGAAATGAGTTAGTCCCTTTCTAACTCAGCAGTTTGACCCAGGAGTTTTTAGTGTACTATACTGGTTTAATAAAACAGTGCTCACAAGTTTTCATGACTCCTCACATACTGTAACACTACAGAGTTTAGACTATGTGACTGCTAATTAGCCCTGATTTACCTTTTCGTCCGATCTCTTAGGTGAAGAAGATCTACGAGAATGATAAGAGGCTGCAGGCTGGCGATCATTCTCTGGACCTGCTGGCCTATGACTTCGAAAAGAACTACAACATGTACATCTTCCCCGTCCACTGGCAGTTCGGCCAGCTTGACCAGCACCCTGTTGATGGGTATGTATGTACATGATACAGCCAATGATCTCACACCAGAATGATGTCATAGTCAACTAGAATTACAACATAATTTCAATACTTTAGCATATTCAGGATGATTTCCAGACACCCTGGCCATTGAGGTTCTGCTGTCATATGAGTGCTCCACTAATGACTCTGTTGCTTCAATGTTTGAACATCACCAGATACCTTACCCACTCTGAGCTCGCCCCCCTGCGCGCCCCCCTCATTCCCATGGAGCATTGCACCACCCGCTTCTTCGAGCAGTGCGATGCTGACAGCGACAAATACATCGCCCTGGAGGAGTGGGCCGCCTGCTTCGGCATCAAGGAGCGTAAGTGTCCATCAGCAGACGGCTGCATCGCTGCTTTTCATATTTGTGTGTAAATGTCGGCACAACCTGCTTCCTAAAACACTTTCATACCAGTGTGGTACTTGTTTTATTCTACGTCAAACTTCTCTAAACTTCAGCTTGTCATAATTTCCATTTGGTACCAGTCATGTCGTCCAGAAACTTACCCTGGAACTTGAGACGCATCTCTTCTCCAACACACATGAAAAACCTCATGCACACGTCATTGAGCTCTGCAAACGAGCCATTTATTTGATTCAGGTGTGTTGGAGAAAGGTGCATCTAAAAGTTGCAGGATAGTGGCTCTCAAGGACTGGACTCAGCCACCCCTGCCTTATTCTATGTCGTACATTACTTTAGTTAATTTTCTTCTCATACAGCTGACCTAATTCACCTTTTTAAAACACCTTTCAGAACTTTTTCACATTGAATGAAAATAAGTTCAGAATTAACCAAATTAGTTACACTGCAAAAACACAAAATCTTACAAAGTATATTTTTCAAATTTCTGTTCAAAATATCACATCAGACTCAATATAAGACATAATCCCCTAAAGGGAAACATTTAAGCGACATATAGGAGCTTGTTGCAAAACAATGCATCCTGTTTCAAGAAATCTTATCAAGAAATTTCACTTGTTCTACTGACAGATTAGTTTTTGCTTATTACAAGCAAAGTAAAGAAAATTTTTTTTAACTTATTTTAAGAGTGGCCAAGATTTTTTTTTACTTCTAATAAACCATGAATAGATAAATAAATAAATAAAATAAATCTGCCAATTGAACCACTATTACAAGCAAAAGAAAATCTTGGCCACTCTTAAAATAAGTTTTAAAAAAAAAAAGAAGAGAAAAGAAGAAAAGAAAAATTACTTCAATAGAATAAATTAAATTTATTTAATAATTAATTTTCAGTTACTTTAATTTAGAAATAGATTTGACTACCTTTTAACATGAGGACAGAAGGAGTATTTCACTATAAATAGCAGTATAGTCATCACTGTTTGTGGTATTGACTGTATTTTTATGCCTTCCCTGGTCATCACCTTGTAATAATGAAAATTTTGTGTCTTTGTATTTGCAGAGGACGTGGACAAAGACCTGATCATCTAAGTCCCTCTGACAAGCAGCAGCATGACACACAACTCTAGATGCTACTAACCGGACAAGGTGCTGATCCATAAGTTTAATAAAAAAAAGAAACAGTTAAGGTGCTAATTGCAAATTCTGTTTTGTTTTTCATTGTTTAAATAATGATCTTTCCTACCTATACCACTAAAAAAAGATTCCAGAAGAGAACCGTGCACAGTTTGTACTAACCATCGTGTGTTCATGAACATCTGATTTCTCTTGTTCGCTGAAGAAAACACCCATTAAGAAAACTAAAAGACCTCTGATGTAAATTTACGTGGTTGACAATATTTTGTGCTGTATGATGTGTTCAGGGCTTTTTAATTGGAAATCAGTTTGACACATTATCTCAAGGAGACGAAACTGTAAAGTCAAAAAAATAAAGTTTCTAAATAAATGTTCCCTTTGCTTGCTTTCTACAGACCAAGCTGTTCAGTTTCTGTGCTCTTTTGGTGGTGGGATATGTTTTTCTTCTCCCATTTTGTGTATTCAGGTTTTTTTTTTGTTGTTTTGTTTTGTTTTTTTGTACTTTTTGACTACTGCTAGAAGAGTTTTTATTTTCCATGCATATTCCATGTCCTTGATGAAGACACGTGTGCTGATATTTGAAAACAGGATATAGTAATGTTTGGAATAAGGGGGGAATCTTGCAGGCTGAGAGTTTTTCTCACAAATAACATGTTTCTACTGACACTGAGAGCACGAGCGATCTCTTTCCATGAATAAAAGACTATGAAAAGATCTGGAAATCTCTGCATGCCTTCATATCTGCGTCTCTGTCCCTACAAAGGAATTTTTATTGAGATAATCTGAGGAGGGATCAGCACGGTACCACGGCTGTTCACAGGACAGACTTCTCTTTTTCTTTTAAAAAAATGTAACATTTTTTTCCATTTTTTTGTTGGACTTTGAAAATTAAGAAAAGTCTTCATTAGAAGCCGATCTTGTGTTTGAGCAGTGCCTTTTAGAGAAGTCATGCTTTAAAGCACCATTTCTCGGGGTACTTCAAGGCTTTCCAAAGGGTACACAAAATATTTTAATATCTTTTTTTCTGTCTTTTTTTTTTTTTTGGAAATTAAAAAAAAATCCTTCAATAGAATTTTTATAATTAAGATTTTAATGAATGTAAGTGTATGTTCATAAACTGAATTTGAATTTAGTTTCACACTATTTCGTTATCATATGTCCTGTCCTGGCTTTTCTTTGTCTTCTTCTCTCTAAAATGTTCAAAAGACAGCACTAAAAATGACCATTGTTTTGCACAGTTCCAGTTAAACAAACCTGACACAAATGACAAAGGTCTGTACCTTTTTAAAATCTTTTTTTCCAACGGAAACAATTTTGCGGTAAAAAGGGGGTACTTACAGTCGTCCTCAAATTATACATACCCTCCAGTTTAAGAAAAGGCTAAATTGACAATAGTAATTCAAATAACAAGAAACTAAAAAAACTAATAATAAATTAAAATTTACAAAATTATACTTTAGTGAACTAAAATATTGCTTTTGAATTGCACTTGAAAATACTAATAAAATAAAAACTATAGCAGACACATTAGAGCACCTTTATTTTATATATATATATATACTGTTATGATCCCTGAGGGGAAATTAGGGCTCTGCATTTCGCCCATCTCTGTACTGTATGTACCAGAGAGCAGTGGGCTGCTACTTAAAGCGCCTGGAGAGCAGTCGGTGGGGGTTGAGGACCTTGTTCAGGGGTCCACAGTGGTTCACCTGAGTGGCGTGACAAGGACTCGAACGCAGGTCCTCCACACCAAAGCCCACAACATTACCACTAGGCTACCCACTCCCACCGTTTCACGTGAAATGTGGGTGGACCAAAATACGTAGTGATTTCCTCGAAGTGTTGATCGGTTAAAAAATAATTTGCTTCAGAGCTTGTTTACTCATTTTATTTTTTTGTGTTTGTTATTTATATTTATTTCAAACCACAATTCAAAATCAATGTCATGATTTTATTAGAATTTTTATTTATTATTACTTTTGTCAAATTCAACTTATTTCACTGAAACAGATTTTTTCCTTCTTCAACTGGAGAGTATGAATAATTTTGAGGACGACAGTAGCTGATTTTTATTTTTTTTACAAGGGGTACTTTGTTGAAGAAGTGTTTGAGAACCACTTTTTTCAACAAACATTTCCTCCTGAATGGAGTATGAGACCCAGAAATAACCATTTAATAGGCTTCTGCAAAAACTTCTTCTGCCCTGTTTTCTCCTGGGTAACTCGTTTTTATTTCACCTTTTTAATAGATTCATAGTAGATTCATTAATAGATAGTAGATTCATTAATAGATGACCTTCAATAGATTTAGCCTTTGCAGAGTTTGATAGATGTGATCTGATAGATATTAGAGCTACAGCTGCATCAATCCAAAGAAATATTTATCTTAAAAATATGTTATTTTGTTTTAGGCAAGCCTGGATTTATTTTTATGATTGCTATGTGCCATATCCATTTATTTACACATCTTAACAAATCTTGGAAGCATTCCCTTTTACTATAACATTAGTTTTCTGAGTTAATGTAAAGTATCCCACTGTCCACTAAGCATTTTTCGGTCTAATAGATGTGCTATGGTCCTTAGACGTCTCGGCTAAAATCGGTCTACCACTGGTCTAAAAGTGAAAGTTTTTTTTAGCCGTAAAAGCTTAAACTAGCCAAGACTATTTTCCGGACTATAAGTCGCTCCGGAGTATAAGTCGCATCAGTCAAAAAATGCATCATGAACAGGACAAAAACATATATAAGTCGCACTGGACTATAAGTCGTATATATTTATTTAAAACAGGGTGATTTTCAGATTTTCATATCCCACTTGTTACTGCTAAAATAACCCAATCAGTCAATTTCCAAAGTTAACGCCTGTAAATGATCATAAACACTATAACTACGAAGGATAAACATGTTTTTTGAGGATTTGTTCCACCGTACAGTCAGTACAGACAGATGTCCAAAATAAACTCCTCTCACTGAGATGAGGCTATTTTGGGATTTTTGTCCTTTGAGCATAATATAGTCGTCACAAGCTTAGAGCGCCCTCTTTTGACATTAGATGGTAATATTTACTCCTTGGCGCATGTCAGTCAATAAGAATTGAGACTTAAAAATATGTTGAATTGTATATATTTTGATATATAAGCTGCACTGGATTATAAGTCGCACAAGCCACCAAACTATGAAAAAAAGTGTGACTTATAATCCGAAAAATACGGTAAATCTAAACTACACTGTGCATTGATCAATAACTGGCCAAATGTTTTGTTCCAGCATTTGGCCATCATTTATACAGCCTACAGTTGTTTTTTGTTTGTTTAATAATAATTTATTGAATTGTAACGTCAAGATTCAGGCTGAAATATAGACAGAATATAGTTGGGTGAATTTTGGTCTAAACTTAGACATCTAATAGACGTCCTTGGCTCGGTGGGCAGTTCTAAATCAAATCCCAATCTGGATTCTTCATGCGCAGGTTGTGTGGGTTTGTAGTTTGAGAATCTAAAAAGACTAACAGAAGTCTGTTACATTATTAGTTTTAGCCACATGGATATTTAGCAAGAGATCATGTTAGTGTGACACTTTGTACCAGTGTGTGTAGGAAAACACAGTAAAGGTTCAGTTCATACATGGAAAACGGCTCCATGGGAAAAGACATGACGGTCATGTAGATAACAGCCAACCCAAACAAGCATACTCCCTAAACTTTTCACTTAGCAGCAAGAGTTGTCAAGTCTGTGAAAGTATGACCTTTCCAAGGATCATCATGCCAATGCTTGATAAGCATACATAGTTTTTTGTCTTTTAGACAGAAAAAAGACAATTAGAAAATAACTCCTAAACATTATAATACATCATGCTATGTAAAGGCTGATTAAGCTAAAATCAAAGTTAGATGTGTTTGACGTGCATAATAAATACTGAAACAGCTTGAGAGTGTTAAAACTTTACACTTTAGCATTTGCATCTGTCACTTCATTTACCTCAGGCCATTAAACACTGCAGGCTCACTAAAATGAGAGAAGTGTACACCTGTGCCAAAGAAGCAGTCATGAGTTAAAGGAAATTTCAAGGACACCATGTTCACACACAAATGTTATGTCTTCCTTTTGGCTGATTTTGTATGTGCTTTTGCTCCTGCAGTCTTCGCTCTGTTCTCTCAGCTCTGCTGCACTTGCCTGTTTGATTTTCACTGGCTGACTGTGTACAAAGCTGTTTGTGGTCCCCTGGGAGACAGCAGCGGGAGAGACAGAGCACCTTGTTACCATTCCCACCCGCTCATCCAGACTCCAGTGTCAAGAATGTGAAACAACAACCAGGCCTGGTCCACAAAGCCTGAAGTCCCTCCTCTCTGCTGCAGCTTGCAGCTACTCCTTAATGCCGTCTCAGACTGCAGCCCAGAGAGCAAACAAAGGGAGGGCTCCTATATGTTTTTATTTTTCTTTCATAGACTTTTCATGGCAAAGGAAGTTCCTCTCTGGAAGCTCAAGTGGATTAAGCTTTCATGTCCTAATACCTTGCTACAGATTGATTTGAAATCAATTTTTTGGGAGAAAGTTGGATCCAGTCAGTGCTGTTGGATGTTTTTGGACATTTTAAATAAAGCACATAGTTGACTTGTTTCACTGATTAATAAAAAAAAAAAAAGTAATCCACATACAAATAAGATTTCAAATCCATATAACATTCTGGTGTAGAAAAACAACAATGAAAGATGTATCCTGAAGTTTATAGTACATTTCTTGTGAAAATCACAATTGGTCACTTTGTTCATTAAATATGTGTATATACAGTGTATATATCTAGATAGATATAGATATATAGATATACAGTTATCCTCAAAATTATTCATACCCTCCAATTTAAGAAGAAAAAAAAAATCAGCTGCCAGTGAAATAAGTTGAAATTGACAAAATTAATAATAAATAAAAATTCTATGAAAATCACTAAATTGATCTTGAATTGTGGTTTGAAAGTAATATCAAAAACAAACACACAAAAAATAAAAAAATTAAAATAATAAAAAAAAAACATGATAGGGGTCCAAAGCTAAAATTTTGTTGGGCAACACTTTGAGAAAATCACTGCAATCAGGTGTTTTCTCTAATGTTTAAAAAGACTTCTACACCTGTTGACAGGTGTTTTGGTCCATGGTTCATGGGAAAGGTGCTCTAATGTGTTTGGGACAGCTTTGTTTGTTTGTTTGTTTTATTATTATGATTTCCGACCACAATTCAAAAGCAATATTTTCTTTCACTAAATTGTAATTTTGTAAATTTTTATTTATTATTAGTTTCTCAAGTTTTTTTGTTATTATGATTACAATTGTGAATTTAGTCTTTTCTTTAATTGGAGGGTGTGATTCATGTTGTGGACAATGTATATATATATATATACAAATATATACATATTCATTCACACAGCCAGATAGCTACACAGACAGACAGACAGACAGACAGACAGATAGACAGATAGACAGACAGATAGATAGATAGATAGATAGATAGATAGATAGATAGATAGATAGATAGATAGATGTCATGTCTTCCATTTAGCTGATACCTGAGTTTACATTGTATATTTCATGGATTTAGTTGAAAACAATTGAATATATTGGTCTACTCTATTATATTTATAGTCAAACAGAATAAAATTTTAACTTATCTTAAAAGAAAGAACATTCTGGATTATTTCACGAACAGTTCGTTGCCAGTAAATCTGTTCTTACATAGAATTAACACATTTGTCGCCCCCAAGCGGGGAAAAGCCTCCGGTACACCTCTAGCTAAGAAAAACCGGGCGACGCCAGCGTCTAAAACCATCGCACCGTCAACCATTGCTATGACATGATTGGTTCCCATAAGAAACCCAAGAAGCAATATGAGGTTTTACGATTGGCTTTTCAAGTGGTAACTTTATGGTCCAGTTTGACTATTGGTTAGAGAGACGTGAGTCCTGAACCTCATTGGTTAGAAGTTAGTGGGGAGGCGGAATGTCATGTTGGGTTGCAGGGGTGAAACCGGTACCCGGGCAGTTCAGCACGTTGCGAAGCCGCTAGTGGTCTGGCAGCCGCTACGGTCATATATAGAAATCACTTGTTACAACAAAACGCCTTTTTTAAATAATTGACCCATTGGTAAGTTGTTATTTTGTATGAATTGTTATATTTTTGGCAAAACGTTGAAATCGGCAATGCTATCTCATATGTTTTACTGGGTCGCTTTCCTGGTCTCCGTCTACATCCTGGTATGTGGATGGTCGTTGTCAGCTTTCATTGACATTATCGCTTAGTTTTCACGGCTAGTCGTTAAATTTCGAGGATATTTTCACTATTAAGTGACTTAATTTACTATTTTAAGATTATAGTCGTGGACAATATAGTATTTTGTGGAAATAAAACGATCGCAATGAGTGCTTAGTTTCACTTTGAATCTCTAGGAAGTACCCACCGCCCATGTGTAGCCCACTTTTAGCCCCGTTTCAGTCGTGACTTACTTCCGTCCAGATCTTCGTTGTCGCGTTCATCTTTAGATAATTTCTCCTCCATTATTTTTTTTTATATCTTTCACGTCAGTTGTACGGTTATATTCTTGTTCCGAACAAGCTAGCTCAAGAGGAGTGGGAAGTGTGGCGGGGAGCAGCTGGGACACGTGCTGGGGGTAACTCCTGAAACCATCATGTCGCCCCACTCTGCTCTGGTTCAGGGCCTGTGGGCTCTTCCAGCTGTCACGGTTTAGCTCCGTAGTGGGCCACGCAGCGTGCCACATGAGCCTAGGTTATATCTGGAAAGCGCCGGTGAACTGGCCTGGATTCCCATTCGACGTGCTGGGCCGCCATGATTGTGTGTTCAGGCCGGTGAATGGCACCATCACTCCTGGCATGGCGTGGCCTTTGTCTGTGTGCCATGCACGCACTTTTACACTTGCTGCTTTCCGATGCAGATTTGGTGAATGAAGCTTGTCAAATTTGAAGCGTTTGATCATTTAAACGCAGAGGCCAAAGCTTACTGGTGGTTAGCTGGCTGGCAGGGTTGATGTGTCCCTGCGCACGTTGAGCACGTCTCGCTGCTTTGCCTGCTGGATCAGTTAATCTTCGCAGGTTGTGTGCTTTTTAGTCAAGAGTGTACAGCAGATGGCTCGTGCTTGCGTGGACCGTGTGACTGACAGACCATGCAAGAACAGTAGTCGTTCTTCTGGTTACTGAATGACCAGGGGAACATTGTTTGCATCCACCATCCTCTTGACATAAAACCCCAGTTTATCATTTTAGTGCTGCTGTGATTCTCTTCTGGCCAGACACTTTTTTAATGGCTGGTTATAATTCTTTTTATTTTATTTTTTAAAACTCGAGTACCCTATTAAGACATGACTCAGCTTTGCTTTTTTAAATACAAATTACATTTTATACACTTACTCAGCTCTACAGTGACCACGGTTACATGATGTCTTTTAAGTCAGATTATCTGAATTACATGATTTGGAATTAGGACTCCCACGATTAGTCAATTAATCGACTAATTGTCCGACTAATTTCATAATTGACTTATCGTTTATTGTTTTTAAGCTTTGTTTTTCCTCTCAAAACTACCTCTGTACCTGCCTTGTCCGCCTTTCTGTCTGGTCAGCTTTTCTTGAATTGTATATTGTCATGTTTGAACTCAAACACAAGCAGTCAAAAGTTTGGATACGTTTTCCCATTAGATTTAATGAGAAAATGTCCAAATTGACTGGTAGTGTAAATGTACTCCCAATTTACATATGATCTGATTAGTGGATTAATGGTCAAAATGATCAGTGACTAGTCCATTATCAAAATAATTGTTTGTGGCAGCCTTGTTTGGAATTACATTATTCTCCTCTGTGTTTACATGGAAATAGTAATTACAAATAGAGGTTTACATAGAAAACGCGCTTTTTAATTCTGGGGGTTGGGAAGGGTTCTGATTGGACAGAGGATGGATGGGATGTATTTATGTAAACTGGAAGTAAACGGCCTCCGGTTCCTGCTACTTTTCAGATATAATGTGGAAAACCACTTAATGGTAAAGATTTTTATATGAGGTTGATTGTAGTTTTGCAGCAGCAGCTCGACACTAACATACTACTTCATTTCTGCCAGCTGGCTCAAATTGTTCTGTGTGCACTTTGAGAAGCACCATTACAACAGTCTGGAGTCCTGCAGCCACTCTCTCTACACTGCAAAAAGTCAAATCTTAGCACGTATATTTTTCTAATTTTCTAAGTGGTGTGGTGGTTAGCACTGCAGCCTCGGAGTAAGAAGGTCGCAAGTTCGAGTCCCGGTTTGGGAGAGGTTCGGACAATTCCAATTGTGGCCTTCCTGTGTGGAGTTAGCATGTTCTCCCCGTGTATGCGTGGGTTCTCTCCAGGTACTCCGGCTTCCTCCCAGCGTCCAAAGACATGTTCGGTTAACTGGTCACTCTAAATTGTCCTTAGGTATGAATGTGAGCGTGAATGGTTGTCTGTCTCTCTGTGTTGGCCCTGCACCAGACTGGCAACCTGTCCAGGATGTACCCTGCCTCTCACCTGATATTGGCAGGGATAGGCTCCAGCAACCCCCGCAACCCTGAACTGGATAAGCGGTACAGAAAATGATTAATGTCCGATATCTCATCACACTCAAAATAAGACTAAATTACTTAAAGGGACTAGAGGCAAGATTAAGACATGAAACTCGCGACTGTCACAACTGGCGCTTCATGTTACTGCAGCCACGAGCCAAGCCGTCGCGGGAGCGTGCACAAACTGAAGCTATTATGTTGTTTACTACGCTTTTTCTTCGTAGTTACTTTTTAGTGTCTTTCAGTTGATCTGGATCATTTACTGATGGCAGAAGAATCCATAACTATCGCTTACAGTTTTTGAATTCACCACGACCGTCTTCTTCCTGTATCAAAACTGTCGCGGATGCAGCGCCATTCCACGTCACATCCACAGGGCAGCGTGGGAAATTCGGCTTTATGTAGCGCACAGCCTGTTCAAGGCAACGAAGAGACGTGGGTGGGCTCCTGGTGGGTTTTTGGTTTTTAACACTTCATCACCCATTAAGCAATAAAAAAAACTGGACATACTTGTTTATTCTTTCGTAATTCCTGCCTGTAGTCCCTTTCAAAGAGAAACATTTCAGTGAGATATAAGATCTTGTTTTAAGGCAATGCATCTTATTTCAAGAAATCTTATCAAGAAAATTTTGCTTATGCCATTGGCAGATTTGGGTTTTTTTTTTTTTTTTTACGTATTACAAGAAAAAAAATCTTGGCACGCTTAAAATAAGTGAAAAAAGATTTTCAAGGCCCTCCCCCCCCCCGTCTAAGCAAAATAAATAAACAAAATAAAATTGCAGGGCATAGCAAAATTTTTTGATAGGATTTCTTGAAAAAGATGCATGCCTTAAAACAAGATCTTATATCTCAATGGAATGTTTCTCTTTAAGTAATTTAGTCTTGTTTTGAGTGTGATGAGATACAACCATGAACAGGGCAACATATTCCCAAACTTTACTAGGACATTTTCTGTGGCAAATTGTTTAGAAATGTTATGAACACTTGTTGAAATGTTAGAATAAACCACTACCAGAAATGACAATTTACTTTGTGAGTCAATGGCTAAGCGCTATTTCTGGTATACGGGAAGTTGATTGCATAATTGTTTCTACATTCGTTAGCTCGGGAATAAGGTGGATACGGTGCGAATGACCAATTCCTGCCTTTTGGCGCGGATGGCAGGGGTTGGTCAGAGTTTTTACCGACCTTCAGCTCTCACAGAGGTCTTACCTTTTTCATTTTTTACATAATGTATTGACTATTGTCAGAATGGAAAGACCATTTCACCCAGTATAACAAAACGTGCTCCCAAGAGGATTACCAACAATTGCTTTAATTCAGAATCTAGTTTAATTTGGAATTATTGGGAGTTATTTTTATTGGAAATCATTTACAGGTTCCTTTTAAAGCAGCATTAACTTTTATTTGGAATTAAAGAGGAATTAAAACTCCTGTAAATGTTGCCAATGAAGAATTGAAATCCAGTTTGTCAGATACTTTTTTTTTATGATGCATTTTATTGGTTTAAACATCTGAGGAAAAGCTAGTCAGACCTGCTGCTATACTGGCAGAAGCAGCAAGTTGTATTTAACAATCACTTGTTACAAATAGTTAACACTCAAAACCATTAACAAACCATGTCATCCCACCCTCCACTTGTTTTGGTTTATGTTCACCCAAATGTTCAGAACTTTGGCACTGCTGTGCAGAATTTAAGATCCATATTTTTAAAAAGATGCAAGGCCTAAAATTTATTTGTGAAGCCCACTCAATGTACAGAATAATTCAGTTTTATATTAGTACTTGGTCCGGAAGGAAAGGAGCAAAATAAACAACTGAATAAAATAGGAGAATGAAGCAAACTTAAAAGATGAAATGGAAGCAGGAAACGGAGCAAGCTTAAATGGAAAGTCAGCAGTGCAGCGGTGAAGTACAATAGACATCAGAAAATGCGCCATCGTGCTCATCAGCATCACTGTCATTTAGGGTGGATTAAAATATTGATTGAATAATGCTTTGCAATATTTCTCTGCGCAATTTAGTATCAATTTAGCAACTCTTGGGGGCTGTGAATATTTTTGTTGTATGGACCTTGGCCGCATTAGATTTTACAACAAATTAATTTTCAGATGTTGCCCAAAAAGTGAAGTGACATCACATGTTCACATGGCCTTGAAAATGCACATTTAAAAATGTCAACAGGAACTCTATTAGGGATGCACGAGATAATCGGCCTATACCAGCCTTAAAACCGAGTATCGGACATCGGCCACTCAACCGATATTTGACCGATATGGCCGCTGTTTCTAAAGTCTAACAAAACCAAAAACTTCATTTTAAAAAACTTATTTTTTTTAAAGACTTTAAAACTTCTAAAGACAGGTTCTTTTAGTATGTTCTATGTGAACAGAGTTTATACACGGTCATTTGTGTAAATAACCAAATATCCCCTGTTTTTTTCTCTCTCAGGGAGAATAAAATCCAGGTGGTTCTAGGATATACACACATCTCCTGTTAGTTTTGTTTGAACAACTGTCATTTAGTTTGACTTGTTATACATAACACAAGTTGAGGTATTTTTATAATTTTGCACAAGGAATGAATATTACATAATTTATTTTTCAGCTTTTGGTTATCGGTCACAAGAGTTTAAAATATCGGCCAAAAATCCAATATCGTGCATCCCCAAACTCTATAATGTGTTTCTACTTCTTACTGAAGAGACATCGAAGCATATAAATCCATATGAAATTCATATTGAACTGAAGCCCAAAGAATCAAAATTGAATTTAATCATAATTGTGAGGTGAACAATACACAGCCCTACTGTCAGCTGTCAATGTACAGGAGTGTACATGTACAAAAAAAAAAAAAGCAAATAAAAACAAAAAGCAAATTCCACTCAAGTTTGGTATAATAAGAAACTAGTGTTTGTGCCTTTTTTGAAAATATTCTCCAAAAACTCACACACACAAAAACAAACAAAAACCATGTGAATATGACCAACAGATGAGAATGAGTCACACTGGTGAAAAAATACTTTTTTATTCTCAGGGGTATGTCTGCTCTGTTGTATTTTTAAAAATAATTTGTAGAGATGGTGCAACAGTATTTGAATGATAGGTGCGCAACTGCAACTTGGAAATGTGTCCCAAGGTTGCTTATTTTTAATCTTCATTTTATAAACCACAATGGGAGAGAGTGAGACTGGGGAATGAATGTGAATCTGTTTCAGTCAAAATAATGGTGGATGGGAACGTTTTAAACTACTCGAGTTGTCGTCTACACACGTCATTTTGGCAAAAGGCATAATGGCTCTGGTCTTGCTTGGCCTTAAACTGAGTAATATTTATTTATCAATTTTGTTAAGATGGGCAATTTAGACTTGTGACACAGAATGCTTGACATTTGTTTTGGATGGAATGTAAAAATCAAGCCTGGCACACCAGCCTGACTAACGCCATTTATTATACGACTCTTTAAAATGCTGTTGAATGCTCTGTTGACTTGAAAGGGTTTTCCCAACGGTCCAGTGGTCATTATTTTAGTATAACGACCGCTGTAACAACATAATGACCGCTGTCTATGGCAACGGACCTTTTTTTTTTCTTTTTTTAACCTGTGGTCTTACAGTTATCATAATATCCCCCCCGCATCGCAAGTAGTCTGGTCACTAAACGGCAAAAAAAACAGTAAGCGAGCACTTGGCGACACCTCGTGACCAAAAATGGATGACTTCCCAATTAATTTGAACGTCTTCGGCGAGTGTGGAGATTTTGAGCACAGGGTCCAGGCTGA
This sequence comes from Atherinomorus stipes, assembly GCA_023101725.1. Classification (NCBI taxonomy): domain Eukaryota; kingdom Metazoa; phylum Chordata; class Actinopteri; order Atheriniformes; family Atherinidae; genus Atherinomorus; species Atherinomorus stipes. The sequence continues at coordinate 154,874 of JALJCO010006802.1, forward strand.
GTTTAAGGATTCACCCTCTCCAAAACAAAAATGGCAAATAGAAGACCACAGGTAAGACGCATACAGCTAACAGCAGAGAAGGAAATACCCAGTTCAACTTACAGAAATAACTGGTGCTAGGCCAAATTCCAGGCGCCATGGCTCAACTAACAAACGTTGCTAAGCAACAGGTGCCCCGACTGTGGGAAACTATTTTATTCTTGACGTGAAACATCAGAACAGCAGAGGAGGAAATGTCCAGTTCAACATACAGGAATAGCATAGGTGGTAACACAAATTCCAGCCACCGTCACTCAACTAACAAACGTTGCTAAGCAACAAGTTCCCCGACCTGGCCTCGACTGTGGGGAACTATTTTAATCTGAGTGTAAAACATCATAAAGTTGTTTGACCCTCGCAAAAGAAGACTTTAATTTGAATTTTATTTTTTGCAAGTAGCCATATGATAAGCATATGAATGATATGAACAATAATATATGAATGCAGGTCATTCTCGGGGAAATACTGACCTTTTGCGTTAGGGTCTGCATTCGTCCTGTCGGTCAGTATTTCCCGAATATGACCTGCTTTATCCCTTACGAAAAGCCCCGTTTCCCCCCGGGGGTGGGGTGGGGGGGGTGGTACGGATGTGTTGGTTTCACGTTGCGTCCCCACAGCAAACTGTGCCCTTACCATGGAGGTGGATTATTAACCAGATAATGCTGCTACATGATCACGTAGCAGCATTAAAAGGGGTTGCAGTGCAACCTCTTTTAACCAAGCACCACACCACATGTGACAGAAACAAAGGAGTCACCCCTGCTTTGTTTTTACGCCGGGTCACACAAGAAGTGACGGATTTTCAACGAATCAACGGATTGCTGTGTGTTAGCTCCACCTCATTGGTCTGGATCGGTTAGATCAGTACCCCCACCGAAGGGTAGCAAAAAAGTAGGTCAGGCTGGATATGAGGGTACCCGTTTCAGTTGTTATTTGTGGAGACGTAAAAACACTCCGACCGATCCGGTCCGACCCGACCCAGACCCGCTGGTGGAAACGGGGCTTATGAGATAAATGGCAAGTCAGTCTGGTTTCCCTCCACTGGAAACGTAAAATCAGGAGGTCTTCCAACCTAAAACAGTCATACAGTTGATTTTTAAAATTATTTAAAGAAAGTATCTTTATTGATGTGCTGTAGTGGATGTAGCCCAGTAATTGTGAGGGCCTCTAGTTTTCTGACTGGACAGGTCTTTGAAATGATTAACTCATGAAACACAGCAACCACATGATAAAAGTCGTAGACGAGTTCATTTTCACCATCTAAAACAACTCATAACTCGTGAACTTTGAGCAAATCCTATATATGTATATTTTTTTGTGTATCAAATTTACTACTTTTCACACAAAAAAATTCAGCGTCTGCTGAAATAGTTATTGTCGTTTACTGTGGGTAAGGTTTTTTTTTGTTTTTTAACAAATTAAGTTGTTTTATCTGTTAACTTGCAAAATATGCTCATAATTTCTTTCACTGTATTGTGGTATCAGTCAGGTCTTCCTCCAGTCTTGGTATATTTAAAGGCGCTTTTTAGGGTTCCATAGGAACTGAAATATGTAGGTGTTTGGTGATTGGTAGAACTGGCAAGCTGCGCCCCTTGCATGATCTCCGCTTCTTCCAGCCCCACCATATTTAAAAATTCTCACAGCTGTTTACCTGTTTACCGAGATCTTAATAACGACAAGAACTATTACAATAGGAGTGTACCAATTCATTATGAAGTCGATCACAATGGTGCACGTCCCGAATCGATAACTATTTTGAAATGTCCAAAAGCAATTACTTTCACATTAATCTGATGAACAAACACAGCTGCAAAGTATAGCAGTAGAATCTGGCTGCCGCCCGGCCACTTTAATAGACGGACTGGCCACTAAAGTTACGGGCGCACTTCAACAAAAGTTAAACAAGGGAAAAGGATGGAAAGCTGGTATATTAGCTTTTATAATAGCTTTGAATAAAAGAAATTAGAAACCTCAGTTTTGTATTAGATCTGCTGGGGCATAAATTTGTCACTGTGGCAACAATTGCGTCACACATGGTCCCTAACGAGGTCCTCCCTCATGTGCCAAAGCACACTGAAGGCGAAGGGTAGTTCTTATAACTAAACTCGGGAGGCATAGTTACAGGAACTGTGTTCTTGGAACCTCTCTGTCTGAATGCGCCTTAAAATGCTGTAGGTCCAAGACTGTAGGCCTTGAAAGGCACATAGATATATTTGACTTTAAACACTGACATTTTCAAAGGGTTTTTTAAATTGAGTTTGAGAATCTTATTGCTCTCTCTGGATGCCTTAAATGGCTTTGAACCTAAATTCATCTCAGAGTGATTGACCTGGTATGTGCCCTCCTGACCTCTTTGAGATCTGCAGACACCACCCTGCTAACTATTCCCAGGTCACAGTTTGTGACAAAGGAAGACGAGATCTTTTCCAGTAGAGCCCCCATTAATGGAGGTCTGTCCACTGAACTCACTCAGCCTCGAGCTGCAGTCAAGTCCCTCATTAAAGCTGTCTGCTTTGGTATTGTCTGATGTATCTATCAGACATTTTATTCCAGTCCTCTGAACAGTCAGCTGACCTCGCATGTATTGTCTCTTGAGTATTTTTGTAGTATTAGTGAGAAATAACTGCAAATATTGCTGTATTTCTAAAATAACCTCAAATACCTGATGACTTACTATTTGGTCACTTTCCAAGGATTCATTTTATATAAACGAGGCTGTCATTTGAGCTGCTGTGACTTTTAAATTCTAATAATATTAAGCTTGTCGCAAGTAATGGCGAAATTGAACGCCACAATTAATTAATCGTAAAGATTCCTCCATTTTGCCACTGTACCCGAAGGATCATGTCTGAACCATGATGGCTGATCACCTCAACTTGCACACAGAATGAAAACAAAGTTGGTTGATGTATCAGATGGGTCACCCTGCAACCATCCTCTAAATGTAGGGCTTAAAAATGGTCACAATCTTCAGAAATATTGAGTTTTTAACTGGTTTTCAGCAGATTTGGTTCAATGCTGTGACAAGGTACCTACAGTCGTCCTCAAAATTATTCATACCCTCCGAATAAATAAGGAAAAAATCAGTTGTCAGTGGGGGGACGCCATTGAAGCCAGCGTTATTTTGCATTCAATTTTTTCAGGCTTAAAAATGCCAATGGGCTATATGCACAACTCCACTACTTCCTGAACTTAAGCCAGCTTCTTTGTTCCCTGTCTTTCATTAATGGACAAACTGATAAATCCAGACGTGCCTGACCTCAGTAACCTTGACGACAATGGCCAGACACCTGGTTTAATCAGGTTGTCCGTTAATGAAAGACTGCCAACTAAAGAGCTGCCTTAAGTTCAAGACTTTAATGACTTGGTTGGGAAAATTGTGAATTTTTTAGCTGTTGAAGAAAAATAAGAATATTACAGTTGTCTGCAAGTTTAGAGTGGGCCACCAAATCGTTGAACTGAAATGCCCATTTATACTTCAGCCAAGGTCAAAAAACAAAATGGAAATCATTAAGGCGTCAATCTTTTTAGCTGAGCGCTGGAGACGTTTTCACAGACCAGTTGTCTAACTTTCCTCTCAGTTAACTTTTGGACCAATTGCTGCACACGTGTACTTTTGAATCTCTATAGTGAGGGAAGCTGGGTGAAAATGTAGTTGGGGTATATTCACACCAGTCTGGGGACTCTACGATTTGGTGAAGACTTCTGAAGAATTTCACACCTTTCTTTGCTTTGGTTTGCGTTCATACTGCGCATAACTGAAGCCAACCAAACCGCCTGGTTAAATCACCGTAGTTGAAACTGCTCGCTAGGGGACAACGCTCCCCGATACAACCACTGAGCAATGATGAAGAAGCAGGAAGAATAAGAAAACTGAACTTTGTGATTAAAGTGGAAATCTTTCTGCTTCTATTACTCCATCTCTGTCTGCACATTTTCCAATTTTTTTCTTTGCTGTTTTGACCTTGGCTTCTTTGAACACGCGCTGTTTGCGTTGGTTTTCCTCCAACCCAAACAATAATTACCCCACTTTCGTCCACTACCTCTTGATGCTTTATTGCAGTCGACAGATGTTACTTCCATTAGGTCCACTGCATATTCTGATAGTCCGTTTGCAAGTGAAGCGAGGCCCCTGACTTTCAGGCAGACCAGAGTTTACTTCTTTGGTGCGCACCAGGATGCGGTTGGTGTTCACACTGCACCAAACGAAATGAGCTATCCGTGGAAGTGGACCACGGTCCGCCACAAGCCAGCCTAACAGCAACAGTGTGAAAGCACCCTTAACTTAATCAGTTTCTTCTTTCTTTCTTCATAGATTTCAATTTGACCAAAGAAATGGTGATGGAGAAGCCAAGTGCCCAGCTGGTCGGGCGAGAGTTTGTCCGACAGTATTACACACTCCTCAACCAGGCTCCTGACTACCTGCACAGGTATGACCGTCAACCGTTTGTCATCTGTGGTGTTTCAGTGGACAGATATTTAGCTGGATGCATTGCAGAAGGGGGTGACATGCAGCAAGCCGGGGCTCAAACTCAGGCCAGCTACATGATTGGCAGCTGAAGATAAAAATGTCATCTTATTGAACGTAACTTCTTTCATACTGCAGGGTTGTGAATAAATAGCATGACTAATTTTGTTACTAAAAACCTTTTTCTGTTCAGGTTTTATGGAAAGAACTCATCCTACGTGCACGGCGGCCTGGACAGCAACGGCAAACCAGTAGAGGCCGTTTATGGACAGTCTGTAAGTAGGCTTTATCTGGCAGATAAGAACTTTAAAAGTGTTTCCACAGAGGGATTGCACCGCACTCCCACACATCCGCACAGTGGGAAATAAAGCAACCTGGTGAAAGAAAAGCAACCCCCCATTCCCCATCCTTTTAGTTAGTTGTAATTTCCCCCTCCCCCAACTACAGATGATAAACTTGTCGAGCAGATAACAGATCTTTCCCAGCGATTTCTGTTCCTCACTGTTGGGCTTTTCCTCCCGTTCTTTTTATAATAAGAGGCTGTTTCTTAGAAAATCCCCTGTTAACATTCTCATGCAGACTGCAGCTCAAGTATGACAATTGAATTAAAAATCTTTATCTTTTTCTTAAAAAAAAAAAAAAAAAAAAAAAAAAAGCTTAAGGTTAGAAATTCCTGCAGTCAGAAAGCATCTTCTCACAGGAAGAGAGGTAAATGTCTTATGTACGGAGCAGCTTCAAAAATTTCATGCATTGCACACATGAGTAGATGGCTTCGCAACCTCATCTCTTGTATACCACAAATTTATTGGGGGAAAAGGGGGGGCTTTAAGTGAGTTATTTTTCTTCAGGCCAGACTTTGATACTGGAATTAAACTGGGATTAAGAGCCAGATTTTTAAATGGCCAACTGGTTGTAAAAAGCACAAGCAGATGTCATGAACTGATGTTTTCTGCACCAGTTGTCCATATATCTAGTAAAATTGTTCATTAGATTCATAAGATTAAAACCCAGATATCTTTGAATCTTGATATTGTGGTTTTGGAGAAAAGGTTAGATGAGAAACGGGAAGTATTTGTAAAAGTCAAGCCAGCTGATCAGACGAGGACGGTGAACCGGAGGAAACAAACGGAACTGTTGCAGCTCGGGTTAAGATTGCTGAGAGTCTCTAGTAGTTAACATGCAGCGTTGGTATTAATCAGGGCTCTCACACAACTGCTTCATAATTGTGTATTCTCAAATATATAAAGGATTTTAATCCTGACCTTTAAAATCCTGTTTTAGACTTGTGAATGCATGAAGTGTTAAATTCATTATCAAACAATAAATGCTTCTCTTGACTGTGTGGACTCCTGTAGCTCAGCAAAAGAAAAGCAACGACCTAACTGAGAAGCACTGCAAAGACTTGAAGCGAGATGAACGGATGAATGTGGATCTTGGTGGAAAATATTTCATGGAAATGAAATAATATTCTAGATTACATCGTTGTACAACTGTCCTTTTTTGCAGGAGATCCATAAAAGGGTGATGGCTCTGAGTTTCCGAGACTGTCACACCAAAATCAGACATGTGGATGCGCATGCCACCCTGAACGAGGGCGTGGTGGTGCAGGTGATGGGCGAGCTTTCCAATAACATGCAGCCCATGAGGAAGTTTATGCAGACCTTTGTTCTGGCACCAGAGGTGAGTACAGCTTGTGAAATTTTTTAGTGAGATTATTTTAGGGCTTTACTTTATTATCAAGCATGAATTGAATAACTAATGTTGCCTTTTGCTTCAGGGTACGGTTGCCAATAAATTCTACGTCCATAATGACGTGTTTCGTTACCAAGACGAGGTGTTTGGCGACTCCGACTCTGAGCCCCCAGAAGGTAAGAACTTGGTTTACTTAATCTGTGTGAACACAACCTTTAATCTTGGTGTCATTTACAGAGATCAAAGAGATTTTTAGATGATTTCTTACATTTTCAATGTTCCTTCCATTAATTTAAAGAAGCTCATTAATATGCTGCAAAATAAGAAGTTTGGATGTGGCTTTTGTTTAGGTAATGTCCTTGATGAGCTCATACATGCTTGTAACTGTGACAGAAGGAAGTCCTCAGTCTGTTTTCTCACGCTGCCGCCTGATGTGTGTTTTATGTTTCGTTAAACTGCAGCAGGCAGGTGTAAATATCATCATGCACATTGTTTTGTTTTCAGAGTCTGAGGATGAGGTAGAGGAGCTCGAGAGGGTCCCCTCCCCTGATGTCGCTCCAGAAGAATCCACTCCCTTCTACGACCAGATGGCCTGGTACGGCGTGAATATTTAAATATTTTACACGACCTTTTCATTGAACACACAACTTGTACTTTTTGTTTGCTCATGTTGCAATAAATATTTACACTGGTAGATGGCACCATGATCCTCTGGGCTAGATCTCTTTAGAAGTAACAGTTTTTGTAGAGCTTCTATTTGCCAGGATCGATCCTGCACTTTTCGCATCTTAAATATTTGTTCATATTTGCGTAACAGACGAGGAGAAATGCTGCCAGTCATGGTGTGATGTACTAAGCAGGGAGTGTACAATAAGTCGCCCTGATGTTACGTCTTCCTCATTGTAGCTCGGAGCCAGCAGCTCCTGGTGAACCAGATGAGGTGGATGCTGCAAGTCCAGAACCAGAGCCAGAGGTGGAGAAGGAGGCTGAGGTGGCTGACGTGGAGCTGAAAGTGGAGACAGTTCTGGAGAAACAGACAGAAACGCACACCGCAGACGACCAGACAGAGAAGAGTCCTGCCACCCCTGCCCCACCGTCTACAGAACCTGCCTCTGCACCTGCTGAACCCGCCCCAGCTGCCCCAGAAGACAACAGGGTAGGTCTGGCGGGAGGCCGATGCTTGAAAAATCTAGTTAAAAGGACAAAAAAAATGTGTGTGTGTGTATATGTGTATATGTGTATATATATATATATATATATATATATATATATATATATATATATATATGTATATATATATATATATATATATATATATATATCATTGTTGGTGATGAGTACAAGCTCTGATATTTTGCTTCCATTCATCCTTCCCGACAGCCGTTTTCCTGGGCGTCAGTCACCAGTAAAAACCTCCCTCCCAGTGGGGCTGTCCCAGTCTCAGGAATCCCCCCACATGTTGTCAAAGTCACTCCAACAGCACCAGTAAGTGTCCACATGATTATATTTGAGCTAATTAATGGAAAGTGGGGGGTGATGGGTTTGATGTCAGGCTTGTTGCTCTGGGAAAACGGTTATGATTATTGCCAGATCTGAAGTGGATACAGTGAATAACTCCAGCATGGAGGTTCTCCAGATTATGATAAGCACACGCAGAACAGTCTGCAGAGATGCAGACAGATGAGATGGGGTAGCAGTAATGCATGTTCGGTTTGTACTGCATCTCTCCTGAAGCAGAATAAGTTAAGCTAGCAGAGTTGTTCGTTTTAAGTCCTAACAGCAGAAAACATCTGTCCACATGAAAACTTTTGACTCTTGCAGGCAAGAGCAGAAGTAAAGTCAGAGTCCCAAACAGCAACACAGAGACCACAGAGAGACCAGAGACCGAGGGAACAGAGACCTGGAGGTCCCCCCGCCAGCACACAGAGGGCCAAGACCAGGTACGTTCCCAGTCCACTTACATGGTTAAATCTTTTAAGAACCTCAGATGCAGTCCAGTTTGCTCTTTAGCATTAAAAAAAAGTCCATTTAAAGTCAAAATGCTTCTCAATCACTAAATCATTCTATCATTTTTTTTAAATTTATTTTTAAGTGATCCAGGTTGTAAATAATTTAATACAAGAGATAAAACGGTGATGGAAAGTGTTTTGTTCAGAAATGATGGTGCATAGTAATTTTCCACTCGTGGTTTGCTCGCTTTACGTGTCAGTTTTATTTTATATTTTTGAAGCTACAGATGTTTAAAACAGCTGTGGCATTGCTTTGAATGTTTCACTTGCACTACACGCAAAAAGTTAAGCATATTTGGCTTTTTGTGTATCAGAATGCATCTAAATGCCCTGTGACCTTTTCAGCTTACCTTTATTTGACTTTCTCTTAACTCTTGAATGCACATGTATAACTGTATTAACTGTTTATTGCATAACATGCTGTTCTCTTACAAAGTGATTCAGCATTAAAAACCAAACTGAAATAAATGTCTTATCCATGAATCAACCACAAAAGGTTCCGGTTCAATGACTGTGTGTATAAACAGTTCTCCATTATTCTGTTCACATTTATGATACCAGTTGAGATGTTGACGTTTTATGTGGTATAACCACCACTGTTGTCAGCTTTTGTTTTGAGAAATTGTTTGATATGAAGGAATTACAAACATGATTATACTTAAATGTCCTACATTCATATTACAGTGTAGCATGAACTCTTGACATTTTCTGTAAATTTGCTCTGAAAGTTTAACATCATTAAGTTTTTTTTTTTTGTGAGTAGTATATTTGTACAGTAGCAGCATCTACACTCCCAGTGTGACACGTTAAAATTAGAGCCTGAAAAAATGGTGTTTATTGATTAGTTGGCAGCTCAGCACATCACTACCACATTGTTGTTGTATAAATGATTATCATGGCTCATCCCCACAACCAAACAGACATAAAACTCTATGATGGTAAATAATACGGGTACAAGAGAATATCATACACTGAAGTATTGTGGTATTTTGTTTCAAAACCAAAAAGTGCTGTATCGCTGCAGCTGGTGACGCGTGACGCGATGAGAGCTGTTGTCCACAAAGCGGCTTCAAGTAAAACCTGAAATAATCTTAAATCTTTGATGTTTTATGGGTTTTTTTGCACAAAATTTTTTAATTTAAATCCACAACCAACATACCTGGAATCCAGGGCAGAGAACGACTGGGACCAGAAGATAATCATTTTCTCCATGTTGACTCCCATTCATATTTTTGGGAGTTTCTATGGTCCCATGGGCCAGAAGTAGATGGGCACTGAACAACAGCATTGCTGATGTTCAGTGTGCCTTTGAAACTTAATGGCTATGAAGTGAAGTGTAACTCCACATTATTTACGTGAATGAATCACACCAGATGCACCATTCTTAACTTAACTATAATAGCTTTGAGTACTATGCTGTAAACACGATGTTGCAATATATTGTATCGCTGCTTGTGATACATGTATCACTAGAGTCTTGCCAGTACACACACCTAGTAAATGATAGCACAGTACATGCGAAGAACTAAATGCCAATATGCAGTCAGGATGATGACTCGGTGGTACTTGGGAACCAATGTCTCTCTTTTTTTGTGTTTTTTTTCTTTCTTTCAGCTCGAGAGGGTGAACAGGGCGAGTCAGAGGGTCGCAGGGTGGTGAGATACCCTGATGCCCACCAGCTATTCGTGGGCAACGTTCCTCATGATGTGGACAAAAATGAACTTAAGGAGTTCTTTGAACGTGAGTTGGGTCTGATCATGCTGCTTCAACACGTAAAACACTGGATTATGTGACAGATTGCTTCTTTTTTTTTCTTTCTTTCATTTTCCATCAGACTTTTTATTTGGTTTAGGGCAGAAATTGCAGTTATATAAAGGCTTCATGATGTGTAGCACCCATATGCGATATATGGTGAACAATTTCCTTGAGGGGAGAAAGCAAAAGAACAAAAGCAGAACCATAAGCAGAAACGTGCCTAAAAGTCCTCCAAACATTCCTGTTTTACGATATTAACAAGGCTGTGTGCAATCAAGAATAGGTTGGGAAATAAATGAGCAAACATAAATGTTTACAAAGGACCTCCCAAAGACCAATGGAGATGGAGAAAGGTGTAGTTATGGGTTACTCACTTCGGTCCTACAAGGGTCACAATCCAGGAGATCTTCCATGTCTCTGTGCTCCAATGCAAGTTCACGAGTCATTGTGCAGAACTTGATTGGCTAATAGATCAATTTAATTTGAGTCGGTGTGTTATAGCAGGGAGACATGGAAATCCTGCTGGATTGCAGCCCTCATAGGACCAAATGGAGTAACGGTAACCCTGGTGTAGTTGGTCAGAAGTGGAAGAAAAATCCTTGACAATGTTTTTTTTTTCTTTTTTTTTCTTCTTTGTGAAGAAATCATGAAATTTTATCAGAACGTCATCCAGATATTTTATCTCCCCCCACGTAGAGTATGGCACTGTTCTGGAGCTCAGGATCAACAGCGGAGGGAAGCTGCCGAACTTCGGCTTTGTGGTGTTTGATGACTCTGAACCTGTGCAGAAGATCCTCAGCAACAGGGTACGAAACTACAAACCTCTTAGTAAAGATGTTTTTCCCAAGCTGCCCGCCTGAGCGTCTGGTCCAGTCTGGCCCAGTCTGGTCCAGTCTGGCTCAGCTGCAACTTACTGGGAAACGTTTCGGCTTCTGTCTTTTAGCCCATCAAGTTTCGAGGCGACGTCCGTCTGAATGTGGAGGAGAAGAAGACCCGGTCAGCCAGAGAGGGCGACAGGCGGGACGTGAGGCCCCGCGGTCCCGGAGGTCCCGGCGGTCCCAGAGAGCGAGTAGGAGGCGGCGGAGGACCCAGAGGCCCCCCTGCCCGTGGAGGCATGGCGCAGAAACCCAGCTTTGGTTCTGGACGGGGTGCCGGGCCCAGTGAGGGGCGCTACTCTGCTCCCCGCCAGTGAAGCACCTGGGCTCCAAACCTGAGTTAGATTACTGTCTGGATTCAGTCGTGATTGGTTATTGATGTTTCTGATTGGACAAAAGTCAAATTGGAAAGCGAAGGCCTTCAGTCTACATTCAGGAGAGAAAATCTGGAGTCAGATTTTGGGGTGCTGTTCACACTCTGAGCTTTTTGACTCTCCTGATTCTGTCTCCTGCGTGTACATGGAAGGTTTTCTCTGAGTAACTGACGCAGGTTTGGTCGAGCTTCCCCGTCGAGTCAAGCCAGCTCCTGCTGAATTCGGCAGCCAGGTTCAAATGTTGCCCATCTCATGAAGATGGCTGCTTCCTCATCCCAGTCCCACCACCATCATGAGCAAGGCCCCCATCGTCTGACACTCCAGATCGGTGTGTGAGTGGTTGCTCCCCAGGTTCATCTTTGTCTCTTTCTGTATGGCTGTTCTTTCTCCTTTCTGAATCCACACCAGAGATGCAACCAGCTCCTCAGTCACATCATCCACATTGACATTTTTATCGGTTCCACATGTATTATCTGGACTCAAGTCAATATTTTTGTTTTTGTTTTCCTTCATGCTGAACTTGAATATAACAAATCGAAACACACAGACAGACGAAAAAGGGTAAATACTACTTGAATTGCGGGATTAAAAACCCTGAGGTTAGTTTTGTGTTAATTTTCGCGTTCTCTCCCTGTTTCTTAAAGGAACGTGTACTTTACTGCTTGGGCAATCCTGTGTATTGCTGCCACCGTTGTATCTAGCGATGGATCTGTCTTATCTTTTTATTCTATCAGGTCAAGCGCTGAACTGTAGTGGTTTTTATTTGAGTAATGTTAGCTTGTAATATGTGGATTTACAGACGCGTCTGAATGGAGCATGTATCAAAACCTGTTAGGCTTCTATTACCGATGCACTTCATTTGTCATCATGTTTAAAATAAGCTCACATGCCGATGAGAGAACTAAATTAAAAGTGATTTACTGTTTTAACTTTGTCTGTTTTCTCTGTGAATCGCTGGCACTGGCTTGTGTTTGTATTTTAAATTTTATATTAGAGGTGACTGGTGTTGAATATTAAACAAATTTCTAGTCTTGGTTATTTATTGTGTAATTGGATATAAAAAGTTGTTGAGCTTTGAAATTTTAGGCGTGACTGCAGCTGCATTTCCACTGCAGGAACCAGGTTTCCCCCCGGAGGGATTCAGCCTTTAATTTACCTTTCAGACTATCCTAAATCGAATCGTTCAGGGTGTTTTGTAGAGTTAAATAATTTGGTTGTTTCACAGCTTTTATCCTTTAACAACACTCTAAATCCTACTTCAGTGTGAACACCTTTTTTAAGTTACCACATCAGAATCTGTGGTACTGGTTTTAAAGTGTAAGGACCAGCAGTACTTCAGTGGAAAATTCAAACTGAAAAGTTGAAAATGAAAACTAAAGACTCAGGCAAAGCATTAAGGCGCATTTCCACCAGGTCCATATGCTGTGTGCTACGACTTAGAACTGACTAGGGATGTAACGATTACCGGTAAAATGATTAACTGTGATAAAATTCCCAACGATTAGTGATACAGTTTCAAATTTCAATTATTGTTAAAACTGTGAGTGATTACTGTACTTTGAAAAACTCCCAGTGATGCTGCTCATTGGCTGGAAAAGCAGCAGCAGTCACAGTTTGCAATGTTTAATTCATGAAAACATGGCAGAAGGCAACAAGGTGGACGGTTCTCTTGAGTTTTTCCCTCTTTAAAAAGGACAAAGTAGACATTTAGACCCATTTTGGATATTTTTAAAGATGCTGGGAGGTATTTCTATAGTACTGCAATAAAATGATAACCGTGATCATTTTGGTCACAATAACTGATATGAAATTTTCACATCGTTACATCCCTAGAACTGACCTCCATGGAGCGGCAGCTCCCACCAGGGTGGTGTCAGTGCTAGTGTACCCACGAGACAAATCACATTTGCAGGATCACCCGATAATGAGGAGGTCTGGATAAATGTCCAGTGGTGTGTGTGTGTGTGTGCGATAAATGTCCTACATAAAGTCCCTTTTCCCCTGCATTTTCCAATATAAACAAACGGATGCATTTCATAATAGCCTATTAGTTGTACAACTATACACAACATCTTTACATTTTTAACAATTAACTTGCCGTGCATAATCTATCCCAGAAATTGATCATGCCATCACTTTCTTGCTTTCTTGGCCGCAAACTCAGCACTAAGACTTTATTATCCAGTTTGGATGTAATTCCATTTCTAACTAATAGTAGTGCAAACCTGCAGTCTGTTCTGTGACATGGGTGCACAAATAACTTTTAATTGGTCTCAATTTTGAAAAGCGTCACTTGCCCGATGCCACCGTTACAAGAAAAGTTAATAAAATCCTGAGCGCAATCTCTGTTCCTTCAATCCATTTGAGGTAACAAATTACTTTCTAATCACACATCTAATCAAAATTGGAGATCTTGACTAGTCTTTTCCTTGCATGTAAATCCACTGTGTTGGTATTTTTTATTTAGTTGTATTTGACCTAGACAGAGAGGCAAAAATCAAATGTGATTTGTTTAAAGAAAAACAAACAAAAAAACACAGCAGGAATGCAGGCGGGAGGTCCTGTGTGGATGCACAGGTCGCACAGTCCATGCGACAGCTCTGCTCAACTTCTGACCTGGAGCCACAGGTAACGTTACTGTAGTTTATGCCAATACAACTCTCTGGGAGGCTTTTATTCTTAAATTTACCGGATGCCTTTTCCCGCCTGGTCTGATCTGCACTGCAGAGCCTGATGCGGTCTGGGAGCGTGCTCCGCCGGAAATAGACCTGACTTCTATATTAAGCAGAGCGCAAGACTCATCTGGGATGCATGTGTCATGTCTGGTGTGAGCCACACCACTGACTATAACGGCCCTATTTGCTCTGGAAGCCGTAATGCAGCGCGCACGGTCCTGATGGAAATGCGCCTTTAGACCTAATGTAACACATTCATCTGCTTTTTGGAATAGTCAGGACCAAATGTGGGGAAAAAAACCCTTCAGAAAATAAGGTGAAAGGCATTTGAGGTAAAAGTATTTTCCGGTTGTTTTTTTTTGTTTTTTTTTGTGCTCCAGACCTATTATTGTATTATTGAAATGGTGTAAGTATAGTATTTCTAGACAATGGGCTTTATGCACAACTCCGCTACTACGTCTAGGCATTGCCATTGTGGTTCCTGAGGTCAGGCACACCTGGATTAATCAAATTGTTCATTAATCAAGGACAGGAGACAAAGGAGCTGGCTTAAGTTAGGAAGTAGTGGAGTTGTGCATATAGCCCATTGGTTTGGTAGTTTTCACTTAAAGCTGGTCCAAAGAATGAATGAATGTGAATTGGCCCGAACCATTGACTTCTAATTTAAGGCTTACAATAACCTCTCACAAAGAAATAGTAAGGGTATGTTATACTTTTCCTGAATTGACAGTCTATTAAGTTTTGCAGTGGTTGATATTTGGGTGCCTGATGTCCCTTGATCCCACAGGGATTAAGTAAACTAGATAGTTTAGGCAAAAATGTGTGTAATTTATGGTTTAAAGAGATCATGTGACCTTTGTCAGAAAGCTACAACTTTGGACTTTAATAAAAGCCCTGGATGTCCCCTTAACAATACAGTAATACTAACCAACCATATATAGAATATTCATAACTTGGAAAATTATAGCCATTTCTAATAATCAATCATAATGCTAGTTTATCGTAACTATGACTGAACCGTAACTTTTACAGCTTGACATCTGACAAAAATGGATTCAGCGCAAAAAAAAAAAAGAAGAAAAAAAAAAGTACAACAGATAAGTTTCATGGACAAAATCATGGAAGCTGCTATGTCTGCTAGTTTCTGCTAAGGACTTCCGGTTACCACGGTTACAGGGTATTTTACACTGGGGACATGCGCAAATGAACACACATATGAAGAGCTCCCAATTCGATTGAAAAATGGAAATTAAGCCCAAAAAGCGTTCTGGGACATATTGTGACGTATGTGGCTGCAGCAGCTTGTGAAAACAAATAGACATGAACGTTGTAAAATGATTGAACTTCCCATAGGACGGCAGCTGTATGACCGACTGCGTCCAGCTGCACGTTACCACATTACCAGCCCAACGCCATAGCAACCGCCGCCGTCCACTTTCCTGTCAGATCTGAGCCTTGACAAGTATTATTAGACATGCACACATGTCAGCTGCTGGTGTCATTTCACCGTGATAGTTACATGCAGAAATTGTTCAATATAGGACAATATTTAGTCTTTATTATTCATTTATTTATTTATTTTTGCTAAATTTCGATCCAGTATCTCATGTCAGTTTCTGTCTGATCAATCACAGTTCTAACGTCAGGCAACATAAGTAAAGCTTATCGCTTCTCAAATTAAAATCTTATTTTTTGCCTCTGATGCCAAAACATGGAGAAGTTTAATACTGCTGCAGTCGCTGCAGCGTATACTGTCTTCAAGCACAAGATATTCTGTCAGAAAACAAGTGATTTAAAAACAAAGAAAGGCAGTTTATGTTCCCGAAATTATTTTCAGCCGTTCAGCATGGCTGCCTCTGCAACCCTGTCTGGCCACTTCTGTCCCGCTCTATTTGGAGCTGTCTTATAAATTCAGAAGAGGCCAAGAGACTCGAGGTAGGTGTCACAAAATAAAAAACCTTTTCTGTGAGCTGAATAATGATAGAAGCTGAGTCCTATTGGTAAAACTCATAAAAAAGCTGATTTTCTTGACCTTCCTTAATTGCTTTCTTCATGGGATTTTCTCCACATCAAATAATTGTGACAGCAAAAGAATGCACAATCAGCCGGGCCTTTTAAATGCTGCCATGAATAACAGACAAGAACCACTAAGAATCCCTTTTAGTAGTCAAATGCACAGTGGTGTTTCAAGAGGGTCTGCAAATGTATGAATAGTCCTCCATCTGTATGATTAGCATTGATTTTCTGCAAGAAACCAACAAGCCTGAAGCTTCATGCAGAGAGAGTTTAAGTAGTCGTCTGTCCTGGTGATTGCAGGGCTCTAACAGACTGACTGAAAACAGGTTCTGCTCTCTGCTCAGCTGTCTCTGCTGATTTGCTGCATCTTTAATTCTGAATCAATTTGGATTGAAGGAATAAAAATGAAAGAAGCAGACTGAGTTTTTCTTTTATGCCCTTTATATTAATTTACTCAGTGCTCCACTGCTTTATTTGTTTTAGAAAAATTAAGTCTAACACTGATAAGTCCAACTCAGCCAGGCACAGATAATGAAGTATTCTTGATTAATTGCCCGTCGATGTGGGAACCTATACAAACGCAGAAATTCGCTCAGTTTAACGATCTGTAGCATTCAGGTGTGTTTGGAGGTTGGTGGGTGTTGTGCTGCTCCTTCAGAAACGCTGTCTACAAGAAAGGTTTTCCCAGCAATTCTCAAATTTAAAGAAATGGTATTGTTTTCGTCCTGGTCGTGGAACAGTGGACCAGCTCTACACCCTCTTCGGGATCCTGGAGGGGGCATGGGAGTTCGCCCAACCAGTCTACATGTGCTTTGTGGACTTGGAGAAGGCGTTCGATCGTGTCCCGCGGGGATTCCTGTGAGGGTTGCTCCGGGAGTACGGAGTACTGGACCCCCTTGTTCGAGCTGTCCGGTCCCTGTACAACCGGTGCCAGAGCTTGGTCCGCATTTCCGGCTGTAGGTTGAATCCATTTCCAGTAAGGGTCGGACACCGCCAAGGCTGCCCTTTGTCTCCGATCCTGTTCATAACCTTTATGGACAGGATTTCTAGGCGCAGCCGAGGTGTTGAGGGGATCCGGTTTGGTGACCTCAGGATTGGGTCTCTGCTTTTCACAGATGATGTGGTTTTGTTGGCGTCATCGGACCGTGATCTCCAATTCTAGCACGAGCGATTTGCAGCAGTGTGCAGAGTGTGAAGCGGCCGGGATGAAAATCAGCACCTCCAAATCCGAGACCATGGTCCTCACTTGGAAAAGGGTGGAGTGTCCTCTCCAGGTTGGGGACGAGGTCCTGTCCCAGGTGGAAGAGTTCTGGGTCTTGTTCTCGAGTGAGCGAAAAATGGAGCAGGAGGTGGACAGACGGATCGGTGCGGCGTCTGCAGTGATGCGGACTCTGCATCGGTCCGTCGTGGTGAAGAAGGAGCTGAGCCAGAAGGCGAAGCTCTCGATTTACCGGTCGATCTACGCTCCTACCCTCACCTATGGCCATGAGCTGTGGGTCATGGCTGAAAGAACAAGACCACAGGTACAAGCGGTCGAAATGAGTTTCCTCCGCAGGGTGGCCGGGCTCTCCCTTTTTTTTTTTTTTTTTTTTTTTTTTTTTTTTTTTTTCTACTTGTCCTGTCCAGCATCGAAGCAAGCAGAATGGAAATCTGATTGCTTTATTCTGTTGAACAGTTTTGCTTTATCAAGCGGAGCTTTATGAACATAAGGCTCCACTTGATATCATGTTTATTCATTTTATTTCTTTATTTAAACATTTGTCTATTACACCATTCCATTTCATACTGCTGGGCCTGACAAGGGAGAAATGAAAGTTAACAGAGGTAATGATAGAAAGTGAAACAGAGAGAGAGGAGTAAGGAAGAGGAAGAGAGAGAGGAGAGAAAACATGAATCCACTTACACATCTCTAAGGGAGAGGCCGGGCTCTCCCTTAGAGATAGGGTGAGGAGCTCGGTCATCCGGGAGGGACTCAAAGTAGAGCCGCTGCTCCTCTGTATAGAGAGGAGCCAGATGAGGTGGCTCGGGCATCTGGTCAGGCAACACATTCTCACTCCCAACTCGTCATCTGTTGACACTTGGGCAATCTCAATCCGCGTCACCTGTTGCGGGGTTTACCCATCTATGTGACGCAGCGGGTCTCTCATTGAATGTTATGGAAATCCCTTACGTTTTGACTTAAAAGGTGTCCAAAAGCGACTCCTAGTGGTGGTTACGTGACTGCCGAGTTCCCCCCTGGTGTAACCAAAAGAAAAATGGCGGATGTCCCTTCGATCTTCAGTACAAATTTTTATTTTTAAGATAGATTGCGGTTTCAGCTTTGTTCTGATAACTTTTCTAGCATCAAATATACACTTTGTTTTCATTATATCCATTAGTTTCATGTAAACGATCCACAGATCTTTTTCATGTTGACGTACATTCTTTCAGGTTTTGTGATTGTTGCCACAGTGGTTGCTAAGGATGCTATTAACAACCAGCTGGAAGGAAGGGATTAATGGTGTTGCAGTGGCTGGCAGTAACTTTATTCATGTGTGGCAGGATGTGGCAGGATGAAGGAGGGCCCGGGCAGGAATTGAACCACAGACTCCCGGGTGAAAGTCATGCGTGCTAACCAAGTAGCCAGGGAACATGAACACTCAGAGGCATAGTGACAGGACTGTCAACTGCCACATATACATGCACATTATTCAGTGAACATAAACAGAATTCAAATAGGCGACATAATAAATGCACACTGTTATATCGTAATCAGGTGTTTTTTCAGGCTTTGCCTCCATGGTGAGACGTTCCAGGCATGTCCCACCGGGACGAGACCCGGAGGGAGACCCAGGACATGCTGGAGGGACTACGTCTCCCTGATGGCCTGGGAATGCCTCGGGATCCCCCCGGATGAGCTGGCTGTGGCCAGGAAGAGGGACCCGAACTCGGATAAGCGGCAGAAGACGAACAAACAAATGAATGATCTTGTTTTAAGATTTTTTCTTTAAAATGAGAAAAAACAACATTCAGAAGAAGCATTGTCAGACAGGTTTTGACGGATTTTTCACGAAATGAGGGACTTGAAATGAGTGGGTTTTTTTTTTTTTTTTTTTTACTTGTTTAAAGATATTTCTCATTGTCTAGAGACTTAATATTTTTTCTTATTTCAAGAAATCCTACCAAGCGTAATGATGTTGCTGCATGGTCAGATGATTTCACTTATATTTACTTATCATAGTCTGATTCTTCTCAATTTCAGTTATTTTTTTTTATTTTATTTTTTTTAACTTGTATTAAGACCACTAAATTTTGGGGCCCAGTGTTCTATATTTGTGGAGATGTTTGAAGCAGAGATGCCCCCACACTTCGAAAATATCTATCTATCTATCTATCTATCTATCTATCTATCTATCTATCTATCTATCTATCTATCTATCTATCTATCTATCTATCTATCTATCTATCTATCTATCTATCTATCTATCTATCTATCTATCTATCTATCTATCTATCTATCTATCTATCTATCTATCTAAGTTTTACATTCTTATATTCAGCAAAAGCTGTCTTAACGATCTTGATTTGAGAGTAATAAACTTGACAAGAGCAGAATAGTAAGATTTTTAATCATGTTCTGAGAGTTTAAGTCTTTTATTTGTTACTTAGTAACTGAATCCTAAAACTGGCTATTTTATTGGCATATTAAAGCAACCCTTACCGATGATGCATTGTTACATTATGTTTTTAATAGAAAGAAAATGTTTAAGATCTTTTCATTTAAAATTAACCTACAGTGAACCTGACGCACCCTCCCACTGAACACACTGTTGCTTCTTCACCGTGTTGTGGAGAGGGCAGATATCATATAAAGTGGGTACGGAAAGTATTCAGATCCCTTTAAAATTTTCACAATTTGTTTCATTGCAGCCATTTGCCAAAATTGAAAAAGTTCATTTTATTTCTTTTTGATGTACACTCAGCACCCCATCTTGACAGAAGAAACAGAAATGTATAAATTTTTACTTGGCAATTAATTAAAAAAGAAAAACTGAAATATCACATGGTCATAAGTATTCAGACCCTTTGCAGTGACACTCATATTTAACTCGTATGCTGTCCATTTCTTCTGATCCTCTTTGAGATGGTTCTACTCCTTCATTGGAGTCCAGCTGTGTTTAATTAAACTGATTGGACTTGATTAGGAAAGACACACACCTTTCTATATTAGACCTTACAGCTCACAGTGCATGTCAGAGCAAATGAGAATCATGAGGTGGAAGGAACTGTCCAAGGAGCTCAGAGACAGAATTGTGGTGAGGCACAGATCTGGACAAGGTTTCAAAAGAATTTCTGCAGCACTAAAGGTTCCTAAGAGCACGGTGACCTCCATAGTCCTTACATGGAAGAAGTTTGGGACGGGCAACCGTGGGAGAAGAGCCTTGGTGAGAGAGGTAAAGAAGAACCCAAAGTTCACCTTGGCTGAGCTCCAGAGATGCAGTAGAGAGATGGAGAAAGTTCCACAAAGTCAACTATCACTGCAGCCTCCACCAGTTGGGGCTTTATGGCAGAATGGCCCGATGGAAGCCTCTCCTCAGTGCAAGACATATGAAAGCCTGCACAGAGTTTGCCAAAAAACACATGAAGGACTCCCAGACTGTGAGAAGTAAGATTCTCTGGCTGATGTGACCAAGATTGAACTTTTTGGAGTTAATTCTAAGCCGTATGTGTGGAGAAAACCAGGCCCTGCTCATCACATGCTTAATACCATCCCAACAGTGAAACATGGTGGTGGCAGCATCATGCTATGGGGGTGTTTTTCAGCTGCAGGGACAGGACGACTGGTTGCAATTGAAGGAAAGATGAATGCAGCCAAGTAAAGAGAGATCCTGGAAGAAAACCTCTTCCAGAGTGCTCAGGACCTCAGGTTCTCCTTCCAACAAGACAATGACCCTAACCACATAACAAAGATAACAAAGGAGTGGCTTCAGAACAACTCTGGGACCATTCTTGACTGGCCCAGCCAGAGCCCTGACTTAAAGCCAATTGAGCATCTCTGGAGAGACCTGAAAATGGCTGTCCATCAACATTCACCATCCAACCTGACAGAACTGGAGAGGATCTGCAAAGAAGAATGGCAGAAGATCCCCAAATCTAGGTGTGAAACACTTGTTGCATCATTCCCAAGAAGACTCATGGCTGTACTCGCTCAAAAGGGTATTTCTACTCAGTACTGAGCAAACGGTCTGAATGTTTATGACCATGTGATATTTCAGTTTTTCTTTTTTAACAAATTTGCAAAACATTTCTGCATTTCTGTTTTTTCCTGTCAAGATGGGGTGCTGAGTGTACATCAATGAGAAATGAAATGTACTTTTTCAATTTTGGCAAATGGCTGCAATGAAACAAAGTGTGAAAAGTTTCAAGGGGTCTCAATACTTTCCGTACCCAGTGTAATAGAGGCTAGATGGCTTATGCAGGCTATTAGCCAATGAAGAGCGACGTAGCTACACAGCAGCCATCTTACCTAAGGCAGCTCGCCCCTTGAACTAAATTACAGTGCTTGTCGGAGCCAAATGCTTGATTTGTTTTTTTTTTTATGAAATGCTTAATTTATGTTTTGATTAATATTCCATTTTTTATAGTTTACTATTATTATTTCTGTTTGGTTGCGAGATATCAAAGTAAAATATTGTGGTTTGAAGTATAAGTTGACTTGATAAGTATGAAATTGGGAATTGTTGTTTGTTTAGATTTTCTGCTGCTGTGCTTGTTGCTGTTTCTCAGCTCCGCCCCCTCTTTATAGACAGGTGACTGCAGCACCTGGATCATATTAGTGTTGGCTATTGGGGCCGCCTGAGCTCTCGGTTTCAGGCATGCAGCCATACAGTTTTAGACCGCTGCTAAGTGTTGTTTTTGTTTTGTTAAATGACTTGAAAAGAAAGGTATGAACGATGTGATCTGCCTGTCACTTCTTATGCGGTAAGACAATCTAAGTTTTGTTTTTTGGAAATGCTGGTGTGAAAGGATATACTCAGAGAAATTAAACATCTTGTACCAGAAGAGATTTGCGTTTTGGATTTCATCATCACTTTAAATACACATGACGACGCTGGAGCGCGTCGGACTAGGATGCATGGAAATCGAGAGCCAAGCGCATCTTTATAGGAAAAGATCGCGCCTTTATTGCTAATGACATGATTCTGACATTTTTCCCCATGTTTTGTAGACCAAAACGTTCTTCTTCTGTTGTATTGCCAGTTAATGTTTAAAAGCTCATGAGGACAGCGTTAGTTTATTTTTGTTTCCTAGGGATCATAAATACATTAAAAGAGGATAAAATAGGTGCTCCTACCGGTGTCTCGCTGTCGGAGCCTCCTGCACATCTCTGCCAGTAAAATTCTCGTCTGCAGACACTTTACTGGACAAGATGAGACTTTAACACATGGGACTGTTGTCACTTCTGCTGGATTATTCTTCATTCATCAGTGCTTCACAAAGCTGTGAATTTCAGCTGTGAACAGAGACAGCTGCATCTCGGAACTTCACAGGACATCTCCGGCCATCACAATCTCCTCCGGCTGCTTCCAAAGATGCATCCTTCCCTCCATCCTCATCTTTATATACGGGATCTGTTTAAAACTCGACTGGAACCATGTAAGTTGTTATCTTCTCGTTTTTAAAGGCTAATTAATTACTGCGAGTTAGCGGTTAGTTGCGAGCTAATGGCCGTGGCTGCCTCTACTGGCTCTGCCTTGTATCGTGCTGATCCTGGTCCGCTCGGTGCCGGTCTAAACAGCTCTGGGTCTGCTTGGTGCTGGTCTGGGTTGCTCCTCACAGTCCCCAATCTGCTCTGTGGGGGTCTCTTGCATGCTGGAGCTGAACCAGTGGACTGGGCTCTGTGAGAAGGTCTTGGAGCTGACTTACAGTCAGCCAAAGGTACTTAATGTACCTTTAAAGGTACAGTTTGTAAAAAATCAGAGGTCAATGGAAGAAAAATGTGACATAATTCAAAACTATGTTTCTATTGATTTGTAATCGCTGCACTAGAATAACTGTTATGTGTTTGTTTTCTTAGAATGAGTCATTTACTTGCTGAGTGGTGCACATATGAAGGCTGCTATATTTGTTCCACCATTTTTACTACTGTGTCCCTGAATGGACAAAACAATGTGTGTGAAGTAAGAACCCTCTGAACTTTAAAACTGCTGTACCAGCTCTGTTTAGTGGGAGTTAGAGACTGTTAGGGATAAGTAATGCCTTAAAAGACGTAAAAATAGTGACTCATAGTGCAGTCACAGCTACACCTGAGACCACTGGATCCACTCACACATGAAAACATTTTTGTGTCTGGGAGAATTTTGGCCACTAACAGCCACCATACATTCACAACAGTGCGTGGAATATGAAGTCAATTGAAAGAAATATCTTTCTTTTAAATATCTATCTTTACCAGTAGATGTCAGTAAATCTTGCATACTGTACCTTTAAATAAATGGTACGGATGCAGGGGTGGGCGTGGTTTCTCGGGCTGCATCGCAAACCCCGCCCCCTTTGGAATGGCGGGGTTGTGGGCGGACGTCACTGAGCAACAGGTGTTCCTCCGGAGTAGAAAGCAGCTATGGAGGATGCTCTCTCCTCTCAGGTCACATCCCTTTAGCCCACCCTGTGTGGAAACTCAGCAGCTGAAGTGGGCATGTGGATTTTCTCTGTAAGCTTTTTTTCAAGGATTTCACAGGTAGGTCAAATTCAGGAGTATTTCTCCACTTTCTCAGGATTTTGCTGCAGAAAAACCGAGTGTCTGTTTTTAGGAGTTGAACTAAAATCTGACCCGTTTATGTTGAACACTTTTATCCATCTGGCCCTTTTGGCTCTGTGAGTGCATAACTGTTTTGTAAGAGTCTTGACATATTCTTTACATTCAACTTAGTTCTCTAATAGATCAGGGTGAGAAGTTGTTCTTCCCCCCAAAACTGAATAAAAACATGAAAGTTAAATATTTCCTTTGCTCTCTCTCTCTCTCTCTCTCTCTCTTTCTTTTTAAAGTCTTTAGATGATTTCAGTTCGTTTAGAAAAATATAATCAAACTGGCATTTAACCTTTTAAATGCCAGTTTGATTACGGCTTTATGCACAGCTCCACTACTTCCTGAACTTAGCACTGCACCTTTGTTTCCTGTCTTTCATGATTGGATGAACTGGTTAATCCAGGTGTGTCTGATCTCAGCAAATGGTCACACACACCTGGATTAATCAGTTCATCCAATCTTGAAAGACAGGAAACAAAGGTGTAGTATTATGTTCAGGAAGTAGTGGAGCTGTGCATAAAGCAAAACAAAAACAAACAAAAAAGAAAAAAATAGTTGTATCCCATATTGCTGGCATTTAAAGGTAAAATGTAGATAGTGATTCAATAATTAATTATTTTTATTAGGATTGATCAAAAGAACAGGGCCCAGAAAGCTGGAAAATAAGAGTCAATTGTATTATGTTAACATCTTCAGTATTGAGGACAGGCATTTAGCCATCAATATTAGGTTTCAATAGAAATGTGTGAAAAACATTTACTACAGTCTGTTGAGCAAAAGAATGCCTCTGTTTTAACATTAGATATGTTTTTACGTTGTAAATAAGATATTCCTAATGGAATTTGTTGAGTTTCAAGTATTTCAGTTTCAGTGTGCAATTGAGGTCAGACAAGCAATGCATGTAAAATGCTCTTTGATGCTTTATATTAAACCAGTGAAACACGACAAATTTAGCCAGTTTATCAGTAGGGGTGCAACAATGCATGTATTGAACCAAACCGTATGGGTGTGAACCGAACAGTAGGCACTACATGTCGAATATGGAACAATACAGAGTTTTTAATATATTTGATCATTGTATCAGCTTTTGCTGTGATGATGATGTGGTGAAAACTCAGTGGATCCGTGTTGGACTACATCCGGATCAGGTGTTTGGAACTATTTTAGTATTTCCCTGATGGTACGCTGTGGTGGGCAAAAGCACATTGGGTTAAAAAAGGCATTAAAATGTAATTTTTGCATTGAAAAAATATCAAACAGTGACACTAAACAATGGAACCAAACCGAACTGTACATTTTTTGTATGGTTGCTTCCCCATTTACCACATTCCTCTACCGCTCTGTTGCTTTGATCATTCATTCGTTTGTTTATCCTTTTTGTTCTGTTCATTCACTCATTCATCTGTTGATCTGATCTTTTGCTTGTTGATTTAGCCTTTTTTTGTTCTCTGAATTCACTCATTTATCTCTTCCGTCTATTTTTTAAGAATTTAACGAGGGTGCCATCTTTCATTGGTTCATCTGTAACCGGGATCACCAGATCCAGACTTCTTGGACCAGTGTCATGAAGTTTGCCATCGTGTCCCTGCTCGTGTGACTGCTTGTCACACACTCACTGACTGACTGACTGTTTCGCACACACCAACTGATACGGCTGGGGAAAATATTAATACACTGAAATATTGTCTTATTTTGCTATATTTGCATATTCAGATTTCATACTGTTGTTCAAAATGCAAAATTGATCTATTTTACCAACAAAATTTTGCGAGATCTTGTAAGAGGCCGATGAAATCTTGAGATTTCACGAGAACCCAAGCTGTCTAGTTACGGCTTTCTTTCCACTTATTCCTTCAGCTACGTTGTTAGAAAAAAAAAGAGAAAGAAGTAATATGGAATAAGTTTTATTCCTTTTCATTTATCTGTCGTTACCTGAACGTGGACACCCTACTAACCCCTTGTTAACCCATGAATAATATCAAACAGAGTGGATTTTCTTTCTCTTTCTTTCTGTATTTCTTTGTTTCTTTCTTTCTGTCTTTGTTTGTTTCTCTTTCTTTGTTTGTTTGTTTGTTTGTTTGTTTGTTTGTTTCTTTTTTTCTTTCTTTATGCTTGCCCGCATATTTTTGAATTTTCCACATAGATTATCTGTTGTTTCTTACCAGTAAACACTTCATTTAACACTTAAAAATCCATGAATATAAGCAAATATTACACTTGTAGCTCTGCAGCTTCCCTTCCATCTTCGGGATGAAACAAAATACCTAACTTTGCCTGTTTTATTGATTTTTATAATATTTCTCATCACTTAAAAAATGTCAAGTAGAATTGTAAAAAGATGTGTTAAAAAAAAGTCTCCTATCCACCTGTTTTAATATTTCCCTTTCTTTAAGCCCAGTCATTATGATTAATTTTGTGTTTACATCGCTTTGTAACTATAATTTATTGTATATTGTGTACTAAATATCTTATTTTCCTTTATTGTATTTAAACCATTTTGTAGGTTTATTGTTCAAACCTTTCAGTGCGTTTGTTCTTGATATAACCGTACAGCATTGTATAAAACACAGTGTTACCCCCCTCACGAGAGTTTGTACATTCTGCTTATGTAAATAAAGTTTTTTTTAAAAAAATCTTGTGTGCAATGAATTCTGGGATAGGAGAGGCCACGAAGGATACATGCGATGTATCCTCCGTTTCAGGCCAAACAGAGTGCGGGTTTGGAGGCTGGATTCGTAGGATCCTCCAGACGTTTTTGAAACGGGACAGGACTTGGCGCGCTGCCGTGACGTATGCAGCCGACGAATCCGCACTTTGCAGTCTGCAGACTTCAACATGAGACACACCCTGACAGTCTCGCACACGCTATATGACTGACTATTTTCAATTTTTAAATTCAATAGCTTTATTGGCATGACAAGACAGTGCTTATATTGCCGAAGCATATCACAATACAATAAAATCATACATATAATATCAAACAACAATATCATAAAAACATTCAAAAACAGATGATTTTGATCACAACATACGTATTTACAGGGTTATACAGTTATGTGGTGTCATCCTTTAGTCTGTGGCAGGAGGACACATACTCAGCTACTAGTCTGCAGCACTTTGGTTTCTCACCTAAGATATATTTTAGGTAATTTCTCATCTGGGAGTGACTCAAATTCTGTACAGCGGTTTTTAAATCTGGGGAAGTACATTTGTCTAATTTCTTTATATTTATCACAGTGGAGTAGGAATTGTTGCTCTGTCTCTATTTGTCCCTGTGAGCAGAGGGAGCAGAGTCTGTCCTCTCTGGGAGTCCACGTCTGTCTGTGTCGGCTTCCAGAGCCAGACTGTGTTTGCTCAGTCTGTATCTGGTCAGTCTTTCTGAGTGTGTGGTCAGATGTGGTGGTCAGGTAATCTGCCACTGTGAATGGCCTGTTTAAGGCTGAATAACAGTCCATTCTGCTCTGCTTCTTTGTGCTGTCCTTCCAGTGGGTGATGTATTTCTCTCTCTCTGTGTTTGTGATCTGGTTGGGCCGGATGGTTTGGGGTCTTTTCTGAGGGTCTGGTGTTGAGGTCAGGGAGGGAGACTTTTCTCCAGTTTATCTCCTGGGATTTTAATGCTTTGTAGTGGAAGCTCTGGGGGTCACTTGTTTTTAGGTGGTTGTAGAATATGATGGCTCTTTTTTTGATTGTCACTTGTAGGGGATACTGACCCAGTTCTGCTCGGAGGGCATTATTTGGGATGTCTCTCTGTAGGTGTAATATGTTCCTACAGAATTCAAAATGGATTTTCTCAATTGGGTGGTTGTCCCAGTTAGTGAATTTTGAATGTTTACTCAGCCCCATATTTCATTGCCATATAGAGTGATGGGCTCTATTACAAATTTTAAGATTTTTAACCATGTTTGAACTGGAATATCTGTTTTGATAATTCTTTTAATTGCATAAAATGCCCTTCTAGCTTTGTCTCTCAGGTCATTCACAGCCATTTGAAAATGATCTGATGAGCTAATATTGAGACCTAAATTTGTGTAATTTTTTTATGCTCTAATTTGACTTTGTCTAGATAGAATTGATGTTTAAGATATGACTATCTCACACACTATCTTACTGACTGACTATCTCACACACACCAACCATCTTTTCCCCAGCCCTACTATCTGACCGACTGTCTCACAAACGCTAACTAACTTATTGTCTCACACACACTGACTATCTCAAACACACTATCTGACTGTTTCAAACACTTGCTGATTATCTTACACACACTGACTGTTTCAAACACGCCATCTGACTGACTCTCAGTTATGCTCATTGACTATCTCACCTACACTATCTGACTGTTTCACACACACTATTTGACTGACTATCTCACACACAATGACTGTTTCATTGCGCGGCGCATTTTGTGCTTCAGGCGCATCGTGTCTAGGCGTGTTGCACGTGTCGAGTTTTGGGGTTTTGTGGAGGAGCCCCTCCTTTTTCTTTTTCCTATCACCGGTCTGTCTGCACCATCTCACCACCTCAGCTTTATGTGATAAACAAAGCTAGAAAAATGTCGTCGTCAGGCATCTCTGCTCTGTGTCTGGGTTCACCAGATGATTCCAGATGTTCTAGGTGTGATGAGTTTCACCATTTACTCCAGGAGCGGCGTGCTGGCGAGGGCCGTTTTCAGCCGTCTGATCCGGCCCAGTTTAACAACCCGCTGTCCCGATGCGGGGCAGCATTATAAAGCCAGTAAATTCCATCAGCACAGCAGGTCATTAAACCACCGTTCAGAAACCGGGACTGGACACCGATGACAGTTTATCCTCCTCTGTCTTCAGAGAGAGAGGAGATTCCCTTGGTTCTTCTGGGTGTTTCCCGTCCTGTCATAAAATGTGTGTCTGTGTCATGACATGGAGTTGCTCTGATTGGTTGACGCCCCGCATCAAGACGCCAAATTTCATACTTTCCAACTCCGGCATCTGCCATCAGACGCTCATAATCTCAAAACTCGACGCGCAAAACGTGCATAACGCGCCTAGACCGGGCACACCTCAACGCGCGTCGGCCATTGACTTTGGATGTAAACTTAACGCCCTTGACGCCCAAATCGCGTTTGGCGTGTCTGCACAGTCAGACTGGCCTACTGTCTAACACACATTATCTGACTGTTTCACAAGTTATTGACTGTCTGACACAGGCTATCTGACTGACTGTCTCACACACACTATCTGAATGATAATCAAATACACACTATCTGACTCCTTCACACACGCTATCTGACTGTCTCACATAAACTATATGACTGACTCATGCACTGACTGTCTCAAACACATTATCTGACTGTCTCACACACACTGTCTCACACACATTATCTGACTGTCTCACACACACTGTCTGTCTCAGACACACTGACTGTCTCACACACATTATCTGTCTCACACACAGTAACTGACTGACTGCCTCACACACACTATCTGTCTTACACACACTGACTGACTGTCTCACACATTATCTGACTGTCTAACACACACTGACTGTCTCACACACATTATCTGGCTCACACACGCTGACTATCTCACACATTATCTGTCTGATTTTCTGACAAAAACTGTCTGTCTCAGAAACGCTATCTGACTGATTGACAGTATCACACACGCTATCTGACTGACTGACCTCTCACACATGCTATATGGCTGATTGTCTCACACGTGCCATCTGACATGCTACCTGACTGATTTTCTCATACTGACTGACTGTCTCACACGCTACCTGACTGATTTTTCTCACACACACACACACACACACACACACACACACACACAATCTGTCTTTCACACACGCTATTTGATTGACTTTTTAACACACAATGACTTTCACACACACTATCTGACTGTCTCACACATGCTATCTGAGTGTCTGACACATGCTATCTGACTGACTGTCTCCCACACGTTGACTGTCTGTCTCACACATGCTGTCTGACTGATTAACTGACTGTATCACACATGGTATATGACTGACTGACCTTCTCACACATGCTATATGACTGATTTTCTCATACACGCTATCTGACTGACTGTCTCACACACGCCATCTGACTTATTTTCACACACACACACACACACACACACACACACACACACACACACCAAGTCACATACGTAGGGACGTGGACCCTTGATGTGTTTTAGGCCTTTCTTAGAACGGTCAGGCAGACCGAGTCACATACGTGGGGACATGGACTCTTGACGTGATTCGAAGTAACCACTACTCCGGTTGGCAGACCAGGACACGTACTCTGGGACGTGGACCCACAACGTTTCTCCAGGCTGCTTTGGCACTGGATGGGGAGACCGAGTCACGTACGTAGAGATTTGGACCCTCGACATATGTCCCCGCTGCTTTGAGACTGGACGGGCAGACCGAGTCATGTTTGTGGGGGTGTGGACCCTCGTCGTGTCTCCACATCTGCTTCCAGACAGGTAAGGTAGACCGTGTCACGTACATGGGGATGTGGACCCTTGATATGCTGGCATGACGCCTCTACGCCGGTCGGAAGCCTGGTAAATGTAGATTGGGAAGTGAACGCTTGTTGTGACCTTAAGCTTTATTAAGACTGGACGGGTAGACCGAGGCACGAACGTGGGGACGTGGACCCTCGTTGTGTCTCCAAGCTGCTTTGAGACTGGACAGGCAGACCGAGTCACGTAAATCAGGACATGGACTTTCGACATGTCTCAATGCTGCTTCACAACTGGACTGGGGAAGTGGTCCCTCCAGGTGTCTCCAAGCTGCTTTGACACTGGACTTGCAGACCGAGTCATGAACATGGACCCTCGACGTGTCTCTATGCTGCTTTAAGACTGGAAGGGCAGACCAGCTCAGGTGCGTGGGGAGGTGTACCCCTAACGGACTTGCGGACCGAGTCATGAACGTGGAACCATCGACGTGTCTCAGGTTGCTTTAAGACTGGATGGGAAGACCGAGTCATGTACGTGGGGACGTGGACGCTCGTGGCATCTCTAGGCTGCTTTAAGACTGGATTGGCAGACCGAGTTATGTAGGTTGGGACATGGACCTTCAACATGTCTCCATGCTGCTTCAAAACTGGACTTGATGATTGATTTATGTACGTGGGGACATGGACCCCTGATGTGTCTCCATGCTGCTTTTAGACTGGTTAGGCAGACTGTGTCACATGTGGGGATGTGGATCCTCGACATGTCTCTAGGTTGTTTTACAACCTCTGGGTTGTTTTATGACTGGACGGGAAGACCAAGTGAAGTACATGAGGACGTGGATCCTCAACATGTCTCCACAACTGCTTCCAGGCCGACTCGGTAGACTGGTTCTCGTACGTGGGGTCGTGAACCCTTGACATGTTTCCGCTCATGTTTGAGACTGGACGGGCAGAACAAGTCATATACGTGGGGACGTGGACCCTCGACGAATCTCCACACTGCTTTTAGACAGGTTAGGTAGACCGTGTCACGTATGTGGGGACCTGGACCCTTGACATGTCTCCCACCTGCTTTCAGACCAGGCAGGCAGACCGAGTCCCATACGTGGGGACATTGACCCTCGACGTGTCTCCACATCATCTTCTAGACTGGTCAGGTAGACAGGGTCATGTATGTGGGAACGTTGACCCTCGATGTGTCTCCATGCTGTTTTTACACTGGATGGGTAGACCGAGTGTCATCCGCGGGGACTTGGACCCTCGATGTGTATTCCCACCTGCTTCCAGAGCGGTCAGGCAGGCCGGCTCACATATGTGGGGATGTGGGCCCTCCACACGTCACCACTCTGCTTTGAGACTGGACTGGCAGACCGAGTCATGTGCGTGGGTGTTCCCATTGGTTTGTAATTGCTGCACTAAAATAGCTATCATATGTGCATTTTCTTACTGTACGTTCAGACCAAAGGCGACAAAAGCGGCAAAGATGCCCGAGGCTGGGCGACAAACAGGACAGCTTCCAAAGCGGGAAGATATTCTTGCTGCTTTGGTCGCTCATCACGTGACTGACGTCAAAGTTAAATCGCACTGCTCATTTAAAGGAGCCGTACAGCGACTTCTGGACAGCGTCATTGCTGTTGCTCACCTCCCCCTCAGTTAAAGCAGAGCAGAGCTGCAGGACGTTTGTGTGGTCATTAAATACAGGGGGAAAAAATCACAAGCATTAACATAAATTAAAATGTTTTTCTATTTAGTCACAAGCGGATTGAGTTGTTTTCTGCGGAAAACAAACAAGTGGGGTTTATTATCCACCACAGCATCATCAAACTTTTATAACTTTGAAGAGAGACGGCCGGACAGAGACGGTCCCAGCGGGACTTCAGGTTGAACGTCCAGGAGGTTTTTTTCTTTACTTTTTTATAGGGATGTGACGATATTGTCGATATCGCGTAAACTGCCGCGATATCGTCGTGGTCTTGTCACGGTATGAAACAGTTTGTCTCTTGAGACAAAAATAATAGTTTTCAGTCCGCTCTATGCGTAGTGTAACGTACTAAACTACATAGACCATGATCCTTTGCTGCCAGTGCGCTCTTTTGAGCCAATGGGAGCACACGTAGCCCCCACGCACAGGAAAAACAAGGTGAGGCGGTCAGGTGAATACAGCATGTATACACGAGGATGGAAACAGCTGTTATTCTCCACGAGAAGCGAGAACTTTGTTCCTGTTCTGGAGGCCACAGGGACCACAAGAAAGTTTGTTTTGGTCCGGTTATTCCTCCGTGAGAAGCTTCAGCCGTGACGCCGCGGAGACCGGCGTGTTGACTTGGTGAGTTTATTTTTAATGACGAACTTGGTCGGGGGGGGGGGGCTGCGCATGCGGTGATGTCCGTGTATTAAACGCCTCGCGTGCTGTACACATTTTCATATTTTTTCACCACCTCGATCAGCTGTTCATTAAAACTCTCCGTTTAACCTGCAGCAGCGGATGCAGAAGAGCATCTGATCAGATGATTGTCGACATCACGGTGCTCGGTATTAGAACTTTTCCTGCTGCAACACACCTGACTTCAATCAATGGGTAATTAGCAGACTTGTGCAGCCAAGCTCTGGACATCAGGTGGTGTGTTGAAGCAGGGAAGCCCTGAAGACCAGCAGGATGATATATGACTGACCACTGACAGACAGGCGGACTTACTTATTTTAAATTTATTGACTACTAAAGACGAGGCAGTTTCTTTGTGCCTGGGTCTTTTTACTTAGTAAATAGGCTGTTTTATTGCCTGGTTGAGTTTATTTAATCTAGTACCTGAGCTGTCTTCTCAATAAATATGTTGGATTTTTACTTGAATTTCAGCTTCAGCAAAAGTTTTTCAGGCAGGTCAAAATGTCATAACCTTGAATTTGAATATAACTATTCTAACAATGACTCGTCAAAGCATTTTATACCATCATTATTATTTTCGTGAGCCCCCCCACAATATCGAGATAAATATCGTATCGTGAGGTTCATATCGAGATAATATCGTACCGTGAGATGTGGATATCGTTACATTCCTACTTTTTAAGTCCCGGCACCCAAAAAAGAAGTACATTACCAGGGATGGACCTGAACACAGGTAATCAGTCTCTCGGCATTGGCAGAACAAGTGTGTTGTTGTCGGAACCAAAGTCACATGCGTTGTTCTTTGGGGCTGCTCGATAGTAGGACACCTTTACTCTGATTTGCTGCTGCCTGTTGCCGCTGAACCGCGTCATAGCTAATTAGCATAAAGTTAACCGAAGTTCAACTTCTTATCTGGTGCCGCTTTGGATGCTTTAGCCGCTTTTGTCGCTGAGGACGCGCGGCAGAGGGCGGCAGACGCCCTTGTCGCCCAGGACGCCTGCTGTCATTGAAAATGTATTAACTTCCGGCGTCTTTGCCGCTTTTGTCGCCTTCGGTCTGAACGTACAGTTAGAATGAGTCATTTATATCTACTTGCCGGGTGGTGCACATATGGAGGCTGCCATATTTGTTCCACCATTTTTACTCCGGTGTCCCTGAATGGACAAAACAATGCATGTGAAGTAAGAACCCACTGAACTTTAAAACTGCTGTACCAGCTTTGTTTAAAGGAGCTATCATGAAAAATGGACTTTAAGAGCTTTTCAGCATGTTACTGTGTTATTTCCTCATAAAAAACTTCATTTAAGTCGTTTTTTTCTTTATTTGTGCATATTTGAGTAATATATGAATATTCAGGCCAATCTGTAGCTTCCTTAACATAACTGACTGACACTGGTATACGCAACGAGGTGGCACCAATTAAGAAGTGACACGCATGCGCAGCATCGTAGCAAGATGCCCTCTTTGTTGAACAGAAACTCAGAGAATCCTAACCTATACACACTCTCTGAGGAAGAAACTAACAGCCTGCAGGAAGATTTCCTCAGAGACAAGCAGCCATCAGCTAACAGACGTTTGCTCCGGAGTTCAGGCGAATTTTTTTATTTTTATTTTTTTTAAGCTGTAGAGGACGGCAAGTTGGGAAAAATGTGTTGCGTTCAGCGTGGGAGTTTATTTGTTGTACTGGACGAATCGACTTGCCAGAAGTGGTTGGATTATAACTTCAGGGGCAGAAAAAACCCCACAACTTTGTGTGTGAACTTCACTCCTGACAACTTCATGAATCTCGGGCAGTAAAATATTTTTTTTCCCGGGGATTACTTCTGAAACCTGAAGCAGTTCCTACTATAAAAACGCACATTGACAGACAACAGCACCGGTGAGTGAAACACATCTCTCAGCTCAATGCTATCTGTTGGCCTATGATTTGTTTGCTAATTTACTTACTTGTCAGGGGTCTCTGTGGTACTTCTGTGGTACTGCGTGTACTTTAAACTCCATGTCAGACTCTGGGTCGAGCGCATACAGCTCTATAACAGGCTCCTCCATTTTATCCCGTTGATCGGAGTCCGATTATCCATCAATGTTTACAAATAACGTCCATGTGAGCTGCCGGTGCTACATACAATTCTGTGACCCTTCAGAATCAGTGTCTCTTCTGGGGCGAGATAGGCGTAAAACATGTTGCAATTGGTCGAGAGCTCCGTGAATCAGTACAGTCAGCCATCTTACTTCCGTGTTGGAAATTAGACGCATAGAAAAACTAATATTTAACACCAAATTAGTTTCTATAGTGGGTATGGGAACATGTTTAGCTTATAAATGCCTGTATTTGACTTTTGGAACGTTTGAAAAGCATGATACAGCTCCTTTAATGGGAGTTAGAGCACTGTTTGGGATAAGTAATGCCTTAAAAGACATTAAAAGTAGTTACTCATCGTACAGTCATAGCTTCACTTTATCTGGATCCACTCACAGATAAAAACTATTAAGATATATATAAATATATAAAAATATTTATGTCTGGGTGAATTTTGGCCACTAACAGCCACCATACATTCACAACAGTGCTTGGAATATGAAGTCATTTGAAAGAAGACATATTTTCTTGCAATACCCATATTTACCGCTAGAAGTCAGTAGTTCTTACATACTGCACCTTTAAGACTGGACGGGAAGACTGAGTTAAGTACGTGGGGACGTGGACCCTCGTCGTGTCTCTAGGCTACTTTAAGACTGGATGGGCAGACTGAGTCATGTATGTCGGGACATGTACCAAATTGGTATTTCTCTTGATTTGTGTATAATTTTTAATCCAACTCACTGTCAGTCAGCATTGAAGTAAGGAGTTGTTTTATTACTCAGTGCATGGGTGGAGCGTGTCCAGTGGGTGATCAGAAAAAATGAGCAACAGCGGGGCAATCCTTTGACTGAAGACAACAAAAGGCCACCCTAAAATGTCAACTTTTGTCACAAGTCATAATGTCTCAGACATCGCAAGTTATGCGGGAATGTGCCATTGGCCTGTTGGATGCAGGGATGTCCACCAGAGCAGTTGCTGCGCGGTTTAATGTCCATTGTAGGCCAATAGGCCTTTGAGAGTTTGGTTCTGTCCCAAACCGCGCACTAGAGCACTTCAGACACTGTTTTTGAGTGTGTAGTGCACACATGGTGTAATTTAAGCGACAATTCAGTGCACTGACGGTACCAGGATGTTGCCCTAATAACGGCCAAAAATGAAGTGCAAAACCAAGCACACTACTTGCACTAAACAGATGCCATCTTGCTGACCTAGAGGAGAGGCGGGACTTTCAAACTGCTTTCAGAGCTGAATAATGGTGTAGAACGAAGCGATGGCGA
This sequence comes from Atherinomorus stipes, assembly GCA_023101725.1. Lineage (NCBI taxonomy): Eukaryota > Metazoa > Chordata > Actinopteri > Atheriniformes > Atherinidae > Atherinomorus > Atherinomorus stipes. Next base: position 190,751 of record JALJCO010006802.1, read on the forward strand.
CCCCTGCTGCATTGGAGGCGGTATTTTACTTGATTTAAGTAACGTTTATGAAATGATTTAGACATAATAACTAATGTATAAGAGTATCATATAATTCCCATTTCCTCCATTTTGTAATGAAAACCTCTGTCTTAAGTCGAAGTTGGTAGGTCATTTTCTCCACTTTGGTAAATTTCCCTTGACCTCCCTAGCCACTGTTCTATTGAAGGAGCTTCCGTCTTATACCAGTTTCTTGTTATTGTCTTCTTTGTTGCCATCAACAATATCTTGAGTATATATCTGTCATTTCCAGTTACATTCTCAGCTATATTTCCAAGGTACATAGTTTTGCTTTCATTTGGTATTTCAGGATTTCCAGGATGTCTTTAATTGTGGCCCCGACATCATCCCAAAAGGAGCGCAGTTGCTGGGCACAACCAGAAAACATGTGCATGGTTAGCTTCTTTATTCCCACACATGTCCGCCAGCATGGTTGTTCTGTAAACACTTTGTCTGCGCTTTTTATATTAGGTGTAATAAAGAAACGGGTCAAATTTTTTCCATCCAAATTCCCTCCATATTCGTGAGTTGGTAGTAGTGTGTGGTACTTCACACATTTCAAGCCACTGGGTGATGTCAATGCCCAGCTCCCTCCCACCTGGCTCTAATATAATCTGTTGAGACACCGGCACAATCCCTAAGATTTTGGTATAATGTAGACACTGATTTTTGACCTTATACACTTTCATTAGTATCACTCCGTTTGTCATTTTTGGGCTCTATTTCTTTTATAAAATAGTCCTTAGTTGAAGGTATCTAAAAAAATCCTCATTTTAATCCATACAATTCTTTAAGGTCCTGAAAGACATTATATTCATTATTTAATATAGTACATATGCAGATTCCTCTTCCAATTTCTATATGTCACAATTAATTTGGCTTGAAGCTTCTTCATGAATCCAGCTCATAATCACTCTTCTCATTTATGGTTTAACGATATCGGACAGATAGTCAATATTGATCTAACAAATGTTTTAGTGTTTTTATCAATGTATGTTTCCCAGGAGGGACTTGTTTGTCAGTGCCTATCTCACTTCCACTTGGAAATAAAATGTTTGTCACACCATTACCACGGTCCAAGCTGTGCAGCTTCATAATAGTACTTTAAATTTGGGAGCGCCATACCCTTGCCCTTGCCAGTTGTAGTGTACTGTATTTTATTCTTGGTTTTACCCCAAATGAACCGCAATCATTTTGTCCCAGTTTAAATCTTTCAGTGGTATTTGACTGGGAGAGATTAGTAATACAACAGCTAGGAAAAATATTCATTTTAATAGTTTCAACTGAACTGAAGTCAATGGTAGTCGACCCTCTCAATATCCTTTTTAATTTGTAGTTGGATCTGATCATATTTCTTTAGATAACAAGTTTTGTTAAGGTTACCCCAAGGTATTTCATGTTTTCTGATTTCCAATTCCATTTATAAGCTTTTTGTAATTTCTTGGGAAGGAGATATAATCAAAAGCCAATACTTGTGTTTTGTTTTCATTTATTTTATATCCTGAGTGGTCTCCGTATGTGCTGTATAAGTTTCATCAGATGTGAGTAAGGCTTGTATCAGGCTTTTCTAAGTATATTATTATATCGTCTGCAAATGGCTTATAACATGATTTTTCTTTATGATATTCCCTTTATTTCTCACTTGTCTTATAGCCGCCAGAGTTCTATGTATAAGGCAAAGAGGGGGACAGGCAGCATCCTTGTCGTTCCCTCTGTAGCTTTATCTTTTTGTTAACTGCCATTAATTTTTATTCTAGCAGTTGATAGATTGTATTGATGTTTAATGGTTATTGAATCCAAACGTTCTAGTGTTAAAATAAAAATGTATTTCACTATCG
>JALJCO010006803.1:0-12826 GCA_023101725.1 Atherinomorus stipes
CTAAAAATCTTGTGTTACAAACAACCCCGCATGGGTTGTTTGCCTGAGTAAGTAAAAGAATAACCAAGAAGTAGTTAATCTGACCTAACAAAATTGGTTGTGCATTTTAACCCAATCGATTCCACATTTAATTCAGATGCCAAGTATAGATAGTTAAAGGCGGAGTACCATGCACAATTGACTTTTTGAGCTTTTTATTATGTTATCCATGTCATTCCCTCCTCATAGAACATTCACCGGGGTTTATTTTGACTCATTCATATGTATGACAAATCGCTGAATCTCTTGTGGAAACCAACATAGCTGCTAAAACGGCTGCTACTACAGAGAACCTCCAATACCACAAAGCTCCTCCCCCTCCCCTGCTAAGCTCTGCCACACCAGAATATACACCAGAGTGTTTTGATGAGTAGAGTGGGCGTGTCAGAGTCACAGGAGGCAACTTAAAGGGACAGCAGTGAATTTTTAAGACGTTAGACAGAGTGAAGTCGCATTTCTTTTAGGTTGTTTTCTTATGTATACTGTACTTTCAAAACTACTGAAGGTAACACAGTTATTTGATTGTGCTATAAAGGGAAATTATGTGCCTAATAATGACATTGGACCCCTTTTTTTAAAATTGTTTATTTTTTATACTATATCAATCCCAAATCTGGAATTCGGTCCCTGCGTCTAACCCATCTCTCAATGACTAAGGGCATATTTACTTAAATAATATATGAAGAGTTCTTTTCCAAAACGAGTTAACCACCATTTAGAAAAAACAGAGTTAACTGCTTTTCGTCGCTGTCGGGTACAAACCTCCTATCTCCATTTGACATAATTAAAACCCTCTACATCATGTAAGTGTGATTTGGTGAAAATATTCAAAAAATAAATGAAGCGTTTCGATGCAGAAGCAGTTAAATCTGTTTTTTCTAAATGGTGGTTAACTCGTTTTGGAAAAGAACTCATCATATGCAAAAGAGCAGATGCAGAGTCAGAGGCAGAACAATAGCATTAGTAGCCAATAAATAAAGTAAATAAAGTCTCTGACAGATGCTAAAGAGTAATCTATTGTGGTGAGTTTATCTCCTTGTACTGTCCTTCACCCTCGTGGTGCCAACTTTCAACAAGTTTGGCTAATGTGAACATAACTTAAGCAGTATGTTAAATGTTAAATTCCTGCTGAATTTGCATTTCCCACGAGTTTTTGCGATCCAGATATATTGGTTTTGAAAACAGCCTCAACCCCTCTGTGGTGGCAGACTGTCTGACTCTATAGATATATACTGTTAAGATTATGACAAGGACAAGGACGACTGATAAATTAGGGCGACATGACAAATTATGAACCTAGATCCCAAGCTGACGTGTCTTTCACAGAAGACTCACACCAGACTGAATATCAGGTGGGGAGGGGTTTGACAGGTTCCTATAAAGCATCACAGTAAACAGGAAGACGGGGTCCTTCGGAACGTGAGCAAGAGCGAGCGCAACTACAGACAGCTGGACCTGGGGACTCCGTTTGACCGCTGAGACACGTACAGGACCTGACACACAGTCCTTTGCCGTATTTGACCAGTTATATTGTAATAAACGTGTAACCTTAAGCGACGCGTCTGTGATTCTTCACCGCTGCATCATCTTAGCTCAGCCACTGCTAGCAGGCTGACCAACGAGGTGCCTGACTGCAAACACCACGCTGCTGACATCCACACTTAAGGTCTGTACGATGACAAAAGTCAACATTAGTTCTCTTCTATTATTCTTAAATGAACAGCACTTCTGATTAGCTATCAGAAGGGTTTCGCTACGACAGAATGGTGACCCATCGACGTGGGAATATAGAGAATTAATTGTTGTCTTTTTCTGCTTCTGTCCACGAACCGAGGAAAACATACGGACTACGACGCGAAGGTCCGAAACTTTCCCCAAGTGTTTTGAAGACGAGATCAGAGGTCGGTAACGGATCTTTAATACGGATGGAAAACGGTAAGAAAGATAATATATTTACCTATCAATGAAGAGCAGAGATTCAAGCTAAAAAGAAAACACTTCACAGCCAAAAGAAAACAGGTATAGACCTGGGGTTTAGCAATACAAAAATAAACAAAATACGGTATTTCCATAGTGCTTAGAAGTGTTACTCCATGTGATCTGTGTCCGAAAATCAGGACAGAGGGTGTGATGACCCTAATAATATCAACTGCATGTTTGCGGGGACACGGGTCTAGATGTGAACGTGTGTGTTGTGAAAATGAAAAACACATAGGTTTGCGTTTGGATGGTGTCTCAGTACATGTTGGATTGAATTGAAGTTTAGCGTGTGAGATCGCGTGTGTAGGTGTGTGGTTTGCATGTTTGAAATGACTCTGATCTAATCGAAACTTGCATGTTGCCAAAATGAAATACATATAAGTTTGTCTAAACTTATAAGTTGTCTAAACTTATATGTTGCAATACTGTTCTTGTAATGCATGTGAGTTTACGTATGAATGGTGTTGTGGATTGGTGTAAGATTACACATCGGCGCACATGAACTTATATGTAACAAATTGCTACAAATTGAACAGAAATCAAAAGCATTGAGTGAAGTATTGGGCATCAGGGAAAGTTTGTTGCTTAAGAAAAAGCATTGAGTGAAGAAATTGGGCATCCGGCCTCCGGAAAAGTCAGTTGTTTTACATAAAAACATTGAGGAAAAATAATTGGGCATCAGGGAAAGTTTGTTGCTAAAGAAAAAAAGCATTGAGTGAAGAAATTGGGCATCCGGCCTCCGGAAAAGTCAGTTGTTTTACATAAAAACATTGGAGAAAAAATATTTGGGCATTAGGGAAATTTTTTTGTTTTTGATAAAACGTTGGAAAAAACTTTTAATTTAAATTTGCATGTTTGTAGGAACACAGATTTTATACGTATACTCATGAGTTAAAAAGCTTGCGTATAGGTGGTGTTTGTAGACGCATGTAAATTTAAAGTTTCGGTCTGATGACGGAGTTAATAAGTAGCGTTAATTTCGGTATCAAAAAGCTGATGGAGGAAACATTTCACATGGAGAAATAAAATAAAGAGAATTGTTTAAAAAAAAAAAGCAATGAAGTTTGTGTGAATCCCAAAAAATCATATGAAAATGTTTAAAATGTTTTCGGTAAAGGAAGAGACTGTGCCTGACAGAACCATCTTAAATAAAAGAAAAATAACTGGAGTTTCTGAAACATTTGGGTTTGTCAATTGTTAAGAAAAGTCAATGTTATATGAACAAAGTAAGAAAAACTCTGAGTGAAATTTGTGCAAGTGCTGGGAAAAAAAATAAATAAATAAATTTTGCTTAAACGAATAAGTAAAGTTGAAAGTAAATTTTTAGAATTGTGTTTAGATTTTTTTAGATTGTTAGATTCTTTTTCAGATTTTAAAGTAAAAGTAAAGAAAAAGTCTGTGTGAAGTTTTCCACGGGACAGTGCTACAGCTATAAGAATTTTTTTTTCCAGCCTTTCCTTCTTCCCTGTAGAAATTCTCGGGGGAGGAAGAGGGGGAAAGAGTGTGTATTTTGTTGATGTCGAGCACTGGACAGATATTTTGTCTAGCAGAAAAACAATTTTCTGTGTCAGAGTGCCTCTCGAGGTCGACAAAATGGCGGACTCCGATAAAGCAAAAATGAACAAAATATAGACCGAATGACACAGCAGTAGAAATTCTAACCAGTAAATTTCCATTGTTGAAATAATTACAAAATTCTTCACTAGGTGGATGAGAACAAAAACGCCACCTATTGGAAAAAAAATATGGTACTTACGATTGATGCGTCTGTGCTGAACTGAAAAAATTATTAAAAACATGCCCATGACCGAAATAATTGTAGCCAAAAAACAAAATGCAAAGAAAAAAAATTGAAAGAGACATACAAATTTTGGAATTATTTCAGAAATATGGCAGAGAACATGCAGAAAATCAGAAAGCTTTACATCAAGAAGAAGCAGCAAGCACTAGAATGAATTTTTTTTACAAGTAGCAGGTTTCCAAGACACAGACTCTGACACAAGGTCACAGGTGGTGATAAGCCACACACAGGCTCCCTTACAGATAGCACACATACATCTACTGTACACCGCTTACCCACATGTTTTCACGTGCACGCTCATGCAATGAAGATCTTGCTTGGCTACAGATAACAGATGACACACAAACTTCTCTCTCTGTCCTATCTTATTCTTATTAGTGGAACAACACAGATGTTTACAACAACACAGCACACAGCAATGCAACACAGATGGTCACATCTCACTGACCATACCCAGACACAAAGAAAAGACTTTTCCTCTTCCAGCCAAAGACAGACTGAATGTCACTGTAGGCATTTTACAGTGCCAGCTGATCAAAATGTGGCTCATGTTGCAGAGTCTGTCCAGCACAACCAAGCCCAACAACGCTGCAGAACCAAGACGCGGAGGTGGGGCCAACCTTCAACCACAGGTACAAACCAGCAGAGGACCTGTGAGATGCAACGACATGTGACCAGCCAGGACACATGTGGAGGCAGTGTCCACACAGAGACACACAGAGGCCCAACACCTATGGGGGCCCTCCAGCCTGGTTTTGACAACCACGACCACATCCATATGTCCCACGGTGCAGACAGCAGGTGTCCACAATTGGGGTTGCAAAAAAGACTCAGTTACACCCCCTCATGATTCCTGTCCCAGTGAGGACAGAATGGTGACTGTTCAGCTGACTGTGAGTGACACTGCACTGATAAACATGCTTGGCAGAAATGCATCCTGCCCCCTGAACATGGCAATTTTGTGCACAAACGAAGGCACAACACTGCAGACAATCGAACAGCCATATGCCATGATGTGTCAAAAAGAGTCTGCTCTCATCTGTTGGTTGGGTGAAATAACATCTCCTATTGTTTCAGCAGTTGAAACCTGGACAAAGTTCATAATGGACAATTGCCTTGAAGCAAGAAAACCACCTGCCCACTCCATGTAACACTGAAAGACTTTCCAGCTGACACAGAACCCCAAAAGACTGGCCTGAGAAATCTGTGTGACAGCCATTGGAGTGAAGATGTCTGAGTATTCAAAGAGATGTGACTAACAGCTGCCCACACAGCACCCTATTTATCAACATTAACTACACATGAGAACATTTAGATCCCATGATTGTAGAAGTTAGAGAATTAGCTTATTTTGAAACACAACAATTTTTCTCACAAACACAAATGAAAGAATTCCTAAAGTTGTCTGTCTCTTGCAGAGGTGAAGCGACTCCAACAATAGTGATTTTACCGTGCCAATCGAACGCCAACGACGACCAAGCGAAACTTCGTTTCCAAATATTATCCAATGCACCAAGTAAGTTTGGGTGACATTGGACTCAGACGTCGGCGAGATAAAATCTGCGCAACCGGTGAGTGTTAAACTAAAAAGCTTTGCACGCTCCCATGAAGAACCCTGTACAGACTCGCACTCAAAAAGTATGAGAGGAAATTGTTATAACATGTATAATTTTGAAAAATGAAGCATTGTATAATTTATTTAGCATAAAAGTCAGTTAAGTTTCCCAGTAACTGTTCATATTTCAGTTCGGAAGTTGTTTTGAAATACATGAGGATGCCACAGACCTTTGTGAACTCACCAGCGGAGTTCACAAAGGAACTGAGACAGAACCTCGAGAACGTCAGTTAAAACTCACGAGCGTTGTAATTCCTTATTGTGATGATGCTCGCAGCCAGTACTGACAAACACCAATATTTCACAGACACCTGCAACCTCCTCAGCTACTTAGCTGAGCAGAGACAGAGTCTCACAAAAAACTGCAATTCTGTCAGTCAGAGATCAAATACCTGGGCCGAAAAAATTTCTGAAGGGAAAAAACAGATTCTGCAATTAAATCTTGAAGCGATCAGCAGTGCACCAAAACCCAAGACAGTCAAACAGATGTTAACTTTCCTTGGGATGACGGGGTTTTGTGGGGAGTGGGTCGAACATTACTCTGTTCTTGTACAGCCGGTTAGAGATGTGGTAAAGGACGAGGGACAACAATGTTGAGAGCTTCACTGACCTGGACGCCTCTTGCAGACCAGGCCTTTGAAGAAATAAAACTTGCACTCCAAACAGCACCGGTTTTTGCGATCCCAAACTATGACAGATCATTCATTCTATATGTCAGTTGCAGACAGGGCCATGCATGTGGGGTTTTAGCTCAAAACACAAGTGTTGGAGCAAAGCCACAATGTGTAGCCTATTTCAGTACTGCGCTGAGCCCAATAGAACTCGGTCTGCCGTCCTGCTACCAATACCTTGCAGCAGTTCATCAGATTTACTCACGCGCATCCACTTTAACCATGGGTTATGATGTCCAAATTTTAGTGGAGCACAAAGTTGTCAATCTGTTGGAAAAAGGGGCATTCCCACTTACACCCCAAAGAATCATTGACTACCAACGGATTCTTGAGTACCCAGACGTAACCATCAAAGTGTGTAAAACAAAAAAACCCAGCAGATTTGATTCCCCTCCCAGGTGATGGAGAACCTCATGATTGTGTAGCTGAATGTGAACAGAACACAAAACTTAGATTAGACCAGATCTGAAAGCAATATCACTAAATGATAATGAATCTCTGCTTTTCACAGATGGGTCGTGTTATCGTTCAACAGAAGGCCTAGAATCGGGTTATGCGATCGTTCAGTATGACCGCGAAAACGACATTTTCCACCTGCTTGAAAGCGCGAAACTTACAAATGCGTGTTCAGCCCAACGAGCCGAATTAACTGCAGTAATCCGAGCTCTAACACTGTCGGAAGGTAAAGATGTCACTGTGTTTTCAGATTCCTAGTACTGTGTCTCAGCGGTCCCCCGTACATGGGCACGCCCATAAAGTTCTGAACTGAACTGAGCTGATGATCTGATGCTCTTCAGGAGAGCTGCAATTGTAAAGATGTCACATCTGTCTGACCAGCAATCCAGGAAAAGTTTGTGCCTTTCCCAGGTCGACTGCTTGTGCCAAAAAGAAGTTTTCTACAACCTCCGGGTGGATTTCTGTAACATGTCATCAAAGTAAAACAGAAACTGTAATTTTTTGACAGTATTTTGCCATCTCTCTCTTTGGCTTGAAGCCACAGAACACAGAACTGCAGAAGAACTGGATTTTTTTTATGTACAGAGGTCATAGCTGTTTGACCTGTTTAGTCTTTTTCATCAGACAATGGAAAAGTGTAATAGTGTTGCAGAAACATTCCACCCACACAGAGGAAGGAGGAAAGTTCACCATAACCAAGGAGAAGATTCGGGACCGTTTCGAAGGAAATGGAAAGGATCGCAGAGGACGCCGAGGAGGAGCCGAACTGGACGAACAACAACTTTTCACTCCGGGGAGTAACGTTAATCCAATTAGCAGTAAAAAACTACATTACATGTATTTGTGTATCTGTGGTAAGCCGTTGTCTTTTTCTGCTTGCAGATCACTGCTGAATCAAGCCGTCTGGAAAGTAATGATTCCACAATTGGTCAACAGAGCAGCTGACATGGCAACACTGTATGTTGTACACCACAACAAAAATAAGGATGCAGCCTGGATGTCGAGGGTGAACGAGTCTCACAGAGGCTGAGTTGTTGATGTCTGCGTCATCACTCGCTGTGCTGTTCACTGCTCAAAATGTGTCCAGAAATGTGAAGAAGGTTGACACCTGTGGAGATGGGTGGTGATGGTCACCTTGACCTGTGCCTGTGAATGAGCTGAGGCATCAGGCTACAAAGAGCCGTCATTGTCGTGGTGCAAGAAGACACATCAGTAACATGTCAGCTGCAAAATAAAGTTACAAATCTCTGCATAATCTGCTTTTGATATTGCACACTGGATGTTGGATCTGCTTTCCTCAGCCGACATAGTTTCATTATGTGGCTGAGGGGGGGTGGTTGTTCGAGCTACAGGAAATTCAGTCTATGACTGACAAGGGGCCAAGAAATTACTATCCAAATGCTGCATTTTTACAAGAATCATTCCAGGAGGAAAATTGGTGTTTCCACATAAAGTTAAAGATTTAACAGTTTCTGTTTTCAGCTAAGAATAATTTCACACGCACATTTCTAGTTTGTGTTATCTTTATTCAACATCAATTTTCAGTTAGTGGTACTTGAGTAAATTTCAGTTTGTGCATCACACATTTTAGTAGTTCCTGTTGATTTTATTAATCAGTATTGTTAAATCACACACTTTGATTTGGTTAAGTGGTGGAATTGGTTGCGTACATGTTGAGTTGGTAGGTGGTATAGTAAATTGTTAATCAATAGAGTTAATTTCAGACACATTGAGTTCTATTAATCAGTTAGATTTTATACACATTAAGTTTTCGTTATGTTTTGGTTAATCAGCTAATTGCATACACATTTAATTTGTTAATCATTATGGGTTTGTTAATCATAGTGTTAACTGCATACACATTGACTTTGTTAATCATTATGAAGTTGCTACTCATAGAGTTAATTTGATATTTGTTGATCATAAGGTTAATAACATACACATTGATTAGTGTTAATCATATAATTTTCTTATAGCTAAGGATCAATTAGCCAGTAATTCGGTTTTGATTATTGTTTGATTGTTTTTGATTGTTGAATGTCTTAATGATTGTGTCCACAATGATTGTAATGTAAACGCATACCGATTTGCGTACCTGTAAACAAATCTTTTATAAGGTTACACGTTAGGATGTGATTTTGTGATTTCCTGTCTTTCCTCCTCTACTTTCTCTATCTCTCCTATTTTTGATTTAATATGTAATTGATTGTTGGCAACAGGACTGTGTCAAGACTGACGGGTAACAAAAAGGTGGGGTGACTTGGGTTGAATTTATGTTTAAGTTGATAATGGGGACTTGAATTTAATTTAGTTAGTTAATGAGGGTTTGGGTAAATGACACATATCTAGTTCGACTGGGTGAGTGACGTGAATTACGTCACTGAGGGGGAGTGTGGTGGCAGACTGTCTGACTCTATAGATATATACTGTTAAGATTATGACAAGGACAAGGACGACTGATAAATTAGGGCGACATGACAAATTATGAACCTAGATCCCAAGCTGACGTGTCTTTCACAGAAGACTCACACCAGACTGAATATCAGGTGGGGAGGGGTTTGACAGGTTCCTATAAAGCATCACAGTAAACAGGAAGACGGGGTCCTTCGGAACGTGAGCAAGAGCGAGCGCAACTACAGACAGCTGGACCTGGGGACTCCGTTTGACCGCTGAGACACGTACAGGACCTGACACACAGTCCTTTGCCGTATTTGACCAGTTATATTGTAATAAACGTGTAACCTTAAGCGACGCGTCTGTGATTCTTCACCGCTGCATCATCTTAGCTCAGCCACTGCTAGCAGGCTGACCAACGAGGTGCCTGACTGCAAACACCACGCTGCTGACATCCACACTTAAGGTCTGTACGATGACAAAAGTCAACATTAGTTCTCTTCTATTATTCTTAAATGAACAGCACTTCTGATTAGCTACCAGAAGGGTTTCGCTACGACACCTCTAACTGAAACATATCCAACTCAATGGTTGCGGATAAAAACAAAAAAACAAACAAACAAAAAAACAGACAGGATAACTCAACTGTGTTTATCTCAATGCATGGGTTCACAAACATAATCCAGATAATAACCCAAAACAAGTTACACATTTCATAACCTAGCAGTTGGATTGATTTAATAACCCTGCATGTTTTAGTGTGTACCTACTGGATTATGTAAAGAGATACCCTCTTACTGTGCTACTTGATTTATTTTGTCAGCAGGACAGTGAAATCATTGGGTACTGAAACAAACTATCAATTCCCTGTTCAGGTTCAGTTTGACAGTCTCATTGTGATGCCCTCAGGGTACACACTGGATTATAACAGCAGTTTTACTTCTCATTTTCTTTTCTATCATGAAAATTATTCAGAGGTGCAGCAGCTTTGAAAGTGGAGTACTAATTCTAGCGACAATCTGACATCTGAAGTGCACTCAAACAGTTAGAGTGGACTTCAGGAGCATCTACTGCAATCAGGAGTTTAAATAAGCTGTATTCTCTTTAATGTCATCATGAAATATAGTGATACTGACTGTAGCTGCAGGTGGGCTGAACCAAAACTCATTTCATAAAGGGGGAACATGAAATTTTTACTTTTTAAAGTAATTATATGTTTAAAAAAAAAGATAAAGAGGCACGTTGTCAGTGCAGGTGTTTAGGTTTTGATGCAGATTTTGAAATTCACTAAAACTTCATGAAAAATATCATAGTACCTTGAACAATTTCCCTCTTAAACTAGAAAACTTCCCTTGACAATTTAAAGAAAGGTTGATGAGAACCAAAATGTCTGAAGAGTACAGAGTGGTAATTTAATGTAGACTTTCACTGGGGATGATGGTGATTTAACTCCATGGTAACCACGTCCTTCAGCTGATTTTGAAAATATCCCTTCATCTCAGGGATGCTAGTCTGAAAGATACCCCTGGACAGCATTTAAGCACTCTGGGCATTTCAATCTCCAGGGAATCGAGGCGGGATGATACCTTGAAAGAAATATGTGTTATTTAACTAAATAAATTCCAAACATTTACCTGGAAAAAAAGTGGAAATTTACCCCCCAAAAAGTGCTTTGGCCTGAAAGAAAAAAAAAAATACTTGTAACATATGAGTAATCCATAAACAAAAGGTTTAGAATATTGATCAAGACAGAGAATATTAATGACGTGGTGAGTAAGACATCCCCTGATTATCTGGAAATGTCTAAATTGTTCTGTAATGTTGCTTCAAAAATCTTCAAAGACAAAGACAGTCAATGTGGTCCAGGTGTCTCTGATGTGGTCTGATAAAAAGGAAAATATTTTAGCATGAAGAGAGTTTTTTTTTTTTTTAAAGGAATGTGGGAAACCACACTTAAAATAAGGCTTTTATCAGTCTAAAATATGTATTAATTCACATCTTGTTTCATATACTTGTACTCTACCAAACTGTAATGTACAAAAAAATAGAGCAGAATTAAATCTAAATTAATCAAAGGAAAAACATGCTAATGATGATGATGAAATTGATGAAGATAACAATAATAATAAGAGGAAAAAAGAAGTAGAAGAAGAAGAAGAAAAAGATTATTTGTGATAATTTCAACAGCTAATCAACAAAAGCTAAACTTACTTGGTGAACAAAAAGGCCAAAACATGGCGAGCTCAAGATTTAAAAAACGCTGCATCCTTCACTTCTGGTAAAATTGAAACCTTAGTTTAAATTTCATGGAGCAAATGCTCATTTTATTTATAGTATTTCATTTGGGTAAAATGGCCATACTGTGAATTAACTAATAAAACACATTTTCAATTGTTTTGTAAATACTTGTAAAATGTAAAACAGCCACGGGCTCAGAAAAATGTCATTTGTCACCTGTTAGTTGTGACACAATCACATTTTGCAAGTCATGAAACTCAAATGAGTCATTACATAACTAAAAGTTTCAAAACATGTAGAAAGAGTAGGAAGGGGTGGACAACGCAAAGATACCATCAGATCCTTGTACTGTCTAAAAACTTTTTACACTTGTTAATTTTTTTAGAATCCAGTTAAAGAAGGTGGAAAATATCACCTGAACCTTTTGGTACGACCATCAGCCTGTTTCCAGTTAATACTGAAGCGGACAACTTTTCAGTCTAACTTATCGCCAGGAATTGCTGCAAATGAGCTTTTACCTTTTTAATTGTCATCATGCTTTGCTAGTACTTCAACATTTGTATGACGGAGTATTGAGTTCTATTATGAGTAAAAAAAAAAATCACAGACTTTGAGAATTAAGTCAGAATAGTGCAAGGAAAACATCATGATTTTATTAGAAAAAAGTTGCTATCTTATGAGAATAAAGTTTTAAAATTACCAGACCAGAAGCCCGGCCAGTGGCTCCTAGTTAGCTCATTGTTTGCTCTCAGTAAGGTCTCAGTTTGTAGCAGAGTAGCACAACGGCGGTTTTTAGTCAGGTAATAGCAAGTCTAAGCGTGTCTTACCTTTTCCCGCCGTTTGGGGGCTAATCTTCGTTAGCTCCTGTTAGTTTTGAGCTAGCTCGGTTAGCGTTTAGCCCAGAGCATGTCAGCTGTTAATCATTTGCCCCGCGTCTCGGAGCGGCCTTGCCTTTGCCCATTTTAGTATTTTCAGGGAGTGACGACACACATGACACGGCAAGATGGCGACGGTGGGACACGCTCAACTCGCTTCACTTTTAGCTCATCAGAAACCAGCGGGTCACGTGAGCGGACCAAGGTTATAATAGTTTTTGATTTTTGATTAGTTTCAGTTTTTATTTCATTTTGACTTTTTGTTTTTCAACTCAGTTAGTTGTAGTTAGTTTTTTGAGCAGATTTTCTCGTTTTTATTAGTTTCTATTTTTGGAAAATGTTTAGTTTTAGTTTAGTTTTAATTAGTTTCAGTGTTAGTTTTAGTTTTGGGGGGTTTTCTTTTTAGTAAATTATAGGTGTTTGTCTGATGTGACATTCAAAATCATCAGAAAGTCACTTGGAGTAAAACCAGTAGAGCAAAGTAAAAAGATTAAATAGAAATAGATTTCAAATCAACCCAAAAGGTTGATGTATTATATTAATTTACAAAGACTAAAACTAAGGATGTTTCTGCAATAATTTTAGTTAGTTTTAGTTAGTTTTGTAAAGACACAATACAGTTTCAATTAGTTATCGCTTTGTTAAAAACTGTCGTTTCTATTTTTATTTCAGTTAACTGAAATGTTTTTTCAATTTTAGTTTTCATTTTTTCGTTAGTTTTAGTTAACTATAATAACCTTGGAGCGGACCCTCTCTG
>JALJCO010006804.1:0-58068 GCA_023101725.1 Atherinomorus stipes
GTAAAGTACAATTAACAGATAAAGCTGTAGTCTTGTTCCAGTTAATAGAGTACTCAGATATCATTGAAAATTTATTGGCAGAAACAGAAACTTGGAGAAGTTTGGTCATTGGTCCTCACACATGCATTAGGGTTGTTATAAAGTATTTTTATCCAGTCCATTAAATAAGGACCAAAACCAAATTTATTTAATGTTGCAAACAGGAATTTCCAGTTAACACGATTGAAGGCTTTTTCTGCATCTAACGAGATAATAGTGGATTCCAGATTATGAATGGTAGCATAGTCTATTAGATTAATCAGCCTGCGTGTGTTAGTAGAAGAATGTCGACCTTTAATAAAACCAGTTTGATCAGGATGTATTATCAGAGGAGTTATTTTTTCTATCCTTTTAGCGAGTGCTTTGCTGATTATCTTAAGATCTACATTTATTAATGAGATTGGCCGATAACTAGCTGGGAGTGTCGGGTCTTTACCTGGTTTTAATAATACGGTGATATTTGCTGAATTCATATTTGGTGGTATTTTCTGTTTCTAGTATCATTTAATAAAAAATGGGAGCCAGAATTGTCCAGAACTCTTTGTAAAATTCGACCGGATATCCATCTGGGCCTGGGGCTTTATTATTGGGCATATGTTGCAGAGCGTCATGAAATTCACTTATTGAGAGGGGTGAATCTAAAACCGTAATATTTTCCTGTTGTAGTTTTGGAAGAATGATACTATTAAGAAATTGATTAATATCATCATCTGTGGGGTTTATTTGTGATTTATATAGTGTTCTATAGAAGTTTCTAAAAATGTTATTTATCTGGTCAGGATCATGGCTGATACTTCCTTCTGAGTCTTTAACAGAGGAGATTGTTGCTTTTTCCTTATTTATTTTTAACTGATTAGCTAGAAGCTTGCCAGACTTGTTACCATGGTCGAAGTTTTCTAAACGAAGTCTTTGAACTAAGAATTGTGTTTTTTGGTCTGATAGAGAGGCATCACAATATTAGCATATCAGCACAAAATTGGCATAATAAAGCTGAGAAATGCAGTGATCAATTTTAATGTAAAAGAACACTTGTATTGGTAACTGGCTGCTGGTCTCTATTTTATTTCTTCTACTGTCATAATTTCAAATGAGATTTTCATAGATTTCACTTCACTTTCCCTTCTTTCCGCGTCAAGTTTTGTCATGGGCTTCTTTTATGATAACCTTTATAATCAGTCATTACTGAGGTACTGAATTGAAAAATGCATTTAGTTGACAAATAACAATTACAGTAACAGATGGGACAGACCTCGTTTTTGTGCTGAAAGTGAAAACTGTTGAAG
The DNA here is from genome assembly GCA_023101725.1 of Atherinomorus stipes. Taxonomy (NCBI): domain Eukaryota; kingdom Metazoa; phylum Chordata; class Actinopteri; order Atheriniformes; family Atherinidae; genus Atherinomorus; species Atherinomorus stipes. The sequence continues at coordinate 1,323 of JALJCO010006804.1, forward strand.
AGCTGATCCCACGGAGTTGAAGCTGTGACAGAGCAAGGTGAGATCTGTGTTCTGTGGTTGATTCACAGTGATGATGCTCCTCAGACTTGTGTTAGTTAGAGACTCAGTGATGACTGTCAACTTGCTGGATTGACTGACAAGTTGTCCATCCAGATACCAATGCAAAGTGGGAGAAGGGTTTCCCACAGTCTCACAGGAACAGTTAACCTGGCTTGGAGTTTTGGTGCAGTCAGATGAAGGCAGGATCTGAGGAGGACCTGTGATGGAAGAAAAGAGCTGACTGAGGCCATGTACATGTCTTCATGACCAGTAATTGCTTAACAGCCAACAATCTCCATGCTACCAAATCCCTCTGTTAGTGGATCACAGAGACTAGAAGAATGTACACATTCTCTTTCTGTTCATACTGTACTGTATATCTTTCTAAAGTGATAATCATTCTGACTTTTGTATGCGGTATTCGGGAGTTGCCAAGTTGAAACTAAGAAGCAACACTTCTTGCAAGTCAACAATAGAATGAAGGAAGTTGTGAGCCTAAACAGTTTCATGAGTGATATATCTGTGAAAATTAGTGCAGACAATTTCCAACAATGCAGCACTGGTGACATACAATAACAAACAATGAAATCTGACATATGCAGTGTGACACATCTAGTTTAAAATAAAATTTAATTGAAATAAACTTTATGTATAATGTGAAGAGTATTTGTCCGAGCACAGAGTTCCCCAGGGCTCTGTACTCGGACCAATACTCTTCACATTATACATGCTTCCTTTGGGTTATATCATCAGACAACATGGCATATATTTTCATTGCTATACAGACCATAGGGGCCGATTTCGTGGGTGCTTCGGGGCCCGAGCACCCACGGAAGATACCTAGCACCCACTTGGGATTGATGGCAGCGCTGGTCTCATCCGGCATCCACTGCAGTGTTTCCCTACATTGACTCAGGCATGGCGGACATCCTCAGCTATATTATCAGCGCCATGCCTTCAGAATGATGAGAATAAAATCTTTTCATAGGGACAATGTTAGAATTTCTTAACTAAAGCTGGATTAGCGCTGCTAGAAGCCAGCAGCAGAGGAAGTCTCAGCTGTCTGACATGACATTTGCACATGAACGCAGCACGGAGACCCGTGTCAGGAAGAAAACAGTGCAGTCAGAACATGGAGTGCACAGACGAGACCTTGTGTGAATCAGCCATCAGGCTTTAATTATTTCATAACCTTATTAAATGAGGATAAAATGTTTTTTAGTGGCTTCGGTTCTTCATTGAACCAAACCACCTGGTAGCCAACTTTCTCAAAATCAGCCTTGTTTAATGAGAAAATAGTACAGACTTTTAAACTGTTAGTTGCAAGGGGACCTCCTTGACGTGTATTCCAATAACGGCATCATTGCATATTTCTGCAGTGACAATCACTGAATTTAAAGGTAACCTCACACAGTTTGTTGCTACATTCAGTTCATAACCAGGCCAGCTGCTGTGTTGGGGCCCCAGTCCAGCTCGGGGCCCCAGGCAATAGGGGATCATCACGCTTTCCGGAACTTTCTGGAATGTAGGCGTTTCCTGAAAACACGCAAGCATCTGAAAGCGTCTCCTTTCTTGGCAGTCCCCAGTTGTTCCACTGGAAACAGGAGGGTACAGACCCGATTTTCAGATGCTTGTGTGTTTTAAAGGAGCTGTATCATGCTTTTCAAATGTTCCAAAAGTCAAATACAGGCATTTAAAAGCTAGATATGTTCCCATCGTTACTATAGAAACTAATTTGGTGTTAAATATTAGTTTTTCGATGCATCTAATTTCCAACACGGAAGTAAGATGGCTGACTGTACTGAACCGCGGAGCTCTCGACCAATTGCAGCATGTTTTACGCCCATTTCATGACGTCGCCCCGGAAGAGACACTTATTCTGAAGGGTCACAGAATTGTCTGTAGCACTGGCACCGGCAGCTCTCATGTGGATGTTAGTAGTAAACATTGATGGATAATTACTCCGATCGACGGGATAAAACAGACCAGCCTGTTATGGAGCTGTATCCGCTCGACTCAGAGTCTGATATGGAGTTTGAAGTATACGCAGTACCACAGAAGTACCACAAAGACCCCTGACAAGCAAGTAATTTAGCGAACAAATCTTAGGCTAACAGTTAGCACTGAGCTAAGCAGCACTCACATGGATCTTGTAAACATTGATGGATAATCGGACTCCGATTCCTTGCTGTAAATCATGTGATGACCAGCTGTTACCGAGGCAACTGTGGTGGAAACCATGACACACGAAAAGTTGTCATCCCAAATCAATTCCATTATTTTATGTAAAAATGTTTTAATAATTAACTTATGTTGTATTTCATTCTTTTTTTTTTTCCATTTTCTTTTTTCCAATTGCTCAATGTGTTTACCTCCTCACACCATTCAGCACTCCTGCCCACAATGATTTGTGGTTTATACTGACCCTTTTAGGGAATATCGAAACTCGAAACTAGTTTTTAAGATGCATTGTGGGTAATTTTGAGTGCACTACTTTTTTCCTTCTAGACATTCGTACACCACCACAAGATGGCGTGATCCCTATGTAGGGAAGAAAGGGTGTACATTCAGACACAGCCCTTGTTATTCAGCTCTGCAAAGACCTGGTAGCGAGACATTTATTTGATTCAGGTGTGTTGGAGAGGAATGCATGTAATAGTTGCAGGATAGTAGCTCTCGAGGACTGGACTTGGGCACCACTGATAGAGAGGCATCACAATATTAGCATATTAGCATAAAATTGGCATAATAAAGCTGAGAAATGCAGTGATCAATTTTAATGTAAAAGAACACTTGTATTGGTAACTGGCTGCTGGTCTCTATTTTATTTCTTCTACTGTCATAATTTCAAATGAGATTTTTATAGATTTCACTTCACTTTCCCTTCTTTCCGCGTCAAGTTTTGTCATGGGCTTCTTTTATGTTAACCTTTATAATCAGTCATTACTGAGGTACTGAATTGAAAAATGCATTTAGTTGACAAATAACAATTACAGTAACAGATGGGACAGACCTCGTTTTTGTGCTGAAAGTGAAAACTGTTGAAGAGCTGATCCCACAGAGTTGAAGCTGTGACAGAGCAAGGTGAGATCTGTGTCCTGTGGTTGATTCACAGTGATGATGCTCCTCAGACTTGTGTTAGTTAGAGACTCAGTGATGACTGTCAACTTGCTGGATTGACTGACAAGTTGTCCATCCAGATACCAATACAAAGTGGGAGAAGGGTTTCCCACAGTCTCACAGGAACAGTTAACCTGGCTTGAAGTTTTGGTGCAGTCAGATGAAGGCAGGATCTGAGGAGGACCTGTGATGGAAGAAAAGAGCTGACTGAGGCCATGTACATGTCTTCATGACCAGTAATTGCTTAACAGCCAACAATCTCCATGCTACCAAATCCCTCTGTTAGTGGATCACAGAGACTAGAAGAATGTACACATTCTCTTTCTGTTCATACTGTACTGTATATCTTTCTAAAGAGATAATACATTACAATGACTTTTGTATGCGGTATTCGGGAGTTGCCAAGTTGAAACTAAGAAGCAACACTTCTTGCAAGTCAACAATAGAATGAAGGAAGTTGTGAGCCTAAACAGTTTCATGAGTGATATATCTGTGAAAATTAGTGCAGACAATTTCCAGCAATGCAGCACTGGTGACATACAATAACAAACAATGAAATCTGACATATGCAGTGTGGCACATCTAGTTTAAAATAAAATTTAATTGAAATAAACTTTATGTATAATGTGAAGAGTATTTGTCCGAGCACAGAGTTCCCCAGGGCTCTGTACTCGGACCAATACTCTTCACATTATATATGCTTCCTTTGGGTTATATCATCAGACAACATGGCATATATTTTCATTGCCATACAGACCATAGGGGCCGATTTCGTGGGTGCTTCGGGGCCCGAGCACCCACGGAAGATACCTAGCACCCACTTGGGATTGATGGCAGTGCTGGTCTCATCCGGCATCCACTGCAGTGTTTCCCTACATTGACTCAGGCATGGCGGACATCCTCAGCTATATTATCAGCACCATGCCTTCAGAATGATGAGAATAAATCTTTTCATAGGGACAATGTTAGAATTTCTTAACTAAAGCTGGATTAGCGCTGCTAGAAGTTAGCAGCAGAGGAAGTCTCAGCTGTCTGACATGACATTTGCACATGAACGCAGCACGGAGACCCGTGTCAGGATGAAAACAGTGCAGCCAGAACATGGAGTGCATGGACGAGACCTTGTGTGAATCAGCCATCAGGCTTTAATTATTTCATAACCTTATTAAATGAGGATAAAATGTTTTTTAGTGGCTTCGGTTCTTCATTGAACCAAACCACCTGGTAGCCAACTTTCTCAAAATCAGCCTTGTTTAATGAGAAAATAGTACAGACTTTTAAACTGTTAGTTGCAAGGGGACCTCCTTGACGTGTATTCCAATAACGGCATCATTGCATATTTCTGCAGTGACAATCACTGAATTTAAAGGTAACCTCACACAGTTTGTTGCTACATTCAGTTCATAACCAGGCCAGCTGCTGTGTTGGGGCCCCAGTCCAGCTCGGGGCCCCAGGCAATAGGGGATCATCACGCTTTCCGGAACTTTCTGGAATGTAGGCGTTTCCTGAAAACACGCAAGCATCTGAAAGCGTCTCCTTTCTTGGCAGTCCCCAGTTGTTCCACTGGAAACAGGAGGTTACAGACCCGATTTTCAGATGCTTGTGTTTTTTAAGATGCACAAAGTTAGGCACGTCAGCAAACGCTAGCCTGCTAACGCCAGCTGTTAGCATCATTGAAGTGCCGGCTACAAACAAACGTGCTATGTTGTTTATTATAAAGTTCGGCCCTTCACTCCGGTGAATCACTTTGATCCACTTCATCCTTAGTATCACTTCAGTTGGGAATCCATGAAAATTTAAGTAGGGTTGGCGTTCATTCAATTTACGAAGTGGAACAGAGCAGGGACATTGAACTGGCCCGAAAGAGAAGCGGCTAAATGTTTCAAGTTCCGGAACACGGAAGCGTGATACCCCCTATTGCTTGGTTTGCTTGCCCTGTTGCAACGGCTCTGGGGACGTTCATGATGCACTGGGCTCTTCCTTTCCCACTCATCTCTGCTTCTCCATGTAGAAACTTGTGACAGTATTGCATCATCAACTGTGTTTCTCCTCTCTCGGCAGGTCTGGCTGGATAAAAGTTGCAGTATCTGTTGGTCTATCTTTCTGTCTTCTCCGCCCCAGCTGGTCGAGGCAGATGGCCGCCCTACCTGAGCTGGGTTCTGCCAGAGGTTTTTCCTCCCTATTAAAAGGGCAGTGCGACAGTGTTTTCCTTCCCACTGTCGCCACCACTCCGTGCTTGCTCAGGATGGGGGATTGGACCAGGTCAAGCCAAGATTCGATCCAATCTGTTGGTTTCCTTAGCTAGGCTATTATCAATTTGACTTGAATTTTTCTGTTTGTTAAGCGCCCTGAGGTTACATTGTCATGAATCGACGCTATACAAATAAAGTTGAATTTAATTGATCCATTCTGCCTTTTAGATGCAACTTATTTTTGGGGCTGTTGAATGGTAGAAACTACGAAACCTAAAAAGTATGAGAGGATAAAAAAAAAAAGACTTACATGAAATGTATGCAGTTAAACTTGAGGTAACAGATGCCTCAGAGCTGCCATCTTGTTTGTTGTAGACAGCAGTGCAGGAGATTTTCTGTCCATGATGGAGGCGAGAAGCAGTGAAGATCAGAACAGAGGTCTGAACTTTAATTTTGTTCTGATTCTCCTGCAGAGTCTCCTGACTTTCACCCAGTTTGGGAGTCCATGTTAGAGTTGGAGGATGAGCCCAATAGGAGGCCAGAGCAGAGCACGTCAGATTCACTGAGGTTCCCTCATTTACCATCAGTGTAGACGGAGTCAGAGACGGTGGAGGAAGATCATCTGTGAGGGGAAATCATTCAAATATATTAGGGCTGCAACAATAGCGACACCCATTCGAACCAAACTGTACGGGTGTGTCACGAACTGTCCACCATGTATTGAATATCGAACAATACAGAATTTTTCATTTTTTTATCAACTTGTGTTCTAATGATGAGCTCTGTGTTGGAAACTCAGTTGATCTGCCTTCAACTACTTGTTCAGTAACATTCAGGTCTGGCACTTGGAACTACTTTGGCCTTCATGTTAAGTATGACCCTGACAGTTAGCAGTTGTGGACAAAAGCACAATGGTTAAAAAAAAAAAAAGAGACATGAAAATTTGTTTGTATCGAAAAAATATTGAACCATGACACTTTGGTCCACCCCTACATATATATGTATGTATATATATATATATATATATATATATATATATATTTAATGAGAGAGAGAGAGAGAGTTAGACATATAGATAAACTTTTAGTATAATAAGTAAAATACAATAAAGCTAATTATAATCAACCAGCAAGTTTCTTTAAATGGATGACAAAGCTGACCCGTGACCTCTATCTTCATGCCTGCTCAAAAAGAAAAATTCCATTTCCGCTCACTATCACAAGCCAGTCTGAAGTAATATGTATTGCTTTGATTAGGCTGCATATTGTTATTCATTGCATAAAGCTGTGGTACAGTTTTTCTTTGTTTAAGGGGAAGTTCAGTTTTTTTCAATCTGGACCTATTTTCTTGCATGAAATATGTTCATTTACTCACCCAGACAGCTTTATTATAACTTGAATTCAGAGATTTTTAATGCGGCAGCTTTGGTGACGTCACTGTTATGCACCATAACAAGTAAATGTCTGTAAATAAGGACGGATCACCACAAATAAGCAACTCAAAGCTGCTTCAAGCTCTCAGGGGTGTTCTGACTAATGTTTTGTAATAAAACATTGAGGAAATGAAGGAGTTTGTGGCAGATAATTCCTTATTTACAGATCTGGGCATGAAAAAGTTCCCCTTTCAGCCGACTGCCAGCCACTTACCAGCGACTTGTCTGCTAATTTCATCGCACAGATAAAAGCCTGTGTGCCCAGGGAAACGATTTCAAACCATAAATGAATGCCTGGAACAAGGAGGTTTCCACACACCAAGATTGGACACCGTACGTGATGGCATATTCGCGGGACAAGTCGTTCAGCCAGTGATAGTGCAGTAATGGTGCACTATTAGTGCACCACTTCTGGCAGAAAAAGGAGGAACTTTGTCATGCCCAGATCTGTAGAGGCCGCGTGGCTCATTACCAGGCCTCTGAAAGACGTGCATGAGGGATCTCAGCCATTTGAGGTGCACAATTTGAAACAAAGATAATACACAAACAATGAGCAAATTGACACATTAGTAACATGTGACTGCAATTTAACACCCCCCCCCCCCCCCCCCCATGTATTAGTAAGGTGTGGTCATCAGCTGATTTGTTTTTTATATCGATGTCACAGAAAGAGGGAAATTTTACATTTAACTGGACCCGTGGCTGATTGATATTTTCCATTGCGAGCTTATATTATAATCCCTGACTTCTAGAATATATATCTTTATATCCACTGATCAACACCATTGAAAAAATAATTTTAGAACGGAAATTATAAGTTATTTGAGTAACTGTTTTCTTTATAATTTAGATTTAGCTTAGAAATTAAATCATGAAATTAATGTATTTATCATTTCATAAATGAAGCAAATCAAACATAAACTTACAAAAAACATCGGCTGTTAAACTTGAGCTCAGAGATACATCAGAGCTGCCATCTTGTTTCTTGTAGACAGCAGTGCAGGAGATTTTCTGTCCATGATGGAGGTGAGAAGCAGTGAAGATCAGAACAGAGGTCTGAACTTTAGTTTTGTCCTGATTCTCCTGCAGAGTCTCCTGACTTTCACCCAGTTTGGGGGTCCATGTCAGAGTTGGAGGATGAGTCACACAGGGAGACGGAGCAGAGCACGTCAGACCCACTAAAGTTCCCTCCTTCACCTTCAGTGTGGGCGGAGTCAGAGTTGGTGGAGGAGGATCACCTGGAAGGATGAAAACAACAAAAAAGCAATTTTCCATTAGATAAGAAGCCTGTCTGGTGACATCAACAGGAAAACAAATTACTTCATGGCCATGCATTAACAACAAACACTATATTGCCTAAAGTATTTGTTGACGGGCCTGTCACTATGCCTCCAAGTGATCATGCGCCCCGGCTACTTGGTCAAGGTGATGTCTCTTTGGCTAACTGGTTAGCTTGCATGACTCTTACCTGGTAGTCTGGGGATCGAATCCCGCCCCGGGCCCTCCTTTGTCCTGCCAAGTAGGCATGCAGACTGTTTTTACAAACATTTGTGAAAGAATGGGTCGCTCTCAGGAGCTCAGTGAATTCCAGCGTGATAGGATGCCACCTTTGCAACAAATCCAGTATTTAAAGTTCCTCGCTCTTAAAGGCCTCCTTCCACTGAAAACCTGTTTAACTTGCTCCTTCTGAAATACGGAGGGTTTCCCCTTGTTTACTGACACATGCTGACTTGCTAGCGTTGTGTTCCCCCCAGTCGGCTGTGCTTTCTCATCAGAGAAACAATACGAAGAAAAGAGCGAATCGGGAACAGCCTCGCACTTCTACGTCACGTTGCAAATAGCGTATCCCACGTGGGGTTTCTATCTGTCCAGTGGAAGGCAGGTAACCCTCCACTCCACACTAGAAGTAAAGACTGCACGGCTGTAGCTTCAGAGTTAAGAAGCTAATTAGCTAACTGTTTGTTAGCATGGCGGAACAAACTTGTTTGTCAGCTCTATTTCCTGTCTGTAACGAAATAAGAGTGGAGGGCGGAGCTTCCTTCATACACTGATGGAAGGCAGCCAATCAGACGGAAATTCATGAGAAGGACCCGGAATAGCCTGCCGTTGGACCACAAGCCTCTGTTCTAGTATACAAATACAGCTGGATACAAAGCAACCAGAAGGTTATTTTAAACAGAAACGATGCAGAATGCATTCAATAATAATGGAGAACACAGAAATATTAATGAAATGACCATGGAAGTACAACTTTAAATATTCCACAGTCAGCTGTATTATAAGAAAATGGAAGTGTTTGGGAATGACAGCAACTCAGCCACAAAATTGTAGGCCACGTAAACTGACGGAGCGGGGATGCTGAAGCGCATAGTGCGAAGAGGTCAGCAACTTTCTGCAGAGTCAATCACTACAGACACCCAAACTTCATGTGGCCTTCAGATGAGCTCAAGAACAGTGCTCAGAGAGCTTCATGAAATGGGTTTCCATGGCTGAGCAGCTGCATCCATCCATGCATCTCCAAGTACAATGTAAAGTGTGGGACCCAGTAGTTTAAAGCAGCCAACACTGAACTCTAGAGCAGTGGAGGTATTTTCTGGAGTGACCAATCGTGCTTCTCCATCTGGCAATCTGATGGAGGAGTCTGGGTTTGGCGGTTGCCAGGAAAATGGTACTTGTCTGACTGCATAGTGCCAAGTGTAAAGTTTGGTGGAAGGGGGGAATAAAGGCAGGGTGGATGATGTTTTCCAGGAGCATTTTTTACTATATTGCTTAGCCAATTAAGCCAATTAATTAAATGTTCTGACACAAAAATTAAAAAAAAAAAAAAATCTGTGGAACGAACAGGACTGGAAAAACCCCATCCAATGAAATTAATTTAATTTGCCAACGTCACATTTTAACTTTTTTAGCGGGTGGACAGGATCACAGTCATCTGGCAGCGCAAGCGCCTGAAGCCATTGGCGTTGTGCCAAAGTGTGCAACTCCTGCGTAATAGAGACCATGCCAGAGCTGCAGACACTTTCATTTGTTCAGCAACTCCTGATCCATGTCTGGCCACTTCTGATACTCTGTACAGATACCTGTTGCATTATTTAAATTTTTTATATTTATCGTACTTATTTTAAATCATATGTTTATCTCTCTCATCCACTAACATATATCCGTCTGTGGGTCGTATTTCTCTTTGCACTGTTGTCACTCGCAATTCGCCACACTGCAAACCTCAAAACACGCAAACCCTCATTTATCTAGGGGCGTTTCCGACACGTTTGCACCCGCTGTCATTTGCGCGATCATTCTTTGTAAATCACTCGCAAACCGTGGTTCAGCCCCTTGTGCAAAATTCTAGATTGCATTCTTGATTACTACACTCAAATTTTGATCCTAGTAGATCCGGTCCTCTGTGTAATTTCAAGATTAAATAACATTTAAACGGATGAGTTATAAAAAATAATTCACCCCCTCAGACATGGCATGAAGGTTAACTTCACCTATTAAAGGCGCTATACCTGATTTTGCACATTTGCAAACTGTCAGTGTAGTTTGAACTGTAAGCCCCGCCCCAACTGTTCTCCCAGTGAGAAACGCTCATACTCTCGTTTTTCTCTCCTCCCACACAACATGCACGAAATAACGTGCACGTTTCATACTCATGCACAAAGAAACTCTCCAGAGAAAACTTGCATCTTCCAGTGAATTTACTGTTTTGGTTGCAGTAAATGGCTACGGATCAGCTAAATGACATCTTCTGTCATAACCGGTAGTTTACCGTAACTACAGTTATGTAAACAGATGCATGGTTATGACGAGTTATGATGTTATAGGCGACGTTACAACATGACAGCCTGATAAAGTTTCTAACCGGCCACTTCGAGAAGCACTGGTGTAAAGCTTCGTCGTGTTACATTGTAAATATCACTATGTATTATATACAGCACACCAGCAGAGGCAGTGCCAGCACCTGAGGACATATAACGTTACTATGAAGAAAGTTATTGAAAAAATACCTGTCCAGGCGGACTTCCAGTCCACATTCAGTCCGAGGCTGTCCAGCTGTCTACCTTCAGTACAATCCACCGAGATTTACACGAACTTTATTCCTTCTTTGGTCTCTCCTGCGTTTCAAGCCTCTCTCCTCCTCAGTTTTGATGCTTACAGGCTGTTTTGCTGCGGTATCGCCACTTTCCCTTCAGTAGACGCCATGCAGTTCTGTTTACAAGTGCTACAGTGCACGTGTGAGAGGAGGGCGCTCCTCGTTAGAAAACGCTGCAAGTGGCTGATAGGAAACCAAAACTTATGTAGAACGAACCGCATTGGCATGAAGAGAGCGTCACGCCATCCTTAGAAACCTAAACTAAAAAGGCCTGGATTCATGCATATACGCAATCAATGAGTGATTTATTTTTATGAAATTACCTCTTTTAACAAACATTATACCGTGTAGAAAGCATTTCTCTGAAAGAGATTAAAATAAAATCAGGTACAGGGCCTTTAAACCTAAGATGATTTTCTGAACCATGCTGTAAGCATGTTTATTTCTGCTGTGAAGCTGACCTTAGTTACATAGGAGTCTATGGGGATTTGCTAAGTTTTGCCGCCAGCCCCTATTGGATGAAGGGAGAACTACAAATATTTACTTCTTCCGGGTAGCTGCACAGTTGGCCACTGAAGGTTGCCGATTGGTTAGGAGTGAGAACTTTTAGCTGCATCCTTTTTCTAACACACCTGCATCAATGAAAGGCTCGTTACCAGGCCAATGAACAAACAATGAGAAAATTGTTAGAATTAGTAACATGAGGGCGTCATTGAATTATTTTTTTTTTTCTGTGTGTGGTCATGAGTTGATTTTTTTTTATATCAATATCACAGATAGCCTCCATAGAGAAGAAAATTGCAACTGATTTTGAACAGGCACCACAAAGATAATTCATCCATGATGTTATTGTAAATGAATATTAAAACCTACCTGTGACCTCCATCCTCACACTCTGAGGTATGAAAGTCCATTTAAGGACATTTTTACAATCCAGTCTGAAGTAATATGTTTTGCTGTATTGAGGCTGCATATTATTGAAGGTTGTGGTGCAGATTTTCTTTGTTACATCTCCTACTACTTGATTTGTTTCTGTTAGTCTTGGAGTCACATAGTCAGAGTCAACCCACAGGGCTTTACAGTTTTCATTAAAGTTTTCGTCATATTTGCTTTCTATCTCAAAGGAGCAGGGGATGGTAACACAGGAGCCGCTCCAAGTCTGTACATGCTTAGGCAGAGTGGCGGAAAAGTCCCGACACTTAACACCTGAAACACAAAAAAAACTAAACTTAATTACAAATTGGAAACAGAACAACTTAGATTTAGTGGAGGTTAACTCACCAAACAGCAGAGTAACAAGGAGAAGAAAAGTTGCAACTCCAATCATCTTGTGACAGAAGTCTGTAGTTTATAAATGATTAATTTAACATTTTGTTCATTTCATTGTTGAAACAGTTGTAGAACAATATTTAGTGAGACAGAGGGTGACATAAGGAAAAATATCATTTAAAGCAAATGTCAGCCCTTTTAGGGATTTTAAGCTTCAGCTTTTGTATTATTTCAGGAGTAATAAAATAATACTGTTTTTACCAAAGGTCAGTTGATGAAAAGATAGTAAAGAAAAAAGTTATACTGAAGACATTAATGACATTTGTGTTGCTTGTTATGTCCTCAGGATTTTTTATTTTGCAAAGTAAAGCATTTTCAATGTTTTTAAATGTCTTTGAATGGAGATTTTTTTTTTAATTTCAGGAAAACAAGAATCACATTTTATGTGTATTGAAGATGTAATGACTTACATGAGATGTGAAGACAGGTCAGCTTCCTCAGACAAGAAGTGAAGGTTTAAACAGAAGTAGCACTTAAAAATGAAAAAAAAGAGGAACCTGCTTTAATGGCAAGAAGTGTGAATATGTTGTTCGCACAAAAAGCAGTTTGTAGCAGCCCAACTTTCTTTTCTAAGAATTTTTCTACCAGCACATTTCATAGAATAAACAAGTTATGACACACACACTCCAGCACAAATCAGAAACTCTTACTTGATAGGATACATTAACTTACATTAACTACATTAACAAAATATCAGAAAAATATTGTCAAAGTTACAAATTTTGACTTCCCCCAACATCATCTCAGTCTGAGATGATTATCCACAGCTTGAGGTTTCTGTGGGTTCGATTTTAAGTAATTTGGCTACAAGAGCTGCACAATACAAAATGAAGACACTTTCCTTCCATTTGTGCACTTGCTAAACTTTTATTTTATTCAATAACATCTTTCAGAACACCCAAAGATACTTAATAGGAAAGATAATAAAAACACAGAAACTATGATAAATAAGCTAAGATAAACAAGACCAAGTTAAGAGCAATGGGAATGTGAGAAAGTGATGAGGAAACATTCCCAAAATAAGCTTCTTTCTCCAAAATAATACCAAATTCAGATTTTGAGTATGACATGTTTGATGCTGTTTACCATATGCATCAAAAACTATCAAATGTATTATATCAAAATATTATTTATCAATATTTATCTATGAATCGACCTCACATTTTCTCTTCAGCTGCGTATGAGAAACATAACAATGCCTCCATTGTTATGATCAAGCCACGGTTATATTCTGAGCCATTTAGGCCAAAACGTTTCTTTGGGCTGCTTGGTAACGTAACCAGCACCGGCGCTTAGGAGGAGGATTTGGGTCGTTAACGAGACAGACACCAGCACCACTGGTGACCGTGGGGGGCTTCGGCTGGGGCCAACCTCTGGGGGATGCACGTCCATCTCTTTTGGGGGGTGGTTGGGGTCCGGCCTCTGGGTGGGTGCTGGTGGCCCAGGTCTCGGGCTGTGCAAGCTTCCTCTGGCCCTTGCAGAGACAAGGTTGCATTTGCATGACTGGATCACCGTAGAGCACCTTTTATTCTGCATGCTAACACTGTGATTGTGCTTCCCATTGGATGTGAACTATTAAATACTTCTGACTAGGTTTTTCCTCTTTTCTGCATAGTTCTGTATGCATAATCTTGTGGTACAATAGCTGTCTTTATTTGAAGCAGAACTCAATCATTTCAGCTCGGGGCTCCCCCTAGTGGTCTTCTTTCACTATGGTAAAGTTCATACCCCCCCCCCCCCCCCCCCCCCCACACACACACACACACACACACACACACAGAGAGACACAGCACACAGATGTCTTCTCTACCTGGTTGGCTTCAGTTCAAGGGTGCAGTAGGAGTAGGTGAGGGCTAGTGGTTGAAAGTAGGGGGAACATTGGGACTGGGCCTAAATGGGCTTTACTGTATGCACAACTCCATGTCTTCGTGGTTACTGAGATCAGACACACCTGGATTCATCAAATTGGCCAATAATGAAAGACAGGAGATAAAGAAGCTGGCTTAAGTTAGGAAGTAGTGGAGATGTGCAAGCCCATTGAATCATGAAAATTTTTTCATGGGGCAGGCTTGAAAATGAAAAAGCAATGTCCTCTTTGTGTTCTTTTTAGTTGTGTCGTAAATGAGAGGGATTGAAGAAAAAGATTAGAATGCAGTTTGAATGATTTATTATTTTATCCAAGTTAAAACTCCAGTTATATTCTGAAAATGAAAAATTTATATATATTTCTGACATGATAATTATGGTACAGATTTGCTTCCATATAAAACAAGTTGTGAAACATTAATTTTTTTTTTTTTAATCCTTCCGAAGAAGCCTATATTATTAAATATTTTAGTCTACAAACATTAAAAAATAGCAATTCATTATCTTCCCTTTTTGTTTGTTGTTCCCCTTTTTGTTTGTCCCTTTATAGGGGTTGAATTAAAGTTGAATATTACAGGTTCATGAAGAGCATATTTGTTTAATCTTATTGTTCATGTTTTTCCTTAAATCTTTTGAAAATTTATTCAGATATACTATCTTGCTGTTAAATGCATAGCAGGAAAGAACACACTAATCGAATTTGCACTAACATACAAAATAAGACATTCTAAAGTTATGCTGTCTTTATACACATACAAATGCATATACATGTTTCTACAAACATACAGACAAACCAGTTATATCATAGCTTGACTGGACACCAATGTTCTTTGGCCACACTTGACTGGTCAGAAATTTTAATGGTATGAAGTAAATGTCCACAATACTAAGCAAGTTTTCCTTTCTTCTTTCTTTTCATTTTGGGGTGATGGTCGTGGTGGTGGGTATTAAAAAATGGGTGTGTGTTTTGCCCTTTGACATGAAAACGAGGAAAGACGAATCATCTGTCATTTTCTCTTTATCAACCAATGAATAAACTTCATTTGTAACTCGTATGAGTTAACTGTAACCAGTTATATGGTGCTGAAGGAAGTGACCAGTCGAATAGGAAGCTGCATTTTGATATGATAAAGAGCTCTGATGATAAGCACCCTGTGACCTATAAACAAGGGAATATATTTTATACTTTCATCTAAACATACAATTCAGTGAAGAAATAAAGTAACCACAAAACATAAGAGGAAAAATATCAATTAATGCAAAGCTCAATGTGAAGTATTCATCTTTTTTTTTTTTTTGGTCTGTTTTTAATATTAAACCTGACTGTATACATACTCTTTCTTCCCTTAGGAAGGAAGCAGTACACATCCACTTCTTCCTGCAGCCATACAGACAAAAAGAAAAGACGAAAGGAAGAAAATACTGTATTACTCTAAACACCTCAATAGGGGATCATCACGCTTCCGCGTTCCGGTTTCCGGAAGTTGAAACATCTGAACCTTCCTCTTCCGGGCCAGGAATGGCTCAATGTTGCTGCTCTGTTCCATTGTGTACATCTAATAAACATCGCCAGCCGTACCTAAGTTTTCATGGATTCCCGACTGAAAAGACACTAAGGAAGAAGTGGATGAAAGCGATTTGTCGGAGTGAAGGACCGAAACTTAAAATAAAACAAGATTGCGCGTATGTCTGTAGTCGGCACTTTAATGATGCAGACTACACCACAGCTAGCGTTAGCTGACGTTACCAACTTTTCGCTTGTGAAAACATACAAGCGTCTGAAAACTGGGTTTGTACCCCTCCCGTTTCCAGTGGATTAACTGGGGACTGCCAAAAAAAGGAGACGCTTTCAGATGCTTGTGTGTTTTCAGCCGCACAAAGTTAGGCACGTCATCGAGCTGGCTAATGCTAGCCTGCCAGCACGACTGTGCAGACTGCCGGCTACAAACAAACGTGTGTCGTTTTATTATAAAGTTCGGTCTTTCACCGCGGCGAATCGGTCGTTTTAATCCACTTCTTCCTTAGCATCAATTCAGTCTGGAATGAAAACTTGGCATTGGCGTTTATCCGATTAACAAAGTTTAACAGAGTAGTAGTCGGCGGACTACTGTTAGCAGGTTAGCATTAGCCAGCTCGATAACGTGCCTAACTTTGTGCGGCTGAAAACACACAAGCATCTGAAAGCGTCTCCTTTCTTGGCAGTCCCCAGTTATTCCACTGGAAACGGGGGGGTACAGACCCGATTTTCAGATGTTTGTGTGTTTTAAGACGCACAATGTTAAGCACGTCAGTAAACGCTAGCTGGCTAATGCTAGCATGCTGCGAAGTGCCGGTGTTGTGCCCCACCGGCGACAAACGTGTGTTTTATTATAAAGTTCGGCCCTTCACCGCGGCGAATCGATCGCTATGATCCACTTCTGCCTTAGTATCATTTCAGTCTAGAATGAAAACTTGAGTATGTTTGGAGTTTATCCGATTTAATAACAGAGCAGGAATGGCTGTCGTTAACATGGCCCGGAAGAGGAAGTGTCCAAAACCCGGGAACTTCCGGTGAGCGTGATAATCCCCTATTCACACACTTCTCTTTCTCCACCAGATGGAGCCATATCCACAGAGTCCTTCCTGCTCCTTGTTTTGGGTTGTGGTCTTCCAAGTCATAGCTAAATAAATCACAAAATTCCCATCTTCATTCTTCCCTGATGCTTTACTGGCTCCTTCAGCATTGTTTGGTCTGGAGCTCTGCAAGCTGCTGATGCTGTTTACTTCAGAGTTGAAGAGAAGGCGACACCAGTCTGTCTCAGCTCATGTGTGTTGACATAAATATCTTCTGTTGTGTTCGGTACCTACATACAAATAGCAATTTCAGAGTTACTTACAATGTCTTCATATCAGATAATTTAACTAAAATGTAACATTAGGTCAAGGTACCTCAGTTCCATCTCTAATTTCTCCTTTGAGTTGACTCTTTAATTGATTCCTCTGAAACCTGAAAAATAAACATGGAACATTAAATATTAGTGATGTCCTGATACCAATTCCAGTATTGGTACTCGCTCCGATACTGGCCCATTTTGCTGTACTCATCAAATACTCACTCATGCCAGCCCCCAATACCTGATGTTATGTGACTCACTGTGTTTACGCCGCCACACGGGCAGGAAAATACTCTTCAATATGAGCGGCGCGGCTTTTAGTTTACATATCATTTTAAATCAGACAATACTTTTCATTACAGGAGGATGAATTAAATATATCTGATCACATGTCCCTGGGATACTTTTCGAAATGTTGGCAGGGGTCAGAGCGGACTTTTTTTTCCTTTCTCTCCCTCCCTCCCACTGGACCTGCGGTACCCCCCACATACTGTAGCTACATACATAGTTTAGGACATTTAGGATTCATTTTGTTGGTGATAAGTTTCCTTGATAATTCTTTTTCCTTCACTTTCCAAGTATATTTTTGTTGAGCTGGTACACTGTAAGTTTGAATGTGTAAAATTATAATCCATTGCTACAGAAAACCACATCAGATAGGCTGTTTGTAAGGTTGTTATGTCTTGTACAGTAAGCTTTCATTTCTTCATCTTTGAAGTCCAACTGTTATTTGACGAAGTAGTTGTAAATGTTGCGGTTACCTAATAGGGCAGCAACATGCCTGCAGCACACCTGAGCGGCAGAGCTGCTTCTCTTTATTTAAAAAAAGACACCAAACAAACCAAAACAACAAAAAACGCATCTCACTTTTCCCAATTAATTATTTGGATTGGTACTTGGTATCGGCAAGTACTCAAATGCCAGTACTCATACTTGGTCAGCGAAAAAGTGGTATCGGGACATCCCTGTTATTTATCATATGCATGTTTTTCCATTTCTTTTCGTAAACAGAATGATGCCATAGAGCGGGGGTCTTCAACTTTTTCCAAGCCAAGGACTCCCAAAATGATACCTATACATTACTTATGTATAATATTGTGTGTTATAAACTGGTCCTATAGTACCTTGCTGTTGCATTCAGTACTACAATACTCAAATATTTTACATATGTGGCAAGGTACGCAACAGAGGGCCCGGGCGGTATTTGATCCCCAGGTTTCCAGGTGAAAGTCATGCAGGCTGATCATTCAGCCAAAGAAACATCCCTGTGGCCAAGTAGCCAGGGCACATGATCAGTTGGAGGTACAGTGACAGAACCCCACACTGTCACACATACATCGTCTGAGGTGAAGGCTGTTGTACCTGTTGTTCTTGTGGCTTCCATATTTTGTCATGTTAAAAAGGCATCCATTTTTTTTTCCATTTCTTTTTTCTATCTGAAACACGAACTGCAAGCTGCTAGCAGAATGGGCTCACGGGGATCCAGACTGGTACCTCTTTCCCACTGGCCAAAAAACCTGTTTTAACCCGTGAATAATCGGCTTTTAGTGGCAGTGGGAATGACTCATCGACCCGCATTGACCCACGTCAAACAACTCTGCAAGTAACACGGGTTTAAATCGCCTTCAAGTGGCTCGGCTCCAATTGGGAACACCAGACCCGGGTTGACCCGCGAATTTACGCAATGACGTTGAGCGTAATGTGCCTACGTCACAACATCGCACCAGTCGCGTGTGATATGACAAGCGTTGATGTCATCAACGCTAACCCAGCGTGATGGCGTCACCAGACACACAGCGGTAGGATCAGAGGACACGCAGCTAGCCAGCAGGTGATCAAACCCAGCTTTTTTTGTCAATGGGAAAGGAGCCTAATGGCGATTATGAGCGGGTAGACGCACGTTTGAAAAACCCAAGTAAACCCGCTAATTTCAGTGGGAGAACGGCTAGAGACAGTGGCTGTTTCTCAATGGCTAGTTTGCGTACTGCATACTCATGAACTTGGGAGTACAAACTTGTGGGTATGTACCGGAAGTCCGCACTTGCAGAGGTCACAAGTGCGAACTCCGCATACTTTATGGTTTGGGACAACGCAAACTTATGACATCACCACCCGCAGTGTGAAGCGGAGCATAAGCTGCCCGTCATCATGAAAATAATATTTATTAGGCTCGTCCAAATACACATGGTATGATACATTACTTTTCTGGTCAAGTTCGCCATGATTGGAGGCAAGCTATGGGTTTCCATGGTATCTTAGCCAGGAAACACTGGGAAATAGCTAGACACACAAGGCAAACTACGGCAGATTTATTAATTTATTTCATCTTAGGAGGCTTTCTTTGTCTAACATGGAACGGAGCAAGGCTACAGAGCGTGGAACATACAGGGATAAGCTGGTCACAAACGAAAGGGAGAGATATTTGCCTGCAGGCTATAGGCAATATCAATCCCTATGAACTGTCCCAGACAAGGTGGAGGAAAGACTTAGATACACCCCACCGTGTACTTACATGGACATTAGTTATTTGGTGTTAACGACGACACAATGCAACAATAGGCTTTATGCACTTCAGCAAATGGTCAGACACCCCTAGATTAATCAGTTCATCCAATCATGAAAGACAGGAAACAAAGGTGGAGTATTAAGATCGGGAAGTACTGGAGATGTGCATAAAGCCCATTCAAGAGCCACAAATCTGGAGAGATATGAGCAATTTAGCTGGGTGCAATATCTGCACGTTTAAAAAAAAACAGCAGCAATGCTGTTGTGCTTGCAAAGGCTCGCACTGTTAACCTACCTGATAAAAAACAGCAGGACACAAATCAGTACCAGTGAAGCAACGACTGTGGTGATGAACACAGGCAAGGGTATTCCATCTGAAACACAAGATGGAATACTGAGATATAATTCTGTTAGGACTTATTAAAATTACTCAATGTTTTTTGTTTGGGCTGGAGAACATGACTACTTTTATTAATGCAAAATGCTTTTTACAGTGGTCTGAAGGTTTTTATGAATCTCTTTGTCAATGGACATACTTAGGGAAATCTTTCAAAATAACATGCTGAATAAGCTAACTATTAATGACGGGAAATTAAGTGATTCAACATGTCCAAGACCAAGATGTAAAACTTATTTTCTCTAACCTACCACTTTCTCTAAAGACTAAAGAAGTTAAGAATCAGCTATACACAGTGGTGGGGACCATATCAGAGGTGCCCAAGTCCAGTCCCCGACAGCCACTACCCTGCAACTTTTAGAGCATACCTTCTAACACACCTGAATCAAATGGCTGAATTTCCTATGCACACGTCATTCAGCTGTGCAGAAGCCTGGTATAGAGACATTCACTTGATTCAGGTGTGTTGGAGGGGAATACATCTAAAAGTTACAGGATAGTAGCTCTTGAGGACTGGACTTGGGCACCACTGATATAGAGGCATCACAATATTAGCATGTTAGCATAATATTGGTGTAATAAAGCTGAGAAATGCAGTGATTCATTTTAATGTAAAAGAACACTTGTATTGGTAACTGGCTGCTGGTCTCTTCCACTGTCATAATTTCAAATGAGATTTTTTGATTTCACTTCACTTAACCTTCTTCTTTAAAACAGGTGGAAGATTTTTTTTGTCGTGGGTTGCTTTTGTTATACATTTTATAGTAATTCATTACTGTGATACTGAGCTGAAATATGCATTTAGCTGACAAATAACAATTACAGTAACAGACGGGTCAGACCTCGTTTTTGTGCTGAAAGTGAAAACTGTTGACTAGCTGATCCCACAGAGTTGAAGCTGTGACAGAGCAAGGTGAGATCTGTGTCCTGTGGTTGATTCACAGTGATGATGCTCCTCAGACTTGTGTTAGTTAGAGACTCGGTGATGACTGTCAACTTGCTGGATTGATTGACAGGTTGTCCATCCAGATACCAACGTAAAGTGGGAGAAGGGTTTCCCACAGTCTGACAGGAACAGTTAACCTGGCTTGGAGTTTTGGTGCAGTCAGATGAAGGCAGGATCTGAGGAGGACCTGTAATGGAAGAGCTGACTGAAGCCATGTACATGTCTTCATGACCAATATGGAATTTGTTGCAGATCAGCAAATAACATCCATGCAACCAAATCCCTCTGATCACATACAGAGACTAGAAGAATGTAGACATTCTCTTTCTTTTCAATGCTGTTCATATGTTCTTCTAAAGAGAATTTACAGGTTACATTACAATGACTTGTATGCGCTGGGTGTTGCCAAGTTGAAACTAAGAAGCAACACCTCTTGCAAATCAATAATAGACTGAAGGAAGTTGTGAGCCTGAACAGTTTCATGTGTGAGATATCTGTGAAAATTAGTGCAGACAATTTCCAGCAATTGTGAAATACAAAAAATAATGACATATGTGACACATCTGTAAGTTTATTTGACCAGTTCTGCCTCTTACATGCAACTTACTTTGGGGGCTGTTGAATGGCAGAAACTACAAAACCTAAAAAGTATGAGCAGATTAAACAAATGGACTTACCTGAAATGTCGGCAGTTAAATTTGAGGTAACAGATGCCTCAGAGCTGCCATCTTGTTTCTTGTAGACAGCAGTGCAGGAGATGATCTGGCCATGATGGAGGCGAGACGCAGTGAAGATCAGAACAGAGGTCTGAGTTTTAGTTTTGTCCTGATTCTCCTGCAGAGTCTCCTGACTTTCACCCAGTTTGGGGGTCCATGTCAGAGTTGGAGGATGAGTCAGACAGGGAGCCGGAGCAGAGCACGTCAGACTCACTGAGGTTCCCTCATTTACCTTCAGTGGGAAGGGAGTCAGAGTAGGTGGAGGTGGATCATCTGTGAGGGGAAATTCAGGGTGTATGTATGTATGAATACATTAGCTTTATTTTACTAAAAAGTAAAATACAATTAATTCTAATTTATCCAAGAAGTTTCTGTAAATGGATGACAAAGCCGACCTGTGACCTCCATCTTCACGCCGGTTCTGCGAAAAATCCATTTCAGTTTATTATCACAAGCCAGTCTGAAGTAATATGTATTGCTGTAATTTGTCTGCATATTGTATAAAGTTGTTGTGCAGTTTTTCTTGGTTAAGTCTTCTGTTACTGGATTTGCTTCCCTTAGTCTTGGAGTCATGTCGTCAGGATCGAACAACCAGTATGATCTACAATTTTCATTCAAGTCATTGTCATATTTGCTTTCTATGTCAAAAGAGCAGGGGATGGTAACACAGGAGCCGCTCCAAATATTTACATGCTGAGGCAGAGAGATGGAAAAGTCTCGACACTTAACACCTGAAACACAAAACAACTGACTTTATTACAAATTGGAGACAGAACAACTTAGATTTAGTGGAGGTTAACTCACCAAACAGCAGAGTAACAAGGAGAAGAAAAGTTGCAACTCCAACCATCTTGATCGTGTTCGAAGGAATCTAGTTGACAGAAGTCTGTAGTTTATAAATGATTTATTTAACAATATCATTTAAAGCAAATGTCAGCTCTTTTAGGGATTTTTGGTAAATATTTTATTTCAGGAGTAATAAAATAATACCGTTTTTAGCAAAGGTCAGTTGATAAAAAGATAGTCAAGAAAAAAGTTATACTGAAGGCATTGGTGACATTTGTGTTGCTTGTTATGTCCTCAGGATTTTTTATTTTGCAAAGTAAAGCATTTTCAATGTTTTTAAATGTCTTTGAATGGATTTTTTTCAATCTCAGGAAAACAAGAAACACATTATATGTGTAGTTGTGCCGTATTGAAGATGTAATGACTTACATGAGATGTGAAGACAGGTCAGCTTCCTCAGACAAGAATGTTTAAACAGAAGTAGCACTTGCTTCAAAAAAGAAAAAACGGGAACCTGCCTTAATAGCAAGAAGTGTGAATATGTTGTTCACACAAAAAGCAGTTTGTAGCAGCCCAACTTTCTTTTCTAAGAATTTTTCTACCAGCACGTTTCATAGAATAAACAAGTTCCAACACACACACCAGCACAAATCAGAAACTCTTACTCGATAGGATACATTAAGTTACATTAACTGTGTTAATAAAACACCAGAAAAATATTGTCGAAGTTACAAATTTTGACTTCCCCCAACATCATCTCAGTCTGAGATGATTATCTGCAGCTTGAGGTTTCTGTGGGTTCGATTTTGAGTAATTTGACTACAATTTAAAGAGCTGCACAATACAAAATGAAGACACTTTCCTTCCATTTGTGCACCCTCTGAACTTTTGTGTAACTTAGATATCTTCCTCATCTGTCATTGTTCAAAAGGTTGAGGATTTTTAACTCCATTACAAAGTGAAACATGACCACAAGACATTTAAATCTTTTATCCTCTTTGATTCCACAGGTGATTGTGACAGATAGTTAAAGGTAGAATGTAGAGTCCCCCCCCACCATTTCTGTTTGTAAACACTATTCAAACTGAGCGCCCCTCTCGTTCTTCAGCCTGTTTAGCGTCAAGCCTCTCCTTCAGAGCTCAGAAGCAGGTAAAAGCCAAACCAATGTTAACCCTGGTTTTCCAACGTGCACTATCTAAAGCTCTTTTCACTTCAGAGCACTTCCTTTTCTTTGCTGCGTCTGCCATTTTTCTCTTTCTCTCTTCCTTTCTTCCTTCCCTCCTTTCTTTTTTTTTCAGAGTTCTGTGCGGCTGCACTGCGGCGGCCTCCTCTTCCCCTCCCTCATAACACCTCTTTCCAAGATCCAAGGACTCAGATCAGGTAGTTCAGACCAAAATCCAGACCAGAGTCCAGATTAAACATGGAGAAGAAGCATTAAGCTGTTACGTTGTATAAAAGCGGAACAAACTGCCAGAGGAGATTAAACTTTCGCCAAGTGTAGGCCCTCTATATGGACGAAGATTAGGGCTGCTGTAAAAAAAACTGAATTTTGGGGGAAAAAAAAAAAAAAAGGTCAGAATTCTGACTGCAATCTTGGAAATTTGACTTTTTTTTCCCCAAGTTTTTTTTTTTTTGGGGGGGGGGGGGGAGCCAGTCAGAATTCTGCAATAAATAAGTTCAGAATTCTGGCTTTTCTTTTCGCTCCTATTTTTTTTTTTTTCTTTTAGAAATTAAAAAAAAAAAAAATTAATGTTCCTAAAATAAGTCAGAATTCTAGTTTTTTCTTCAGTGCCCATAATCCACTTCCTTTAAAATTTTTTCCCATGCACGCATGCATGAAATCTGCGCAGCATCAGCTTAGCTAGACTGTTGTTTGCTTGTCTTAATTAAATTTTTGTATGATTTTATTCTGACTTTGTTCTTTTTTTCAAGATTATTGACAATTAAAGGAGTCATCATCCGGAAATCCCACTTTTTCACGTTAAAACATGTGTATTGGAACAGGACTTCAGTTATAACGTGCCAGAAACTCCGGAAAGTGAAAGTAACTTCTTCTTTGAGTGCGGGCTCTCTCTTCTCACCAGAATCTGCCACAAGCATGCGCTCTCCACAGTACACGGTTTGGATTCCTTTTTCCGAATGACGTGAACAAGAGAGGCTGCTAGCTGCTAAGCTAGCCTCTTTAGCGCCACCTAAAAGCAGCTGATTACCTGCCGCGGAGTAGACCAGCTTTGTCAAAAAGGACGCCGGCGACAAGGAGGAGGAGGAGGGGGGAGATTGCCATGCTGAGTTGCCTCGGGCAGAAATGCAGTAGTTTTCAGTGCTTTAACAGGAGGGACAGCACTACCAGGGAGGAGTGGATTGTATTTATCTGTGAGGATGTGCAGTCGGTAAGTGTTGCTGCTTGTGTAACTTATTATCTTTTGTGTCAGAGACCAGTAAACAGTGGTTGACGAGCAGACAAGCTGCTAATGTAGCTACAGAAGCTAACACTGTTTGGTTAACTTCACGTCAGACGTCCACTCCTTATATTCATCAGGGTCCAGCCCTTTTACTCCGCGGATCCTCTCCATCAACCGCACCGTTACATTTTTATCACGTTTTTCTCTGTTGGGACATCATTTCCTTCACTTAGTCTGTCCTGATAAAACTTTGTTTTGGCTTTGACGTTTGCCTCGTGAACGTGCTTACAGACAGCTCTAACTCCCCAACAAAAGTTGGAGATAAAAAGAGGTTAAAATGAGCTCATTAAATTTTCGTCCCACTCAACTAGAATTAAAAATTCATTTGAAGATAATTTAAGAAGGAATGTGTATGTAAAACGGCAGGTTATGACACCTTTAAAGAAAAGGCTAAAATCAAAATGATAATTCAAATAACAAGAAACTAAATAAACTTATAATAAGTAAAAAATTTACAAGATTATAATTTAGTAAAATAAAATATTGGCAGTGAATTGTGGTGAGAAATGGTAAGTTAAAAAAAAACAAAACAAAAGTGGCCCAGACACAGTAGAGCACCTTTCCTGTGAAATGTGAACCAAAACACCTATAGTTTCAAGAGGTGTAAAAGTCTTTTTGAGCATCACAGAAAACACCCGATTGCAGTGATTGCCTCAGAATATTGTGCAAAAAAAGTTTAGCTTCAGAGCCCCACCATGCTTGTTTACTTGTTTTATTTTTTGTGTGTTTGTTTTTAATATTTCTTTTGAACCACAATTCAAAATCATTGACATAATTTTCATAATTTTTTCTATCTATTATTTCTTTCGTCAATTTCACCAACTGATTTTTTTTTCTTTGAGAGTGTCAATAATCTTGAGCATGACTGTATGTCAGTTTTTCCATAGGTTGCTTGCACCATACGTCATGTTGATTTCGGTCACGTGATTATGTCAACGCGCGATTTCAGATGGAGGGCCAGCGGTAAACATGGAATGCTCGTCTATGGAGATACCCGTACCTTTCAGTGCGTATTGTGCGAATTTAGACCCGGAGGCAAGAGGGAGATATATTCAGTTAATAACAAAATATGTCGGACGTGACCCATACGTCATGAAGATTAACATCTGATTCCAAGGATTTACCAAGAGTCGAGGCAGTTGATATAACTAATTATCTGGTGCTGCAGACTTCATATTATACAAGGCAACAAATGAAAGCCTACAAAAGTCTGGAGGCCTATAACTTTTTGTAAGTGGATGGGTACACAACCTTGGAATAAAAAGGCTCCACGAGGATTTTCGTTTGGTCTTTGCAAGGGTGAGTGTTATCATTTCTGTGTAAAGATGCTAGTAGCTAGCACTAGCAGCTACAATGTCAACAAACACGCAACACATATGCAACAACGACGTAGTTAGCTTGACAGTCGTTTATGCTTCAAGGTAAATCACTCACAAAGATCAAATGAAACCCCTCTGAAAACCTGGATCATTGCGAAGGAGGATGGGGAAATAATTGCAGCTCACTGCAATTGCATGGCAGGGTAAGTAATTTATCAAAGTTATGATGCTGATATCTTGCACTTTGCATCTGGCGTAGATTGCATCACAGTCTATGAGGATTTTTTTTGTTATGCTATACACACACCCACGTGTGTGTGTGTATGTATATACATATATATATATATATATATATATATATATATATATATATATATATATATATATATATATATATATATATATATATATATGTTACATATTACATACACACACAGTATATATAGACCCTCAGACTGTGGTGCAGGTGGAGGGATCCAGTCCCAAAACCAGCAGCCTCATAGAAAAAAATGAAGAGACCACCCTTGTTTTCTCATATTTCTTGGTCATCTTAATGCCTGGTACTACTAAAAGTAAAGCTTATAAGTGTTTTATTTAACAACTGATATCTAGCCATTTTCCATGCTTTTCTTGATAAGTGATTTTTGTTAAGTTTTTACACCAATAGCCATGGCATTGTACTGCCATAAACAGCTTTTAGGCATTCTAGATTTTCTTTTCTGTCTCTTTTAGTCACATGATTCACACCACAGTTGGTACTTGATTGCATAACCATTATTTCATATGACAAGGATGGTCTCTTGATTTTTTTTTTCCATGTCTGTATATTTATTTATTTATTTATATATATATATGTATATATATATATATATATATATATATATATATATATATACATATATTCATTTTTGTATTCACAGTCTATCAGAATCATGTTCCCATGTAGGAGCAGTTCTTTTTTCCATTGAAGCTGGGGTGAAGATGCGAGATACTGCCTCCTGCACATCAGAGCAATGCCAGTGGTTGATGCCATCACATGTAAAAGAGGTAGGTTGACCCGTTAACAGCAAACCAAATGTGATTATGATTTTTACTAAATTACTGTGTATATTTCACCCCTTTTTATTAGGACACTATTCAGTAGAATAGTAGAGTGCTAGACTTTGCCTACATTTAATCTCACAGGAGATTTTAATCATATGCCATCTTATCTTATATCCTTTCTGAGACGATTAAAGCTATTTTATTCTGTTCTATTCTATTCTATTCTATTGTCTAACTAACTTGTGACACTGTAGTAACCTTCCTTTTTGGCTAAAGAGGAAAATAAGACCACAAAGGCCCACAAGCACAGTTTTGCATTTCAATCCTTTGATGACAGCCTTACCCGTTTTCCTCACAGCCATCAGATAAACACCAGTGTTGTACTGGATCTCCTGTATATGTTAAGGACCACAGAAATGTGAACTTTAAAAATCTTTCGGGATTAACTTATTTTCAGATTGCTGCTGCTCCAGTTGCTCTGATTGACTTCTCCTCTGCAAAATCCAAGAAACTAAAACTTGACGGCTCCGTTGATGGGAGGACAACTGAAAAAAAAGGTTGGGAAATCATCAACTCCATGTCCAAGAGTGAAGAGAGGGTCAGAAACATACTGTAGGTTTTTTGAGACCTTAAGCAAAAACTGTCCAAAGAGTGCAGCACTGATGGCTAGGGAGTCCTACCACAAAGAATTCATCCCGAAATCAGCTTTGCTTCCTCAAACTGTTCCTGAATACAGAACACCAGGGACTCTACAGCTATCCCCCAAAGAACTTGGAGAGCTATGCCAGGATTTCCAGCTTGAAACGCTCACCCTGTCCCAGATCCGGGCAGTAGAGAGGGAAACTCGAAGTCAGAATGCAAGCAGGGTTTGGTTTAGACAAAGAGCTGGACGCATAACTGCCTCTAAGCTGAAGAAAGTTCTCAACACCAACCCCCAACAACCATCCAAGAGCTTGATCAAGGCCATATGCTACCCAGAAGCATATAACATCACCACAGCTGCTACAAGGTATTTAGGGTTTGATTTAGGGTGAGACAGAGGTAAGAATCATGCTATAAACTGTAAAAATTAAGAACTGAAACTAAAAATATGTTCTATGAAGTGGGAGGAGAGCCCATACCACAACTATAAAACTGTGGCCCATACAATGCCATTTATTAAAGGGCTTCATCAGTTAGAACAACTTTTTACTGTTTTCATAGTTAATTCATCACAAGAACAGTCCTGAAAGGTTAACATTATTTATAGGGTTATAAGTCTAGTACTATACAGTAATAGGAATAAGTATAGGGGTAATGGTTATGACAGCTTATACACTAAAGTGACTTTACACATCTAAGACTACATAATCATTTCTTTTTCATGTTTTGCATGTGCACTGTTTACAGTTATGGATGCAAACATGAAGCACAAGCCAGAGGAGAGTATGAGAAGCTGATGGGTCGTGAGCATGCAGGCTTCTCATGTATGGACAGCGGTCTCTGGCTGAACCCCAAGTGGCCACACATGGGTTCCTCACCTGATGGGATTGTCACATGTGACTGTCACGGAACTGGCATCTGCGAGATTAAGGTAATGTTTCAGTCTCTGAGTGAAGTCTCAAGTTCAAGTCTGAGTCCTGAAGTACTATCATTGTTTGGACTTTGCTAATTTTCTGTCCTTATCATTGTGATTTTAGTGCCCACACTCTCGACAAGATGAGACCAATCTGCACACGTGTGCTGGGGAGAAGGGCTTCTGCCTCATCAATGATGGGGATAAGGTCATGCTGGACAGGAATCATGACTACTACTACCAAGTTCAGGCACAGCTTCACATTGTAGATGCTAAATACTGTGACTTTGTTGTGTGGAACCGCAATGACATTTTTATTGAAAGAGTTTTACCAGATATTGAATTTTGGAATGATGCGATTCCTAAAGTTGAGTGCTTTTTCAGAAATTGTGTACTTCCAGAAATACTAGGACAGCAAGTTACAAACTTTCATGTGTAATGTAATGACAGGATCTGGATTTAACAGAACATTGTATCCCTTTGAATTCAATGGTCACTCAATGTAATCTGATCTTCCTGTAACTCACCAATATTGTCATGCCTCTGCTGCAGGCATGACCTCCACACCTGGGACTCGTTCTACTGATGACTGACAGCTGGCTATTTAAGGATCGGGTTTCCTCCTGCACAGCGCCAGATTGTCATACAGCTACCAGTGAGATCCCTTTTTGCACTCAGGAGGCTGCCTGTTCCCACCAGGAATCCCAGGACCTGTTTTGGAGGCAACCAATAAATCATTTCTCTTTTCCAGCTGCTTGTTCTCAGGGTCCTCTTTTTCCTGCTGCGTGACAAATATGACTAAACATGATATAATTTTTGTGTTGACAAATTCAGCACAATGTGCTTAGTAATACTGGTGACTTACAGGAAGATCAGATCACATTTTGTGACAATGCAGCATATCAGAAAATTGCACATGGGGTTCATACATGCTTTCACATGACTGCAAATTCAGGTACTCTTTACAGTGAGATGTGTGATATATTGAAGATTAAATTCAAAATAATCTTGTGACCCGAGAGTGGCCTTTGAGTATTGTTTAATTCATTATTGTGAAGCACAACACAATATGCAAGATTATTAAATGCCATTGAGAAGACTAGTCATACATGGATGATACATTGGGTTTTATTTACAAGTTTTATTTACAGCACAATACATGGTGTTTTATTTACAAGATTAGATTTTCTAAAAAGGAAAAAAAAAAGATTTCAGTACAAGAATATGGTGTGCAATATTAAACTGGAATCCATTTCATGGTATGTAATCTATATCAGCACAATTGGTCTAGTGGAGAAAAATATTACATTTGGAAACATATTTACAAATAGATGTGTGTCAGGACTGTTGTGCTACTACTCCATCCTGTCCTACTTACTGTCAGAGCCAAGCAGCAGGTATCAAGTACAGTCCTCAAAATTATTCACACCCTCCAACTAAAGAAGGGAAAAAAATCAGCTGTGAGTGAAGTAAGTGGACAAAAGTGTTTCAGTGTTTCAAAATGGACAAAAGTAATAATAAATAAAAATTCTATAAAAATCATGACACCGATTTTGAATTGTGGATCGAAAGAAATATTGAAAAAAAAAAAATTAAAGAAGCTAACACTTTAAGCAAAACTTTGAGGCAATCTCTGCAATCAGGTGTTTTCTGTAATGTTCAAAAAGACTTCACCTGTTGACAGATATTTTAGTCCACTGATCATGGAAAAGGTGCTATAAGGTGTCTTGGACAATTTTGTTTTTTATTATTACTTCCAAGCACAATTCAAAGGCAATGTTTTATTTCACGAAATTATAATTTTGTAAATTTTTATTTATTAGTAATTTAAATAATGACAAACTAAAGAAACTATTGTGAATTCAGCCTTTCCTTTAATCAGACGGTATGATTTATTTTGAGGAGGACTTACCTCCTCCTTACTCCAGTGGCACAACAGACTCAGAAAGATTCGACAAGACACAGCAAATGACCCCGATCTTGTCAATCAGTGCTAGTGCCTCACCTGGCTTTGTTGCCATGTGCTCTATGGGCATAGCCCTGCTTTGCAGAATTTGATATTTTCGTCTTACTAAACCTATGACTCTCTCTACATGAATACGCAAATTAGCTATTTTTCGGGTTTCTGCCACCTCATATGCTGACAGCTGTTTTTTTCCCCTTAGTGAATGCAGGAATCTGTAGTGAAGCACAGTAAAATCCCACATTATCACCTATATTGAACCCGCGGTCTGCCAGGACAATATCTCCAGGCAACAGTTTTTTTAAGAGGCCACTCTCTATTGTGATCTGTTTATCAATGACTCTTCCTCCCCAGGCACATGATATATAAGTGACATAGCCTTGGGGTGCAATCCCAATCAAAAATTTAACAGTATGGTGATGTTTGTAGTTGGACCATGTTTGTGCTTGGGCTAGTAAATTTGAGGGCCTTTCGATGAAAACCTCAAAACAGTCTATAATCACAGCAACTTTATTTCCAAATGCCTGCCTGAATCCAATTGGCATTGTACCTTGAAGTACATGTCGCTCTGGCCATTCAATTAAGAATTCAAGTCTCTCATGTAGTATGTTAATTAATTTATGCCAAACCCTAGAGGCAGTGGACAAGGAGATTTTGAATCTGAAAGCTAAGTCTTTCAGTGGAAGATTTAGTCTAAGCCTCATTAAAACTAAAATTAACTGTTCAAATTTGGAAAGTACCGATGTAGGGCCACAGGTAATGTAGGGCTCACATAACTCAAAAATCTGAAATAAAACTAAAAAGTTTGGGAGTCCTGTATAGAATTTTGTCTTGTCTTCATTTTTTTCAAAAGACTCCTTGTTGAACAGTGTGTCTAGTGCCTTGGTCCGAAGATCTCCAAGCTCTGTTATGTTCTGTCTCAGGACGTCCTCCATCTTCTCGATGTCATCCATTGTTAGCTCAGTTTGGCATCCGGCATCTGCATAGCCTGGAAAATAGGAGCGGGGAGAATTAGTTCATTTATGAATCATGAGAATTGTTGTGATGTTCTTTTTCAACAGCTGTCTTACACATATGTAAGCTTTTTGAGGACACCCTGTACAGTCAGACCAAAGTGTCTTTAGAATTTAGACTAAAAAATACATTACCAGAAACTGAGATATGCTGACAAAGTACAACCTTGACAATCACAGGAGCGTATGATGATAGTGTATTAAATTAGACAGAATTAGTAAATCTATTTCTTGTTTTTTAATTTCCATAGATGTGTATTTGTTAAATTATAGGGATACCAACATGTATGCTATTAAAGGTTCTTGTTTTTAGTGTTGTAGTCATGACCACAACAACAGACCAGAGAGTACCGAGACAAAACCAACACCATGTCAAAGGAAAACTATAATAAAACAAAATGTGAGGTTTTTTAATTCAAGTTTGCTTTTAAATAAATGCTGCAAAACAGTCTTTACTCTGATGTTTTAAAAGCAGAGTTATGAATCAAATCTCAAATCAAGGCAAACTTCAAATTTAATTTGGGAAATTTAATTATAGCCAAGTTGACAGACATCCACCTTACAAGTTCACACAGCTGCTCTCCTGTCATCTCGTGCATCTCTGTGTGCAGGGTCGTGTCAGTCACGCTTACTAACAACAGGCAGGTAGCAGCTCTGGGAAATGTTACACTCCCAAGTATTTTCAGTTATTAGATTTTTTGGGGCCCTTTTCACCCCTATCAGTAAGCCATGGACAAAAAGTCTCTCAGCAATGCTATCGACCGGTGTCGTAAAAAAAAAAAAAAAAAAAAAAAGAAGAGTAAAACCACTAGGAGGAGATCAATACCGATCTCGCGTAGGGCTTACAACAACACTTCTTGTTTTACACACCAACATTACATACATTAGTGCAATCATTCACCTTGATCACTTAATGCTTCATTCCCACAGATGTCCTCTGAATGCGGACTGTCGGCTCGCTGGTCCGGCCCGGAGACCTCCTCAGTCTGATGAAAAGCTGGGCTCATACCCAGACTATGCAGTGATGTTTTGTCAGCTCGCTGATCCGGTCCGAAGCTCTCCTCTGTCTGATGAATATCTGGGCTCATACCCGGACTCTGCGGTGATGTTTCGAGATCTGACCGTCTTTCTTCCTTGAGCTTCATCCTCTGCTCTCGTTGAAGAGATGCCTCTGATTTGGGCTTGGTTGTCTGGTAACCGAGGTTGACAGTTGGAGCCCAGTCTTCAGACTCAACATCACCCAAAGAGCTAGGGCAGCCTACAAAGTCCCAGTGAAGTCCATATTAGACCACTGGTATCTTAATTTAATGAGTATTTCGCCCAGTGCTATATAAATACAGCCAAAAACACAGATTAGTTAGCTAGCTAGCATGTAGCCTACCTTTGACAAAGTGTTTGCTGCAAACGCGAGCATTGGTAGACTCTGCTCCTCCCGAACGAAGGCGGAGGTTTAAGATCCATTTTTTGCGGCGTTGCTCGGTCAGTTTTCTATATTTTTCACCCTTATGAACCACAACTTTCGGCACTCTAAAAAACGTGTATTTTTCTCTCTGTTAGCACGACTGGAGCAGCCATAAACAGCACAGAACAGAGGCATTTTCACATAGATTTTACCGGCTATTTTACTTCCGGCCCTCCATCTGAAATCGCGCGTAATCATAATCACGTGACTGAAAGCCAGCTATTGTCAGGTTTTTACTAAAGAGTTTGATCCATTGGTTTATCTTTGGTCTTTCTGTGACCTTCCAGTTCAGAGCAATTACATGTTTAGCCTGTAAATGGCAAAAGCTCACAAGCTCCATTCTCTTTGTAGGTCCTTTTAAGCCATGAGGGAAAAATGTGCAGTAAGCAGAGTTTACATTCCTGTCTGACTTTGCGCTTGATGCTTTTTTTTTTTTCACCCTGCTGTAATGCTTTTAATGTTTTCTGTAAATTGCTTTAAATTTTCTCATACATGAAATGTGCGGAACAAATAAACATGCTTTGTCTTGTTGTATCTGTGCAGCGGAAGAGGTAACTAGGTTAATGGTTCACTTCAGCACATACAGTATCTATCCAAAAATTACTTATCTGAAGCGTGACTACTGCTTTTGTGGATATTCTTGCAAGCGCAAGTTAACTTTTGCAGTTTCATAGTCGTGGCCTCTCAGTAAGACCCATGTCACTAGCGTGCACCGTCTTTTAAGTAGTATCATTGAGATACAAACTAAAAGGCAGAAGATTGACACCTTTTATAACACAACTGCTGTATGTGAAGTCTAAGCTGAAAGATTGGGAATGCTGACAATAAACAGCAGCCTATTGCAATTAAATACTGTTTGCATTTATTTCAAATTACCTTTCAGTATTCAGTGAGGTATTTAAGGGACACAGCTGTGAAAAATACAAACCACAAGGCAGAAATGAGCTCATCTATGGTATGAATATTGATCAGTATGTTTACTGTAGCTATGCAGAGTGTGAAACAGCAAAAGGAAGTGAGGGGATGTCTTCTGAAAATCACTGGTGCTGTGCAGATTTTGGCTATGCAGGACGTTTTAGGGGTCATGAATGAGGTGAAGGAAAAAATGAACAGGTTCTGAAATTCAAATCAGAGAACTCCTATGTAACCAATGGCTGCAGCCCCCACAAACAATGACGGTAGGCCTACATTTAAAAAAAATAAAATATATATATATACATATATATATATATAGCCTATATATATATATATATATATATATATGTATATATATATACTGTATAGATAGATAGATAGATAGATAGATAGATAGATAGATAGATAGATAGATAGATAGATAGATAGATAGATAGATAGATAGAAAGTTAATGGCCCTCATTTATCAAACGATCGTACAACGAAAATCTGTGCATACGGCCATTCACACACAAGTAGGGATGTATAGGTACCGAGTACCGGTATCGTTTGGTACCGGTTCCTAATCTTAACGATACCAGGGTACCGTTAAGATTCTGGACAAACGATACTCTTATTGATATTTTTTTGAACATCTACCTAACCATCGAGTTATCATTACACAGTCAAATAATCACAGTGATGGAATAAGACAGACACAATTCCCTTGTTTTCCCAGCTGTCCTTCACCCACTTTTATGTCCAGGCTTCTTCAACATCATCTGAACAAATATTCTCCACCACTGGATCTTGTAACATCTTGTAATGTCTTTATTATTTACTCTAAATTATGTTATAGTATCAATAAGAGAATCGATAAATACCGGTATCGATAAGGAGTATCGATATTGGTATCGGTATCGATAAAATCCTAACGATATACATCCCTACACACAAGACTCGGCATTTATCAATTTGAACGTGATCGTAGGATACGATCAAATCTCACGACAGCTCTGAGTTCGTGTACACAAGTTTGAGTCAGTGAAGGTTTGCAGCGCAGAACATGAAAATATTTATTAATCAAACCGCAAACCATCATTTAGTCATAAGTATTAACATATCCAGCACTAAGAATGAACCCATTTGCAAAGAAAAAGACAAAGAGAAAAAGGGAATGAAGAATGGCTATTCCCAAAATTACAAAAATAACTAACTGAATTTAATTCCTCCATTTATCTCAACAAATTATTATAATTATTAACATGTAGTTCTAGGAGACAAGTGCTTTTCACTCTTCTGCATCTCATCACCCTGCTGGTAAAACTGCTATAGAGCAGGAGCACAGCTAGGCATCAGTACGCACACACGCGCAGGTGCCAAGGTGGAGCGCTGCTTCGGGCTGCAGGAAGGCCAGTGGATATGTGTCGGACCAGCGGGATGAAACAGTGCTTTAGACTCTGCGAAAGTCTGCAACACAACCCTGTCCTGTGCAGTGCTGCATGGCATTGCTCTGACAGCTGATGGCAAGTTTTGATGCGCAGTCAGAAGAGCAGATGCACCCGGAGCCGCTCTGCAGCCCCCACTCGGCTATACGGAGGAGACAGGAGCTGATCCGTCATTTCTATTAGTTATCTGTACAGTACCTCAAAGTTGTAGGCTATAAGTGCTCAGTCAGTAAACTGTCCCTTAGCTTTGGTAATGCAAGTTATCTTTCCTTCTGTCCCTGTCTGGGTCAGGATCCAACCATCGGCCACCTGTTAGGCCTGGGATATACTTGCTGTTGGCGACGCGTCCGCGTACGCATCATGGCGCCCACGCGTTCCCAGCGTACCTACGGCACGTAGGTCGCTCGCGTTGACGCGAGGTAACGTGCCGCATGCGCGTGGTGCAATATTGACTTGAACGCTAGAGGTGCTCGTGCGTACAAAAAGCGTGAACACGAGGTCAGAGGTAAACACAATGGCGTCAGCGAGTGACCTGGTCCGAAACTACAGACACTTATATGATATTTCCTCCCCGTTGCACAGCGACCTCTTTTTCTTTCGCAGTAGCAAAAGTAAAATGATCGTTTCTTCTTCGAGGGCAATAACATTGTCCATTTTCCACATACACCTGGGTCGTTCACGTATGCCCCGGAAAAACAATCTGACCGGCAGACTGACCTTTTTACATTCTCATGAAGTGCTGTGTACTCCTCCTAGCGGTGGCCTCCGGTATTGAGCGTTTCGGCCGCGAAGTGCTGCAGCAAGTATATTCACAGACGACGCAGACCGCTTGCGTGAATGTTTGCGTCCACAGCAAGTATATCCCAGGCCTGAGTGCACAGCGGTCGGACTCATGACGGGTGGGGGCCGGTGAAACATCTTTTGGTGGTAAGTTTCACATTGGACCACTTTTTCTTGACCCATTGGCTAAAGAATTGTGACATTGCTATCGGATATGGGCTATTGTTAAATTTCATAACTAATAAAACAAATGAAGCATATAAGCCAGGCCTAGATTGAGACTTTTATTCATATCTCAGGAGTCGTTCAACACCAGTGAGGCTGACTGATACTCTTCCATGCAACGTTTTTGTGCACGTCTCTGACTCTGGTTTTTAAGCTGCCAAACACTTCTTTAATCTTTCCCACCTCACAAATGAGGAATTCTGTCTTGATCCCCCCAAAAGTTCCTTTTTTGGCAGAATCTCTCCTCTCCGTGGTTCAGCCTCGCTGGGCGAAGCCTCAGAATTGTGCATATTTAAGGGCGTAACCGTGGGTGTGACATTTAAATGATGATGGATTTCAGCCGTGGTATTTATTAAGAATCTTTTGTTCATACGAGATTAGTCCGATACGAATGTTTTAATAAATCACACGTGGGTCTAATCATACGACCATTTTTACGATCAGATGTGTGATCATTTCTGTATACGCTCATTTGATAAATGAGGGCCACTGTGTGTAGAAGAGCCTTAAACAGAGTTGCTGGGGATGTGAGGAAAAACTATTTAAAAAAAACTACATCTTTTGTTCAGGAGACCATGTGTGTGTATGGGAACTCAGCAAGTGAGCTCGAGCTGAGTGATCAAAACAGTGAAACGGCGTGTCTGTGGCCAACAAACCACATGAAAGTTAGTTACCAACCGTACAGTGTACCTCTCATTTATAGACGTTACTTATAATATGTTTATCTGCTTGGCTTTTGCTGTTATATCTCACAGGCTTTGCCCTCGACTGGACTCTATGGGTACAACTCTCCTCCAATTGCGTACACACGAGTCCAGGTTTGAAAAGTCTACATGTTGTTGTTTTTACACAGGGCCTCTTTAAATGTTGTCAGTAGAAAATGATTTAAGTGGAATTGCCCTTTAAGCCAAAATCGGAACAGCAGCTGGGAGGGGAGTTGCTGCTACAGTAACTGCAGCCTCGTTTTTTATGTTGGGGGATTTCTTGTTGACTTTTTTATATTGTTTTTAACGAGAAAAAAGAGTCAACACTGTGCTATCTTACCTTTTACTTTTCTGCTGAAAAGCTGAGGAGGTTTAACTGCTTCTTTCTCTTATATTTTCTGTCCTTCTCTGCTCTCATTTGCTGATAGATACCTTAATTTGACTGCTGCTTTCCTCTGCACATGCACACACCGAGCTGACAAACTTACTTTAACTTTGGAGGCTAACGGCTTAACGGATCTCGGACTTCACACACACACGCCTATTGTAAGCCAGATAGCAGGGCTGGACCTTCGTGCATTCATGGCGCGCTTAAGTGCTGGTAGAAAGCTGGGTCATTTGGATTTTCATTGGATTTCTTTTTTTTTTCCAGGAAAAGGTGGTTAAACAGTAAATTCACATCCGGGGCTGAAGCCTCAGGAAAAATCGGCTGCGATGCCACTGATATTGAAACACTTGCAGATGAAAACATGTTTATCTGGAAGAATTTGAGCCACCATCCACTCACAACTGTGCTCGGTATTTGAGCACAGTTTCCTGTACAGGGAGGTGCAGAGCAGACTGCTCTTCCTCAGGAAGCTTCTATCATTTAATGAAAATAAAAAATCTGCAGACTGTGCTGGCTAGTGTACTCGTTTATGGGGTGGTGTGCAGGGGAGGGAGGTGGGGGCTAAAGAAGTGAACAGCTGAAGAATTTAATTTCCATTTGGAATGATTACAGTCTATCTATCTATCTATCTATCTATCTATCTATCTATCTATCTATCTATCTATCTATCTATCTATCTATCTAGGCAGGTAGATCATGACACAACCATCAGATGCCAACTTACTTTAATAAGAAAATTTAGGGAAAAAAAGGGGGGGGGGGCTTTTGAAAACATCAACACAACAGAAAACTTAATATCTTAGAATATAGCAGACTGCATTAAGTGTCACTACAGTTTAACATGTTTTAAATCTCTTCAGAAATGATTCTGTGCTAAAGTTTTAAGGTGTTACAAAGAGAGAACATTCATTCATTCATTCATTCGACTGCAATTTGTTATATGCTCTGCAGATTGATCAACACTGATGCATTGTAATTCAGTTTCATATTAATGGAGTCATTTGTGTGCGACTGCTGACAAGTTGCTAATTCCTCACATTTTGCATTGCTGTTTATAAATGACATTTATATGCATGGAAGACACAAGCAAATGAAACTTGGAGTACAATCATTGCAAAAAATACCACTGTGGTTGAATTCCCTATTGACCCTCATTTCATCTGACTCCATTATGCAGAGGCTTGCGCATCTGTTAAGCAGTGGCTAACCCAGGTATATCATAAGTGTATAATGATATCTCTGAAAGTCTTCACTCACCGGATGATAAGGCTTGAGCCCACCTGTGGCATCCCACAGGATGGAAGGACGGACGAACGCTCTGAAGTGGGTTAGGACGTTTATTAACCGGTTACAACTATACAGGAGTGAGATATGTCAGATATTCACGGATCCAGACCAGCACAGCCGTTTGCCACAGAGAGTTACTGCGTGTCTTGTTTCTCTTTCTGACTCTTGATTTCGAAGCCCCCAAAACAGCTTTGGGTGTTTCTTAAATACTCAGCTGGCTCGTAATGCATTGTGGGAAATATAGTGCACTAACCTTTGGGTCTGTCATAGATACATTCTATTCCTAACTTCCTGACTACAATTAAACTGGTCAATCAGAGCTCTCTCTTAGTAACTGCGTCATTCCAACATCTGGTTCCTATCGTCATGTTGCTTATCACTAAACTCTGGCACAATCTACTGCACTGTCTAAGATCTAAGAAACTGTTGGACATTTCCGTGACTCAGTTCTCAGCTTGCATAAACATCCTGGTTTCCCCAGAACACAGCTTGTCCTTCACTAAAGTTCACTCTAAGGACAGAGTCCTTCATTCACCTTACATAAACTCTTTCGATTCCACCACACCACCACAAGACTTTTTATGTTTAACTAGTTCATAGCTATTGTCTTTGTACTTTAACCAGTTTTAATGTTGCTATAGAGGGTCTCCATGTCTGTCGTGTTGCTAGTAAAATTTATAGCCGAGCCTCTCATCATGCTGCTTTCTTCCTGCATATGGGAGCTACCAGATGGATTCTGGCACTGAGAACCTCCTCCCTCTCTTCTTGCCCTTCCAAATCACAGAGGTGTAAACCACTTCATTATTGAAATTGTGTGTTGAGCTTTTACTGCCAACCTGTCGGCCTCTTTGACAACTCCCATGATTAGACTTTTGTGTCATGTTGGTGTTGGCGTAAATATCATGTTCTGAAGTGTTAGACACCTGGAATAAAAACAAAACAAACAAAAAAATAGGTGTGGTATTATATGTTGCCTGCTTATTTAATCTCAGCTTAATTTCTTATTTTGAATGGTTTACCTCAGTTCTCATTTCTCTCGTCAGACTTTGGCTCATTGCAGCCATGTCACCCAAGCTCGGACTCTTTGTGGTATAACTGCAGGCAATCCCCCGAGTTCTGAAACTTTCAACGGGACAAAACATTAAACTTACAGTAACTCCGACATTTCAGAATTTCTAAATTCCTGTTTTCATACCTACATGATGGCAAGTAGCACAAATATTACTGCTAACAATACAACAGCTGTGATAATGAAGGCGGGCGCTGTCCCCTGGCAAGGACTTTCTGTGAAAGAAACAGTGAGAGATTTGATGAATCCTCCTGATTTTACTGGGCTTTGTAACTAAAACATCAATTCCAGCTTTTGCAATCAGGATTTGTGAAGATTTAAAAAAAAAAAAATTGTTTTTTTCAGGTTAAGCTACAGTTCAGTTACAGTTTTAATATATGCTGAAAAACAAAGTCCTACCAAACATATTCACTGTCTGAGTAGCAGATCCCAGAGAGTTGGAGCTGTGGCAGAGCAGGGATGAAAGTTTCCTCATTTTCAGACTGATGGTGATCGAGCTCCTCACAACTGTGCTGTTCAAGGACTTATTTTTGATTGAAGGCATATCAGAAGGATTGAGAGGTACATCTTCCAAAATCCACTGCAGATGAGGAGAAGGGTTTCCACCAGCCTCACAGGAGCATTTGAGCTGGGCAGTAGTTTTGTTGCAGCTAAAGGACAAGATCTGTGGAGCAACTGGGAAGTAAAAGATTAATCTACAATGTAAATCAGGATTGGATGAATATACTTAGTTCAAATGATACAAAATAAAATGTTATGATAATGAAGTGACAGTGGGAAAAAAAAACCCTATTTACATTTATCCCTGTAATTTATAAAGTTTTAAGACTAAAATCTGTTTACACGCAGTCGATTTTTTTTGCCTTCCACTCAGTTCCAGCTAATGTGGATAATTATAGATGCATGCAATAGTCATATCAACATAATAAAGAGCCTCGTTATGCACAAAAACTATTTTCAAAGTATAAAATCTGTATAATATCATGCACAATCATCACTTTCTGCCACACACCTCTCTCACATTTCAATCCAGGAAATGCTGTTGGACATCTCCAACAAAAAGCCTTACGTGAACAGTACAGATGGAAAAAGACCAAACAAAATACTTTGGACTTTCTCCTAAAAAAATATCTGTTGCTCTTGTATAAGGTTAGCATTAGTATGAGCGTCCGTTAAACTTGTCCTGTTTCAACCTTTCCTTATATATTAAGATCACTGGTTTATTCCCCGAGAAATCAGGCAAAAGAAAATTTTACCAAACATGAGGTTTTGTCATGAGGTGACAAATTTAGCATCTGAACAAATAACTCACATGAAATGTTAAAGGTTAAACTTTTTTCACTCGTCTGTGACTTAGTGTCGCCATCTAGTTTCCTGTAGACAGCAGTGCAGGAGATGTTCTGTCCATGATGGAGATTGGAAGCAGTGAAGGTCAGAGCAGAGGTTAAAAGTTTAGTTTTATCCTGATTCTCCTGCATTGTCTCCCGACTTTCTCCGAGATTAGGGGTCCATGTCAGATTTGGAAGATGAGACCAACAGGGAATGGAAGCAGAGCACGTCAGACTCACTGAAGTTCCCTCATTCACATTCAGTGTGGACGGAGTCAGAGTTGGTGATGGAGGATCATCTGGGAAGATGGTAAGTAACCAAATAGGAAATAATCAGTACTTTAAGCTTTATTTTTTGATTTACATTTTTAAAAAATCTAAACTGGATGAAATAAAATTAAAAGAGAAACACACCTTTGAATAAAATATTTGTCTTGTTTCCTTTAAAAGTATATTTCAGATCGTTGCCACATTCCAGCCTGAAGAAAATTGTGTCGTTACCAACAAGATCATTTATGGTGGTGGTGCAATTTTTTTTTTCTCAATTCTCCCATCAGTTCTCCCTTTTTCTCTCGGACTGGTGCTATCAAGTACAATTTTATTATCGTTCTTCCACAGTGCTTTACATGTGTCATCTAAATTTCCATTCTGGTCAGTGTCTACGTCAAAGGAGCAGGGAATGGTCACGCAGGATCCTGGGAATACCTCCACAGTCCCAGGAACAAGGCTCTTATACCCCTGAGAAAGGGCAGCTGACACACAAGAAAAATTTCAGACTCAATTTTTCTTATTTCAAAATCACGTGTGAAACTATGTATCATCATCCAAAATGCTGTGTGAGAATTTCAATGTGGAATGTGATGGTATTTTATATAAAATGCCACCTTACTCACCTTGTAGAAGACAGAAAGTCAGAAGTACGTTAAGAGCTCCCAGCATCTTTGTGTGCCAGGAGAGGCTGAGACCCAGGATAGAAATGCTCTGCTGGAGGGAACATGCCGTATGAATGATACATTTTATTAAGTAGACAGCTGTGCTTTATTTGATTGGCAACACTGACGTTTCTGTCCAGGACAAAAACATTTAGTTGACTTTTGTGCTGATGGCTGCATCAACCCACAGCACAAAATGTAGCAGTTTCATAGAATCAACCACTGAGAATGATTACATAATCTAAAGGTTAAAAAACACAACAACAAGAAGAATCTTCTTGTAGGAAGAATCCTAATCATATTTCTACTGATTTGACTGCTGTCTTTTTCATGGGTTCACAGAAATGAATTGTTTCTTGTTCAGTCTTTTCTGTCATATTAATAAAATATAAAGTATTTGTTTTAAATATGCAGAAAGAAAAGTACTTCCAGAAAATAACCAACAGAAAAACGAGTTGATATTGTACAACAAATGGCAACAAAAATAATAATTTGCTGTTACTCCTTTTAGTTTGACTGAAATTTAGACTTACGAGTTTGACCGGTCTGGGGTGCAGGCAGGAGGCAAGTTCCTCAGAAATGAGGTGTCATTTAGATAAACTTTAAGGAAATTATCTGCAAAATAGGAAGTTGCACAAGCTTGTGCAGTAAAGTTAAAAATAGTGAGACCTTGGATCAGTGGTGTTAGACTGGGGGGATTAATAGTGCTGTTAACCTACTGCAGGGTGGGGGCCCTTAAGAATGAAGGGGTTTTTGTCTATGTTTTATGCTTCATTTTTTAATGAAGGGCATGAAAGATGAAATTT
Organism: Atherinomorus stipes; assembly: GCA_023101725.1. Lineage (NCBI taxonomy): Eukaryota > Metazoa > Chordata > Actinopteri > Atheriniformes > Atherinidae > Atherinomorus > Atherinomorus stipes. The sequence continues at coordinate 44,296 of JALJCO010006804.1, forward strand.
TGCATTAGTAATGCTTTACTGTTTGAGGGCCCTTTCACCCCTCTAAAATCATGCAAAATAGTTTCATCCACGCCAGCACCTGTTAGTTTAACCGAGTTATACAGCGCAGCCAAATAGCCAGAAGAGAAAGTCATTTTTCTGGAAGAAAGTGATGCATGGATACCAAATAGGAGAGAGAAAAACATAGGGTAAGAAAATAAAGCAGGGCAGCAGCTTCATATCAGTTTCTTAAAGAAATGAGATAAATAGCACCTGAACTAACAGAGTTTGAGCTCATTTTAGCAGTATGTGTCTTGAGTGAAGGCAGCATGTTTGGAATAATTTAGAAACAACACAGAAATGTATTTATTTTTTAATTTTTTTAATTTTTTTAGCTCGCCAGTGAATTTACATTTTCTGGCCTTACTAGACAGTGGACACACCAGATCTAAAAACTAATAAACAGCTTCTTCAGCAAGATGTCAAAGCTGGCCAGTCAGACGCTGCAAATGTACCATCAAAGCTGTCTGTCCAATATGAACCTGGAGATGACTGAAGATCTCACCTGGAAACATCCCTCATGGATGCAAAACCTATACGAGGCAAGGAGGGAGAGTCATGCACATGTTCTCTGCAGCTTTGCACAAACACCAAATGACGCTGGTCTCTCTGTGCTGTAACTCTCTCCTCTTCCTCCATCTCCTATTCCACACTGTCCGAGAGTGGATAACACAATAAGCGAGTGTCATGAATGAAACTCAACACAAATCCAATGTAAACATGTTCGAGACTGAGAGCAAAAGGTGCTACAGTAAAATCCAGACAACTTTGAAATTCTGGCCGAATGCATCTTTTGACCTGCACACGTTCTCTGTTTTAGCTTAAAAGAGGATGTGCAGGTCAGATGTCCTTAGATTAATTAGTCGCTCTAAATTGTCCCTAGGAGTAAATGCGAGCATGAGTGGTTGTTTATTTCTCTATGCCAACCATACAATAGACTGGTGACCTGTACAGGGTGTGCTCTGGCTCTAGCCTGCTAATTGCTGGGATAGGTTCCAGCTTCTGGGTGAACATGAACTGGAACAAACAGAAAACATAGAACATGGATGGACAAATCCAGCTTAAGTAAACACAAAATAGAATGCCTAAATGACAACTGTGTAACTGTATTAGAGGAATTATTCTTTATTCCATGATCAAATGAAGCTGTAAAGTTGAGACTGAGTTGTAAATTTCTGTAAGATATTTAGGAATTACAATTTCTTTCATTAGGGTCAAAACTGATTTGACAGACAAGTATCTTAAGGGTTGATTTGTGATCTATTTATGTATAACTTCAAAACCAATAATGAAGACTAATGTTTTAAGGTAAAAAGTGGAGCTGAAATGTTTATGTGGCAGTTGACGATCCTGTTACTTTGCCTCTGAGTGATCATGCATCCTGGCTACTTGGCCGTGGTAATGCCCCTTTGGCTGAATGGTTAACATGCATGACTCTCATCCAGAGTCTGGAAATCAAATCCCACTGCCCTCAGTTGCGTACATTGCCACATTCATTTTGAATTTATTCTAGTGGCCTGTTTAGGTACAGTCCAAGGAACCATTCTTTCAGGTAAAGAAGGCCGTTAATAGCCTTTAAAAACATTTTAAAAGAAGACTTGCTGAAGAGAGAGAAGTGACTAAATAGATGCGTAGATAAACAACTTTTTAAAAAGGGAAGGCTTTTTTTTGTTGTTTGTTTGGTTGTTTTCTTTCGCCACATGATTTGAATCACTTGAATCATCCTGACTGTAACTGTAGTGTAGAGATAAAAATTGCTCACTTCTTAAAAGTTATATTTGTGGACAAGGGAAACAAACAAAAGCTGATATGTAAAACACTCATTAACTTGTTACACATTTACTGTGGACACTGTGAGTGTGATAGTACTGTTTGAATACCTGCAGCAACCATAAACTGACAGAGGAAATGTAAAACAAGAATTAATCAACTGCAGCTAACTGTGTCAATATCTGTACAAATGCAATTCATTTTTTCCATCATTTTGCAAATCTTTATTCAGTTTAAATTAAAGTACATGACTGACCACTGTCAGGAACACCTTGTGTTACATCCCAGCTCTGCTAGGGATTAGAGATGCATAACAAAAGACTGGCTTCAGGATGGTAAAGGTGGAGTAAAGATGTTTTATTTGTTTAGGAGACAAATTGAAAGGCGTAAAAATACTGGCATTTAAAAGTGAAAAAGAGATGTGGTTAGGGAAGCTGCTCAAATGAATGAAATAAAAAGACAGGTAAAGCCTCAACTCAGAGAATCAAAAAGGGGAAAACCAATACAAACGTTATCTACAAATTCTACAAACCAAAAAGGGAATAAGCAGCACCAATAATTCAACAATTTATATCAGATGATGCTACAGTGTTGTCATAAAGGGAAGGACATGGTCAGCAAAAATATTCAGGCTGTGGTGTTTAAACCATGCTTAGTTAGTACCCAGGGGACCAAAGGGTAACAAGAAAATGTCTCCCATGCCATTACACCACCGCCTGAACAGCAAGTACAATGGAAGATGCTTTCACGTTGTTCATGCCAAATTCTGACCCAGTCTGCAACCTGCGGCTCCGAAATCTACCACTATGGCTCTCAATAACTTAAAACTAAAAATAACAAAGAACCAACTCATGTTTTATAAGATACCGGTATAGCCTACATAATTACAGTTGTGGATATTAGCAGTTTCGTCATGGAATAATTGTGAATATCCACAACATAATGACACCAAAAGTACCAAGTCAATCATATATTTTCTTTAAATTTGTTTCTTTTGTCATTAACTTGGATATTAGGGCTTTTTCCCCACATAATTTACCACAAATACCTACATAATCACATAGAAGATAAGGTGTCCTCTTTTTGCAATTTTTTCAAAATTTCAAAACCTAAAAGTAGAAAAGAAACTGATTCTTTTAAAAGGACATCAAATTTTCTATAGTATTTATATATATATATAAAAAAAGATAATATGCCTTTTTTTAAAAAAGAAGAAAAAAAAAGGCTATGGAACATCTGTGGCTCTAAACAACTTTTATTTTGCTACCTAAGACAAAAAATGGCTCTTTGGGTTGTAGAGGTTGGAGACCCTAGTGTCTGATTATTGCAGCTGAAATCAAGACTTATCAGACCAGGCAGCATTTTTCTGACCTTCTGTCATCCAGCGATGGTGTGTCTGCATGAAATGTAGACGCCCTTATGGACCACCTTGAAAATGAGATTCTGTATCTCAAGGCCTATCCATTTAATGAATTTCAAATGTAGCCTCAGTTTTCTGTTCTACCTCATTGTGCTGCTGAAACCCACCTGCTTGTTGTGCGTTCAGAGATGGTATTCTGCACACCTTAGTAATAACCAGTATTTGAGTTACAGTTACCATCATCTCCAACCAGTCTGCCCATTCTCCTCTGACCTCTGACATCATCAAGACACTTTGGTCTACACAGCTGCTGTATTTCCTCTTTTTCTGACTAATATCTATAAGACTATTAATTTTAGTCAGGTGTGCTCATAGATGATTGTGCATGGAAACTTCCACAGAGCAGGATCTGAAATACGACCCTGTCTGACACCACGTCATGTCCAAAGTCACCAAAATCCTTTCTTCCTCAATTTGATGCTCAGTTTGAACTTCAGTAAGTGATCTTGGCCACTGATTAGCTATTGAGCCAGATGTGTATTACTCATAGTTTTCTACTTAGATGTGTGTGTGTGTCTGCGTGCATGTGTGTGTGTGTGTGTGATGTGTGGGCGCATTTATGCTACATTATGGGGACCATTTTCCGTATTTTACCATCAACATGAGGACGTCTTGCCCTCGTGGGGACATTTTCCAGGTCCCCACGGGTCCAAACCGCGTTTTGAGGGTCAAGATTAGGTTTTAGAGATTAAGTTATAATTAGGTTTTGGTTAGGATTAGGACAAGTGTTAGGTTTAGGCAATCAGTTATGGGCGTTAGGTTTAGGGTAAGGTGCTGGAATGCAGTATGTCAATGGATGTACTCCACGGGGATAGAAAACCAGACTCTGTGTGTGTGTGTGGGTGTTGAGGGGGTTACAGTTGTTTGTCTGTCTGTTATGTGGGAGTGTGCACGTGTGGGAGTCTATATACTTATATTGATCTATATACTTGGGAGTTTGAAGACTTGGTTTAGTTTAAAATGCATTTGTCTTTATCATAGTTTTCTGCTGCCTTTAGCAGGAAAAGCGCTCTATAAATAAAGTTTGATTTGATTATTATTGTCAATCGATTATTATTAATCGATTATTATTATTATTGTCAATTATTGTGAATATTGTCAATTAACAAGTGTGGATACTAAAGTGAAAAGAGCACTATCAAAAATATGTATTAGCCTTTTAAACAGGTTTTGAATATGAATTTATTTCATCTCAGATTTACTTGTTGAAAGGCAATAACATCTGTTGGATTAAATTTCAGCTTTATCACATTTATTTGGCTTTTTCTTATATAAGCTAATGATTTGTGGAGTTGTTTTTCTATTTTCACCACATGTTTACAGAGAAAAGTCAACGATACAAAGTTTAGGTCCGTAGAAGTTCATGTACAGTTCAGGGAAGTTGTATGCTATCCAACTTCTGCTTTTCAAAGTGTTGCACTAAATTAAGGGGCAACATACGTAACTGGGCAAATGGATGCAATTTCATAAGAAACACTCAGGGAAGTTTGAAACATAGCCAAAATAATTATGTTGTCTTTATGCAAATCAGAGTGTTTGCTCTCACAACTGCAGACACACACACACACACAAAAATAGGTATTTTAGATATTCAATCCCCTGACTCCTGGGTGAAAGTCACACACACTGTGGCCAAACTACCCGGCTGCATGATCAGTCGGAGGCATAGTAACAGGACCTCACACTGTCTTATATGGAAGTGGCGTATGATAGGAAAGCAGAAAAGGAAGGGTTAGATATAAATTGGATATCAATAACCCATCAACAAGTTGAAGGGGAAATAGTGAGCCATGTAACCACCAAATTTATATTAGAACTGTATTCTGTATATCTTAAGATGCCACAGGAGTGCCACATATAACATCTTGGTTTTACAGATTCAGCTGGTGAGTCACGTAACGTAAAACAGTAAGAACTGAGGATGGAGCCGCAGGATTTATACAGTAGTTAGCTATTCTGTACCTTTGGAGCCTAGCTTTTAATTTAATTCTTATCTATTTGTTTATTTTTGTTTTCATTTATCTATTTGTGTTTTATTGTTCTACTTTGTTTTCATTTAAGTTTTTTAGTACAGTATCTTTATTAACTCCTTTATATGTATTTTTGTTGTTGCTCTTGTCTTTAATTGTCTTTTTAGGTTTACTTTATTACTGGTTTATCTTATTAACACATCTAATTCCAGGGGCTTTGCCTGCCTGGTCTGCAGAGTTGTATCATACTTTTCTTGGTGACTTGGGGAGGGCTGCGGGACCTCACCTGCCATCATGTGGGTGGTTCCTGTGGTGAAGCCTGCTGTGGTCATGGGTGAGCTGGCTCCTTGTGTAGATCAACCCCCCAAAATATACTTTACTCACAACAGTACCAAGCTGTTTATTTCTATAAATATTTCCATTCCTGCTATACAGTACATCCAGTTAAGAAACAAAAGTTGAATAACTTAACAAAAACAGAGAAGGTGTCAAGAAGAAAGTGAAAAAAAGAAAAAGAGACATGGACAAAGGAAGCAAAACCCAGGAAAATAATCTTTGCAGAAGAATTCAAAGACCGATGCAAAAAAAAAAAAAAAAAAAAAAAAAAAAAAAAAATCACAAACATGAGTGATCTGAAAGGAGGCACCAAGACACACACAGCTGGGGAAGGAAATGCTGATAAAACAATTTTCTTTCCCTCTTTCCAGTCCCCTGGAGAGATGATCAGCATCAACTACTGTTCATCTGCATTCTTCATTGAGTCTTCACTGATCCCTCTCTCTTCCATTCAGTCTCAGTTGGTTTTAAATTATATTTTTTTCATCCACAAAGTTCATAATAACTCTGAGTTCTGGTTGACATTTTTCCCATTTCCCCAGCTTTTTCCTTCTCATCTCTTCAATGTCATTTCCAATAGTTCAAGGAATTAAAAAAAAAAAAAAACCTGATGAAATTATTAACTCCCCACTAGATGGTAGTGTCGCACTATTGACACTCCCCGCACCTGCTGGCTCGACACCTTGGACCAGGAAACTGATGTCCCTGGAAAAGCCTTGCTCAGAAAACACCAGGCTGGAGGAGATTGGTTAACCTGGTTGGCTCTAAAGTGTTCCTTTTCAAGCACTAAGCAGACAATCCTGTGAGTCATCTGATGTCAGAGGAGTTTTTATTCAGGCATTTGACTGTGTTTTTGGCTCCACGGTGATGTAGTTTTAAAAGATCTTAACTTGATACAATAAGCCACTGACATACAACCTTTTTATGGAGTAGCAGACTGTGGGGAAACATAAATTACAAGTAAGACATCCATCTGTTTATTTGCTGTTAAATCCTTTTGTGGTGTTAATAATAATTCTAGTAGTCTTTACTTTGCTAATCCTGATTTGAAAATTCATCTCTGCTTTTAACCCATCTTTAGATTAACCAGAGAGCAGTGGGCTGCCAATTATAGCTTGCTTAGGGGTCCATAGGGGTTCACCTAAGTGCCGCATCACAGACATGAACCCTGGTTTTCCAGCCCAAATCCCGTGGCTTTGACTGTAGGCTATCCACTCCCGCGAAAGACAAAAGTTCAAGACAATATCAGACATGAAGGAAACAGCATAATTACTACTTGTCAACAAAAGCAGGGACAGACTCAACAAACAAATAATGTCAGTAAAGTTGAAGAATAACTACTCTTTTTTTAGTGTTTTGCAATATGACCAAGAATAAAGGTATTCACGTTTTAGTTTTATATTCAGTTTTGTGAATACAACATAATATCTCATTAACCATCTAAAAGAATTTTTTTTTTTTTTTTTTTGTTAAATCCACCTATTTCTGACTCTTGGAGGCTATTTTTCAAAGCATTGTAATGAAAATTATGTGAAGACTTTCAAGAGTCTCTTCAGTTGCTGCTCATCTGTTTTTGTAAGGGGGCTTGAATCTTCTTCAGCATGCATTAGAAAGTGAGGCAGGGTACACCGGAGAGGTTGCCCTTGTATCAAAGAGCAAACACAAACAAGCATGGGAGGAAGAAAACGCAAACTCCACTCAGAACAGCATCAGTCAGCCAGGGGCCTTGAACCCAAGTTTGTTTTTATTCCACAGTACTTTAATTTTTACTCAAAGACAGCAGTGCAGGATTTGCTCTGACTCTGTTTAGTCTTCTACTGATGGAGAAATACATGTTGAGCTCCTTGGTGTGTTTGTGGAGAAAAAAATTGCAGCACACAACATTGTTGTACACTCCATCACACTCGGCTCCATTTTAAACAGGCTTCTTCATGTTCATGTTGGCGCTGCAGTACTGCTAGTTCCACTCATCTGGAACTCTATCAGAGTGCAGAGGACTCAAGGTTGTCAGTTTTATGTCTCCCTTCTGTAAAACTGGTCTTGAAACTACAGTCTATCCCATTGGGATTTCACTTCCTTCCCCCTTTACTTGTGGGAGAACCAACAAGGTCCTGCTAGCATAGCCTGAAGTTGTACACTGAAGAAGTGTGATCATGTGGTGGATCTCTGGCATGTTCATCCTGAGATCTGGAGGAAGTAGCGAAGCACAAGTCAGAATTCCAGAGCTTGGATTATGTTCTCCTAATCCTCTTTGAGGGCCCGGAGGATGTGATGGAGGAAGGTGCTCTGAACACCAGAATTCTTCAGATCTGCTGGTTTTCATTTGCCCGTTTTCAGTTTTCACAGGTTTGTCAGGTGTTCCTGGAGGAAAGAAAAGAAAACCATCAAGTCTTAGTGTGCTTTTGTGTGCACTTCCCCTCAGAGCATGTTGTTCAACAGCTATAAATAGATACCAGAAATAAACCTCAATGACTCTGCTAGGTTTGCATAACTCCAGGGGTTTTGTGTTGAACTCCTGCTGTGAAGAACTCCGCCATGGTGGGTACAGATGATCTAACGGAGGCGAAGGACTGTGCAAAAGTTTATGTTTGTATGAAATTTAGCCACAGACTTTCTCCAGCAGCTTATTTCCTTTGCAGGGCTCGGTGGTCATTTCACTTACAGCAGAACTTGCAGCTTTAGTCAGACCTTGTCTTGAGCATGTCCGGTGCTTAAAATGACTTCCCTGACACCTTTGAGCCAACATAGACATGTTCAATTATCTATTTATTGTCCAGATTGTTTCATTGTGAATTTAATCCAACCTAAAAAATGACTGAGATTAAGTAGAGCTTCTTTCAGATGCAGGAGCTGCACTGCAAGCAGCTTCATGAGTTTAGTGGTGCTTTAATAGGGAGCACAGGTCATCATGCAGGTTAGTATATATGCAGTTCATGAAGGTAAAGCATATGCTGAAATAAAAACAGCTTCATTATATGGTTTTACAGCTCATCTTCACTATATTCTAAAGAAGCAGTCCTAATTATTCCAACTATTTGCACAAATGTAAAAAGCATAGATAAAAGTTTTAAGTGGAATAGTATGCTGTATATGTTATACAGATACAACATCTACCCATTAACCTTAACAAAATACTAAAACACATATTCTTTTTCCAAATACTAGACTTGTAACATGGACCTTTCCCATCATCTTCCTTTACATAATTGTGATGACCTACTTACCATTAACATAGCAGCACTTAAGAATCAGACATAAAAGTTCTTTTTAAAACTTCGTGGTTTTGTTTCACTTTAATCAAAGTTTTAAAGAGTGTGTGGAGTGTAGACAGAGGGAAACAGAGATGAGGGCATTTGATCCTTTGAGGAAATGAGCAGCAGCATGAGAATGACTCATCTATTGTCATGTGTTGTCTTTATTGATGCTGTTCTTTCCCTAGCAAACTATTTCTTAGTTGTAGCAATTAAAAGGAAAGGTTATATTTAAGCAGGCTTAAAGTTAATGATATGATATATAATAACAACTTAAGGGTAATTTTGTTTAATTGAATGAATGAGTAAAAAAATGCATATAGTGATGGTATTTAGGTGTTTAAAATATTCCACTGACACAATGAAACAGTCCAACTTCCCTCTTTGCTCCTCTCTTCATCCTTCCCTGTCTGCGCTGGCAGAGCAGGGCTACAACCATGCATGTGGACACCGTCTTCTCTGTGTCTTGCCTGATTTTTGGTAAGTCATATAATCAGATATCCATAGCTCCTTAATGCATTTGCTTTGTTTTGAAATCAGTTTCCAGAACATTCATTTTTTACTCACTCATGTCATGACTTGCTGTGGCTGATCGACACAATGCAACTGCCATCAACAAAATTCAAGCAAAATTTCTTTGTTGTCCATGAATGTTTCTTATGCTATTTAATTTAAAAAAAAAACTAATTGGAACATGTTTAATGAAAAGTTATAAACTAATTCAGATTTTCTGTGACAGTGATTTGAAAATTACTGAAAAATGTGATCAATAGAGGATCATATCCAACACTAACTGCTGTTTCTGTCTTCCCTTCTCTGAAAATATCTTATTAGAATCTGAAGTGATAGTATGAATGTGCAGATTTTGTTCGTTTTGTAAATATAGCTTTAAAATTACAACTTTAAAAAAAACTCCATCACAAAAAAATAAAAAAGCAAATTGTATTATTCAATATCATCTTAATTGAATTAAATTGAATTAAACAAAGAGAAAACAGAAGTCGTTGTCTTCTGCAGGTGCTCATCATCTCTTGCTTTTCTAAAACTAAATCCAAAGACTTTTCTGTTCAGCACATTTATTTTTATAAAATTGAAGGGCTTTGATTAATAGCTTCCACCGCACAGTATTTCTCACTCTGTTTTTTCTGTTTCTTTTTCATTTCGTTTTAATGATCTCTGTGAAACATGTCGTATTCTTCTAAGTAGTATTAGAACTGAAAGGCATTGCAGGCGTGCTTTATAACTACAGTACAGTCCACAAAATTATTCATATCCTCCAGTTAAAGAAGGAAAAAAATCAGCTGTCAGTGAAATAAGCTGAAATTGACTAAAGTAATAAAAATTCTATGAAAATCATGACAGTGATTTGGAAATATGGTTCAACAAATATATTCAAAACAAACATGCAAAAAAAAAGTAAAAAAAAAAACAAGTAAACAGGCATGATGGGGCTCTGAAACTAAAATTTTGTTGAGCAACACTGAAACAATCACTGCAATCAGGTGTTTTCTGCAATGTTCACAAAGACTTCTGCACCTGTTGACAGGTATGTGGGTCCACTGTTCATGGGAAAGGCGCTCTAAGTTGTCTGGGATAGTTTTGTTTGTTTGATTTTTTTTTAAGTAATTATTTTAACCTAATTTGAACACAATAATTTATTTCACTAAATTATAATTTTGTAAATTTTTTTTATTGAATATTAGTTTCTTTAGTTTTTTGTTATTTGAATTACTGCTGTGAATTTAGCCTTTTCTTTAATGGGAAGGTATGAATAATTTTTAGGGCGACTGTATATGGCAATATATTTCAGGATGCTCTCTTCGGTCCTTAATAACAGTGCTGTTAAATCAATAATTTTCTACTCTCCATCACAAAAAGTGGCCTTCTGGAGGGGGGTCCAGGCTGTTCCATCGGTACCCTCAGTCCCTGACCGTGTCCAGGCCTTGGTGGGCTCCTGCGTGGAGATTCCCTGCTCCTTCCTACCTGCAGCTCCTCATCCTCCCAGGGGGTAGGAAGGAGAGGGGTGGATGTGAGGTTGAGATTCAGAGGTGGCGGTCATTTGTTTCCTCTCCGGAGCACTGCTTTTAACAGTCAGGACAGAGACCAAGTCAGCAGGGATTTCCTGGGACGGACCTTTCTTTTTGGCCAGATTGCAGATGGAGACTGCTCAGTAAAGATTGAAAGGGTCAGACGGGATGACCCGAAAGTGTTTGAGGTGGCTCTGAAGAAAGGTGATGACTTACTGTGGGGGAAGCCAAGCAGCTTTAATCTTGATGTTATTGGTGAGTGGGAAAGATGGTGCAGTCTCTGACCTTTTTACAGCTAACCTTTTATATTTATCCAATTATTCACTAGAATTAGGTGAGATTGATGAAGCAAACAATATAAATCAGGAACAGAGAGGTGATGGGATAAATGATGCAGTGATTTTTCACTCTGGCAGACACACCAGGCCTCCCACCATCAGCGGCATGATGCCAGCCACAGAAGGGCAGCTGGTCACCCTGAACTGCTCGGTCAGCTATCACTGCCCCTCGCGGCCTCCTGCCCTGCAGTGGCGATGGGAGCGAGGAGACCAGCTGAACACCACTGAGCCTGGAGAAGTACAGACACTCCCCACAGATTCCAACAAAAGGATGTTACTGGCCTCTGTGTCCTTCACTGTGTCCCACAAGGTGAAGCCCAGGCTAAAGTGTGAGGTCAGCTACCCAGGAGCCAGAACTTTAACCGCAGCCAAAGATCTGCACGTGACATGTAAGCTCTGTTTCTTTTACAGTTTTATCGTACACTGGTGTGTGTTGGCTCTGTTTACATTAAGCCCTTTTAACTTTTTGTTCCTTCAGTTCCTCCAAAAGATGTGAAGGTTCAGGTCCAGACGTTGACAGTGCAGGAGGGGGGCAGCGCCCTGCTGGTGTGCTCATGCAAAGCTGATCCTCCAGCTTCTGAGTACCGCTGGTCCTACGTTCAACACGGCCGCACCGTCCACCTCCACAACCGACTGCACACAGTCCGAGTGTTCAACGTGACCAGAGACATGAGGGTCCGCTGCTCAGCTAAGAACCTGATTGGTCGAGGAGAGTCTCAGCTCACGCTGCTGAACATACAGTGTAATGCTTGCTTACACTCCTTACAGCACCACGAACAGCACATATGCTCCCTGGTTTCAAGTTTTTTTCACTTCTAAAGGTCAGATGTAGTCATAAGCCCCCTTTAACTCTTTTTAGGAAATATTCCCATCAACTCTTATGCTACTGAAAGAAAGAAATACTGTGGTAACCTGACTTATACCACAGGCATCCACAAATAGCCCTTTGTTCAGGAATAAGAAAAACAGCTTACTAATTACACCTGTAATGTGTTCCTGCCCCAGTTAATACTTAAAGTAGTAGCCTACTGTAAACCAGTAACAATGATGACAAAGCAAGTAATAAAGTAAGTTTGTCAGGTCGATCTGGATGATCCTGCAAGACAATATCCCAAAACATAAGAACATACTTAAATGTTTGGATTTAAATGATAACTACCAGACTGAAACCCCAATGAGCGAGTGTAAGATAAAATAAAAAATAAAAGGGAAGGCAAAGCCACTGAAGTTAGACCACCTCTATGAATTATTTGGACTCACTTACTTTCTTGGCTTGACTTATTTCTACTTCTACAGGAATGCTGCAAATTAAAGAGGGGGAGGAGTGGGTGTCTTATAGTGAAATGCAAAAGTAGTCGTATTAAATCTGCAGTCTCTCTCATATCTGCACACCTAATTGGATTGAAAGCAACAGGGTTCCACTGTAAGTAGTGCAGAGTGACAGACCTAAAATCCTGAGGGCCTTCCAGATCTAGTGACTACTGTGGTGGTCTACAGACTACAGAAGAGGAACAGTGATAGATGCAGTGGAATGACAGCAACAGCAGAAGGGCCAACAGAAGCCAGAAAGATACCAAAAGCCAAAGCTGGAGGTTGATAAAAGATGTAGGAAATAAAGATTACCGGGGGTACCAGTGGTAATCTGAGCCCTTACCTCCCAACTAGGAGCATGGCTCCAACAGGTCCCTGGAAAACCATCAGGGACAGAACCCTCAAGCCGCCAGGCGTCTGGTAGCAGACCCAAGCTTGAAAGGGGGCAACTGCCCACATGATGATGGGGGTGTTCTCTTTTTGTTGTTTAAATTACATTTTTATTCAGGCAAACAAAAACAATGTGGTGAGGCAGAATTATAAAAGATAGGTATAAGTGAAATAACAACTCAGAGAAACCAATGAAAACAATATTTGTAATAACTTTGTAAAACTATGTAAAACCACTTCCTTCCTGTCCTCCAGACAAGCTGGCCATCCTCCAGCTCTCCTCCTACTGTGTTGTGGAGGACTCTGTGGTGCTCTGTCGCTGTTCAGTCGACTCCAACCCCCAAACCTGCAATCACCTGGAGCATTAACGGGACTGTCCCACCAGATGATTACAACATTTCTGTAACATCAGGAGGCCCGGAAATGCTAACGGTGTCTCTGAGGGGCCACATGGACAAACCCCTGAGGGTGATCTGCTTCGCTTTCAACGCACTGGGGAACGACTCCCTTGTTCTGCTGCAGGGGGGAAGAAGGTGTGTTGAAGTGTTTTTATTTTTTTCTTTCTTTTATCTGCACTCCACAAAAGCAACTGCTTTGGCCGTTGTTATTCGCTGTGATGTGGAGCTGAAGCTGAAACTTCTGTGAAACAAACAAAAAACTAGTCAACAAAGAAATGCTGCAGAGAAACCTGTGAGGTGGAGACTTTCATGGACACAAATTTGGCTGCAGAGTAATGCATTTGTTATTTTGTTGAATGCTGATTAGCATCTCCATGATAGAGAGGTAAAATTGTTTCCATTGTAAGCTAATATAATGATGCTCTTGTGGTTCATATTCAGAAGCAGCACCATTGTTGTTGTTGGTTGTACCTGCTGCCTCCATCTGCCTGCTCATACCTCTTCTGTCTCTTCTCCATCTGCT